>LR749867.1:685709-800709 GCA_902729485.2 Mus minutoides
TTCTACGAAGAACACATCCAGAAACATCAGAGAAGGACGACAGTGGCTTTGATCCCAGACACACTAAGTAGTCTGCAGAAGGCTGTTTTTCTCACTTGGATAATGCATTCTTGGATAATATGGGAACTGAGCAGCACCAGAATGTCATATTTCAAGACAGGTTAGCCTTGGGTAGGGAGGTGAACTGAGGCAGTCAACAGAATGTGGCCAACAGTTTATCTTTCAACCACCAAGGACACAACTTGGCCAGCTCTGGCAGGGATTGGCAAACTTCATTTCCCCTCTCCCACCCCTGCCAAACCACCTTAAATCCTGACATGTACAGTGTTTGCTTCCTTAGCCCAGGGCCTTCCTAGAGACCAGCATCTGAGACATAGAGCTTCCTTTCCTAGGTCAGGCTGTCCAGACACTGTCCGTCACAGCCTTGGTGTGTCTGTCAGATTTTTTTGCATTCTCTGTTCAGCGTTCAGAGTCACAAATGAAAATACACACATTCTTAGGGTTTCCTGAGACTCTGAAGAGAAAAAAAAGGGGGGGGAGTGATGTCCACCATGAATTTCATCTGTGTTCAAGACACAGGGTATTCTAGTAGGAGCTTAGCAAAGGGAGAATTGTAGTTTGTTGTTTGTTTTTTTCCCAAACTGTGTTCAATCAGTATCTCTGTGATCATAGGAGCCTCATATAAAGTGGGAACTGATGGAGAGTCAATTGGTGTAGCACTTGAATTTATGAAGGCATCATATACAGATAATACAGAGAACTGTGATGGTTTGAATGAGGATGGCCCCTATAGGCTCATATATTTGAATGCTTTTTCACTAGTTAGTGGAACTGAGAAGGATAAGGAAATGTGGACCTATTAAAGGGAATGCATCATGGGGGGCTGGTTTTGAGATGTCAAATGCCTCCACCATTCCAAGTATGCTCTCTCTGCTTCATACATATTTATAGATAGAGAAGCAAGCTCTCACCTATTGCCCTAGTCCCATGGCTACTTGCCTGAAGCCAGGATTCCCACCTTGGTGATGATGAACTCCTAGTCCCCTGGAATAGTTAGTCCACAACAAACCCTTCCTTCTATAAGTTGCCTTGACTGTGGTGTTTTATCCCAGCAATAGAGAAGTAACTAAGACAGAGACAAAGACTTTAAGTGGATGGAGGAAAACTAAGAGCCAATTTTGTAGCTAATCTCAGGCAAACACACACACTGAAAGTTCTAGAATGTGTTTTGTATATTACGTTGGTTTCATCATAGCTCCATTGAGTTCCACATGTTCTTTGCCTCTGTTTTCAAAGTGATTGATGTTGTTTCTTCTATATTTACAGCTGCTTTAAATTGTTTTTCAAACCCACCTTATAGAAGAAGTAAACAATGAAGGAAAAGAAGAGGTACATGCTACTCAGACATACCCATCACTGTTGAATATTTACTGAGCTACCAGCCTCCACTAGAGTACCCTGAACCTTTAATATAGATGAAATTCATGGTAGGCACCTTTTTTTTTCCTGAAAAGTTCCAGGAAAATCTAAGAGTGAGTGAGTATTTTCATTTGCAACTTGGGAGTCCAAGAATGAATATGAAAAAAAATGTGACAGACCAGGTGGACCAAGGCCATGATGGATTATGTCTGGATCTAGGAGAAGAAGCACTGTGACTCAGCTGGTCTTTAGGAATGTCTGTGCTAAGGAAGCATTTCTGTATATGACACACAGCTTATCAGTTCTGCACTATAGAGATAGAGATAGAGATAGAGATAGAGATAGAGATAGAGATAGAGATGATAGAGATAGAGATAGAGATAGAGATAGAGATAGAGATAGAGATAGAGATGGAGATGGAGATGGAGATGGAGATGGAGATGGAGATAGAGATAGAGATATAGTGTATGTGTGTGTCTGTGTGTGTGTGTGTGTGTGTGTGTGAGAGAGAGAGAGAGAGAGAGAGAGAGAGAGAGAGAGAGAGAGAAAGCATCTGTATACTGCAGGTTATAAAGTGTTATATTGGTTAGAAGCAGGAGGGAGTAAAACTAGCTCTATCTGCCATGTGCAGGATACACCAGGGAAGTGTGGATACCAAAGTAGGCGATATGATAGTCACAATGAGAAGGAAAATGCAAGTTTAGATTTTGGGTGGGGAACGAGAGCTCTATATCATTCTCAGGTCACAATCCCCCACCTTTGAATTTCTCTAATTAATTAATCTAATATACTGGCTTTTTCAGATCTTAAGCTGTTGTTTATGGGTAGCCAAAGACCACGGCTGTGTACTCAAGCTTATTAATTTAAAATAAATAGAAGCCATGGTAATAGAGCTCCATGGTAGAGAATTTGCCTAGCATACATGAGACCCTGAATTTGATTCCCATTATTTCCTGCACAAAATGAAATTTAAATAGGATTAAGATGTACATTTCTACAGGACCAAGTCCCTCCCCTTTTATTGATGGCAAATAAGGCAATCCTCTGCTACATATGTAGCAGGAGTCATGAACCCACCCATGTACACACTTTGGTAGATGGTTTAGTCACTGGGAGCTCTGAGGGGTCCGGTAGGTTGATATTGTTGTTTTCCCTATGGGGTTGCAGTCCCGACCAGCTCCTTTAGTCCTTTTTGTTGCAGTGAAGAGGGCTGCTAGAGGGATGAAGCAGGAGTGGGTGGGTGGGGGAGCACCCTCTTAGAGGCAATGGGGAAGGGGTGTGGGATGGGAGATTTATAGAGGGAAGACTGGAAAGGAGGACAGCATTTGAAATTTAAATAAAATAATCAATAAAAAAGATGTACATTTCTGAGTCTTATTAGTCACCTTTCAAAAGCCCAATGGTTAGTTACTATTGTGTTGTTTCTGAGGAGACATGAAAAACTGTCTACTCATCTCAGATATGACTCCGATGGGAGATGCAGATAAGTGATGCCATGCAGGGTTGCTTGGTGAACCAGAGTCTAATTGGTATTACTAACAGGAACATGGCTGAATAGTTAACTACTGAAGCATGAGCAACTAGCCTGGCTACTCTCCACTCAAATCTAAATGTACAGATCAGGCACCTATTGTAGCCTTTGTGGTTCTTTCTTCTTCATAGAAAAGTAGACAAAGTCTGAATATAAAGCTATAAAAGAATTAGGAAATGATACTGTTGTAAAATGGTCTAAGGGGAAGCAAATTAGTAGACAAAGAAACAAATAGCCAGAGGTGAGTTGTGTGCCCCTGTAGAGAGGTGTTGATATAATGATGTCTGAGAATGCATCAGGGTTGAGAACACTCAAGGGAGATACAACCATTGAGCTAATACACAGGATTACAGAGCATTGGTTCAAGCCAAGGGCTTTCCAACTAAATGGAAGAAAGCAGATGACTGGAATGGAGTAGGGTCAGAGAAATGGGATTTTGAAAGTCATGGTGATGACTCCTCACATCACAGACATCTTCTATTAGCCCCAGCTTTAATTTCTGAGGTTCTAGGTGCCCACAATCAATCGTGATCTAAAATGTTAAAAAAAAAAAAAGAAAATTCCAGAAATAGTCTGGTTCACATAACCATTACTAGAGTGTCATGTTATCATTACTACACCACTGATGTTGAGCATTTACTGTGGCAGTTTTATGCATGATGCTTTATCTTGGGCATATATGTATAGGAAAGAAGATAGTTATTCATGCATCAGAACCCTTCATGATTCACAACCCACTGGCAGCTTCTGAAGATATCCCTCTCTTTACAAAGTAGACCACTGTATTATAATCCCAGTTGAAAGTCATATGTGTGGGGGACAGAACCATCAGAAGATATTTTCTGTAACTATCATTACTTTTTTTATCAATGCTGAGATCAGATAGATTCATCTGCAGACCCATCTCAGACATATTGTCTGATCACATATGTAACTATTTAGTTTATTTGTGAATACTTAGCCTCGGCATGGAATCAGTTACCCTCTGATGAGGACTGAAATCATTTACTCAGCAAGATGCTCAGAGCATCACAGTACAATCACACATTTCTAGACATGTTTATTGCCATAATGGTTACAAGTTGACTTTCCATAATGAATGAATCCCAATGAAATAGAAGGGATAACTGAACCCACACCTCCTCTTAAGTTCCATTCTTAATCAGCTTCTGTTCTCTTTACTATTTCTTTGCTGCAATCCAGTACCAAACAAGAATCAATGTAAAGGAGAAAATGGTTACACTTGTTTAGAATTTAAGATAAGAAGGACTACAAGTAGTCCATCATGCTATGAGATTCATGGTGAGAAGGTAGGTCACGTTGCATCAGGAAGCAGAGATAGGATGGGAAATGAGATGGGTTATCCCATGAGCCCTGCCTCCCTACTCGCTCCAGCAACATTTCACCTCCTAGAGCTTCCAGCACCTTCCTACCCAGGACCATAAGCTGGGAACCTGTGGCTGCAACACATACATTTATGTGAGATGGTTTGCACTCAAGCTACAATAATGTCCTCACTGTGTCCAACAGAGTATCATGTTATGTTCTTTGAACACACAGTGAGATGAACATATAAAGACAATGAGAAAGGACATGACAAGTTTACTGTGGAGGTTGTGGGTGGCAGTGTTGCTTAATTCAAGACCACACCCAACAACACTGAGGACTGAGTTGGGAGAATGAAAGAAAATACTAAAATATTACTGTACAACAGATTCTGCATCTGTCTGTCTGTCTATTTCTCTGTCTCCTTGTTCTTCTCTCATCTTTCTTTCCTCTCCTTCCCTCCTTCTCTTCCTCCCTCCTCTTCGTCCTTCCTTTCTTCCTTCCACTTTCTTTACATTTCTTTCTCCATTCCTTACCTACGCCTGTTTCTTACTTTCTCTTCCCTCCATTTTCTCCCTCCATTTCCCTTTATTCTGCTGCCTTTTCTTTCTTCCATCTTTCATTTCATCTGGTATCCTCTTTCTTCCTCCTCCCATTTTTTTCTTCCCTGCTTTCCCCAGTTGTTTTGTAACCTCCTCAAAGAAACAGCATAGCTTCATCTTCTCTGTTTCTCCATCATGTTCCTGGTGCTCCATGGAAATTAACAAGGATAGCCCACTAACTAGCAAGGTAGAGACTTAATAAAACCAGAGACAGATATCTTTGATCAAACGGCCCATAGCCTTGCAAAATTCGTTTTCAAAGAATGGTTTCATACAGTGAAGAAAAATATATATATATCTCTTATGTCTGTTACCAAGGTTTCATTGGTTCAAAGCAAAGCATAGAATTTATCAAGAATCACAAAGAAAACCTTAAAATGTGAGACTGTAACTGGTACCTAGCCAACCTGGCTTTCCTCTGGCCTCTAAGAAAGGAACGGAGACAGGACCTGTAGCATGTTTTCATGTATAATATTTACTTTGCAGTCAGAATGCAACGAGTGGGCAACTCTGCCCTAAATGTGTCCAACATGTGGGCAGATGTCAGCTTCTGGGGTCACTTGAGTGGCATTTTATGGCCGAGGACACACGATGCAGCTTGTTTCAGGCCATTTGAGCAGCACGTCGGTCCCATCACTCTTTGCTCATGGGCATATGGTGGGATGTCATTAACTTAGGAGGCGGACACAGCCATGAAAGTGGAACCAGATGTTCCAAAGCTATAAGCAGTGCATTTGCTTCACAGTTCTACTGCAAGAATGAGTATCTTTACCCATAGGGCCTTCTCTCTCTCTCTCTCTCTCTCTCTCTCTCTCTATATATATATATATATATATATATATATATATATATATATATATATAATTTCTAGTGCAGGAGCTTCAGTTAATACAGTATTGGAGAATGTAGACTGAGCACTGGTCGGGTGCCTCCTGTGTGTGAACCAGGAAACTACTGGGGCAGATGAGGGGAGAAAGCCCCAGGTGCATCTTTCATCAGCATGTTTAACTACTGCTCTGCAATTAAGGCAAGCTCTTGGTCTGTCATCACAGGGGTCATGTGGACCAGGACCTTTGATATGTGACACCATCTGGAGCTACTCCTTGGTACTATGAAACAAGACTACTTAAAAAGTAGAGTCTGAATATGTTAGCTGAACTGTCTGAGTCCTATTAAGGCCATTTGATTCCATACCAGATTCTATCCTGCATGAATTTGTGAACACATCACAGCATGCTGAATCCTCCTGCTCTTGCACATGATTCTTTTATTCTAACGTCAATGGTCTATTTTAGCAAACTGAGGAATGGTTACAGAAATTAAGTGTTCAAGTGCTTTGCCACATACATTTTACTTTATAAATTTTAAGAACAAGATGTTATGTCAGGATGAGTCTTAGTTAGGTTTCTATTGCTGAGATGACAGAGATAGAGATAGAGATAGAGATAGAGATAGAGATAGAGATAGAGATAGAGATAGAGATGATAGAGACAGAGACAGAAGGCAGGAAGGACAAATTCAGAATGAGACTAGTAGGAGCTCCTAGGATGATCTTGTACCCACAACAATTTTATCGTTTTCACTTTATTTGTTAATCCGGAGTCTGCATTTCCCTAGAGATTGGTCTCCCATACAGATTTCATTCGTATGTTTGGCAAATTTACAAAGCGCATCTCAAAGGAACTTGTTTAGTATGTTTATAAATAACTGTGTTTAAATAAGCAAATAATTTAATAAATAATTGAAATTCAGGTTTACCCTAGTTGGTATCTTAGAGATCTGTATGCAGCAGAACCCTGGTCCATGTTAAGGTTTTCCTTTTCTTTCTCTTTTATTTATTTTCCTCTCATACAGACTGCAGCCCCCCCCCCCCCGTTCCTCCCACTATCCCACATGCTCTTCTCCCCTAGATGCATTATGCTTCCATTTTTAACAACTGTGAGTTCACATTTTAAATATAACTGTTATGCATAGTCTTAAGATTTTTTTTTTAACTTAAAGGAGACAAACACCTTTGTTTCCTGCCAGTCACCTTTGTGATGACCCTTAAAACACATATTAGAGACAAAATAACATTATTACATGATCTTACTTATTTGAAATGTCCCAAATATCACCAAGGTAGAAACAGAAAGACACTTTATTGTCATGGGAAGACCTTATAGAAAGTATATTTAAATAGGTGCCAGGGTTTCTTTATTGGGTGACAAAAAACTCTGAACATTAATTGTGGTCATGGCTATGTAACTCTGTAAACATGTTAAAATTTATTTGATTGTATAAGCAAGGCAGGTTAATTCCTCATATTTAAATTAAATAACAATAAAATGGTTAAAAGTTTAAAATAGTCAAATGCTAGTAGTATCCAGAGAATAAAGTCTTTACTTCTTTTTTTCTATTTCTTCTTTCCTTTGTTTTTTATCCATTTATTTATTCACTTTGCATCCTTATCACAGCCCTGTTCTCCTCTCAGTCCCCCCATCAGCAAACTTTTCCCCCAGGTACCCCCTCCATATCCTCATAAATATATTATGCTTTCTAATTGCATAGTCACAGTTTAAATTTTTAAATTTATTTTCAAATTTTAATTCCTAAGCATATGTGTGTCTGCAGGTAGAGGCCAGGAGTTGACCTAAGTTCTCCCACAGCCAGAGTTAAAGATAGCTGTGGGATCTGGGATGAAAATCTGGTCTTCTCTGCAGGAGTAGTGAATGCCCATGACCACCATCTCTGCAAGAGTAGCAAATGCCCATGACCACGAAACCCTCAGTGTGGCTCCGCCATTTACTTTAACATTTGAAGGTCAAATATGTTTGAGAGTGGTTACATTATTCTTCCTATAGAAATAATCTGTTAGAGGGTAAGTTGGTTGGTTGGTTGTAGTGAACTAAACTACTTACCCACTGGCTTGAAGTAAGGTTGGTTAACATCAGGTGATATGAGCTCTCTCAGTCGCTTGTGTCTTCTGCCCGTGAACCAGAAAATAGACAAGATAGTTCTGCTCTTGCTTCAGACAGAGCTGAGTGACCAGAACAGCAACAACTGGATGAACAGTCATTGTGTTCTCTACTGGTGAGTCTGAGGTACAGAATGAACTCCTGGTCAACAGATGCAGAAGTACTCTCCATAGCCTTTTTATTCATGGACAGATGAATGAAATCCTAAGCATCTAGGGTATGGACACTCCAGGAACCCCTAGGTAGGACAATCAATCAAGAGTCTGGACTGGCTGGGCGTGGTGGCGCACGCCTTTAATCCCAGCACTTGGGAGGCAGAGGCAGGCGAATTTCTGAGTTTGAGGCCAGCCTGGTCTATAGAGTGAGTTCCAGGACAACCAGGCTATACAGAGAAACCCTGTCTCAAAATACACACATAAAAACAAACAAACAAACAAACTAACAAAGAGTCTGGACTGATGTTAGCCAAGGGCCTGGCTCACTTATCAACTCTGAGACATCACGGGGAAATTTTCTTCTCCTAGCGTGAACAAGCTTTTCACACCTTCCCATTGTCCATCACACAGGAATATAATGACTATGTGACTGCTGCAAAGAAGGGCCAGATGTTGAAGATGCATCCAGTTGCGGGGAATATTAAAAAATGAACACGCCAGCTCTCCACGGGGCCAGACGACATTCCCGCGCTCCTGCCGCTGCCAGCAACTCTTTTCAGCTAGGCCCCACTGTGCCCAACTCTCGTTCACTTGTCCCTGGCACCACTAGTTCTTCCTCATCCATAAACCCATGGAGTCTACGACCCCACGTTCCAGTAACTAAATGGAACTGCCAACCTTGCGGTTGCATATCACAATACCCAGTAAACCAGTAAAATCAAGACTCTTAAAGCTTAATTAACCAATCAGATTTATATATCAATAATGTAACAGTTTACAAGGTGTTAAAACAATAATCTCAGAGCCAATTGATAATGATAAAAGCTTTATCCCAATTAATCTAACCTTATGATATCACAACTACTTGTGGCTGGTAAACTCCTCGCAGGTTCACATCTGCAACCATCTTCCTTCTCCTCCTACCCTCCGACACTCCCTGTCTCTGAACTCTTAGCTCTGCCTCCCATTTCCCTGTTCAATCACAAGCCTTCTCTGCACTAATGTAATTGGCCAGGGAAAATCCTGCGACAGCACCCTAGCTCCCTGTGCCCATCTGATGGATGTGCCGGGAACGTCAGCGCCGATAGCATAAAGAATGTTATTGATTGGATATAATAGAGCCTAACAGGGCTTTGGGTTCTTCGGGTGCACAGGCTTGATAGAAGACAGAGTAACCAGCTTAGCATGCCCTCTAATGAGACTTCATTGATTCCTACAATATTCATTTGTTTTCACAGCATGTCAAATTGTTAATGTACAAGAAAATATGTCAGTAAGAAACATGGTAGCACATGCCTGTAATGGTAGTGTTCTAGAAACAGAGGCAAGATAATCATGACAAGTTTGAGGCCAGCCTGGTCTACATTGGAAGTTCCAGGCCAACCAGGACTACATGAGATACTAAATCAATAGTAATTATGGTGGTGGTAGTGGTAGTGGTGGTAGTGGTAATGGTGATGATGATGAGGACGACGATGACAACCACCACTATGATGGCTACAATGTGACGTCAGCTAGGATCTGTTCACCAGGAAGGGAGAAGGATTCATGCTCGCAAATTTTAGTTTTACAAATGTTCCATGTTTCCTGGGAATACAACAGATCTTGGCTGAACCTAAGTCATATTGGCAACACTGAAAGCATCCGTCACATGCCCTTCCAAGCTCACTGCTACTGACCTATGTCTCTTTGTGAAATCCTTGTTTCCACCACTGCCTCTGTAGCTGTCCTGCCCTCCTTTGGCCACTCTTCTCTGCATGTATGTGCCATCTGCTACTGCCATCCCTGTTGGTTTCTGCCCTGTCTATTAGTTGATTGAAGGAGACACAGTCATGAGATTATGGGAGGCAACATAGAACTGTGAATCCAACAATTCAAGGCTCATCTCATCCAAAAGCACTTTCATAGAAATGTACAAAATATTATTCAGCCAAATAACTGAGAACTTTAAGGCAGGCAGTAGATACACAAGCATAAGCATAGCACCAAATGCAGCTTAAAGGTGTTCTTGTACTCACAAGGAACAGGGAAGGAGTAAGGTAAGACAATACAGCTATAAAAGACCAACAACATCAGTGCTGACACCCAGGAGTGGATAGTCAATAAGCGGATATTAGCACAGAATCTTAGAATACCCGAGATACAATTTGCAGAACACAAGAAAATCAAGAAGAAGGAAGTCCAACGTGTGGATATTTCATTCTTCCTTAGAATAAGGAACAAAATACCCATGAAAGGAGTTACAAAGTTTGGAGCTAAGATGAAAGGATGGATAATCCAGAGACTATCCCACCCGGGGATCCATCCCATAATCAGTCACCAAAATCAGACATTATTGCATAGGACAGCAAGAGTTTGCTGAAGGGACCCTGATATAATTGTCTCGTATGAGGCTATGCCAAGTGCCTGGCAAATACAGAAGTGGATGTTCACAGTCACCTATATGATGGACCACAGGGCCCCCAATGGAGAAGCTAGAGAAAGTACCCCAGGAGCTGAAGGGGTCTGCAACCCTATAAGAGGAACAATAATATGAACTAACCAGAACCCCCAGAGCTTGTGTCTCTAGCTGCATATGTAACAGAAGATGGCCTAGTCGGCCATCATTGGGAAGAGAGGCCCCTTGGTATTGCAAACTTTATATGCACCAATACAGGGGAATGCCAGGGCCAAGAAGTGGGAGTGGGTGGTAGGGGAGCGGGGGGGGGGAGGGGTAGAGGGAACTTTCGGGATAGCACTTGAAACGTAAAGTAAGAAAATATCTAATAAAAAATATTAAAAGCAAAAAAAAAAAAAAAAATGTCATCTCCCAAGATACCAGTGTGGACTAAAAGCAACTATGGACTATCTCACATCAGTTTTGGAAATACACATGATAAAAGCATCTAGGAAACTGACTTGATCAAGATGAATTTTTTTATCTCTAAAATAGTTTCATGGAGAATTACTGAACTAAACAGAGTTAGAGTCTCTCCTCTCCCCTCCCCTCCCCTCCCCTCCTCTCCTCTCCTCTCCCCTCCCCTCTTCTCCCTTCCCCTCCCCTCCTCTCCCTTCCTCTCCCCTCCCCTCCCCTTCCCTTCCCTCCCCTCTCCTCTTCTCTCTCTCTTTCTCTCTCTCTCCCTCCTTCCTTCCCTCCCTCTCCCCCTCTCTCTCTTCTTTTCTTTTATTCTTTCTTTTTTCTTTAACCCAAATTAAATTAGAATCATGGGAAGACAATGGTGTGTTGGGGTTATTTTTTTGTTTTGTTCGGCTGCTCTGTTTTAGATAGCCTCTTCATGAGCTGAGTCTCTAACCTTACCTTTTCTAGATAGTATTTGACTTTGAATTTGCCGGCTTTCATGGCAAACTTTCCTTGCTCTGTATGGTCCGTGCTATTACCTCTCCAGCACTGGGGCCTGTCTGGCAATATTGAACGTGTGGTCTTCACAGAATATCCGATTACACCTCTGGCTGTTGTTTTTGCTACTTGACCATGGTCCAAATTGGTCAGAGGATTCATTAAGACCTCCAAAGCAGCTGTTCAGCAGCCGCAGAGGATGGTGTGAAGATTAAGGGCCTCAAGTCCAGCCTGTTAGAGGATGTGCTTAATTAATTGTGACAAGGGATTACTGGCCCCATCGCCATTCTTGGCATTCTCAAGCCATGCAAACTGAGACTGGTTTATTTTTGTTTTCATTATTGAGTAAACTCTAGAAATTGAGTAGATTTTAGTCTTTTCCTCCTTTAATTCAGCAAGACCAGAGGTCCTATCTGCCCTGTAAAATAGGCTAGGGTTTCCAGAATTAAACTAGTCAGGGGGCTACGGATGGTGGACTGAGCAAGCTTTTTCACCCCAGGGCACCTACATTTCTGTTCCTTAAGCAGATAGCATTTTGTCCCTCTGTCCCTTACTTATGTCTTAGTCACACCAGCATTCAGATAGGGCCAAAGCGTCATGTTTAATTTAAATAGACTTTACACTGTGGCCTTAAATTCTCCTTTCTGGTAGGTGTTAGTAACTTACTAGGGGTCTTATAGATGATGCTCTCCTTTTGAGGATCTTGAAGGAGACGTGCAACAATGGCAAAATTGCTGGTCAGTCAAAAGTAGAAAATCTTTACTAACAAACAATGAAACTCTTCCTGTTTGGTTTACTCTGAGCTATCTATCTATCTATCTATCTATCTATCTATCTATCTAACATTGATTTGTGGTATATGTTCAAACATATATATGGCTCATTAATTTTAAATGTATTAAACCAATGTAGTCTTGTTTATGCAATTTGTAAAAAAAATAATCCAACCTATTTAAGATACTTATTAAGTCCTTTTCATTTAGGCTACAGGAGGGCTGTAGGGAAATGAATGAGTTTTGGGTGTTTGACCTATAGCCATCTTATACACTTGCCTTAGTATGGCTTGATAGTCACTGCACTTTCTCTTAATTTTTAAAATTATCATATACAGTATTAGGTTCCATGATGGTATTTTCCAATATGGTTTGTTTCTGTTTATCTCACCCTTCTTCTTCTTCTTCTTCTTCTTCTTCTTCTTCTTCTTCTTCTTCTTCTTCTTCTTCTTCTTCTTCTTCTTCTTCTTCTTCTTCTTCTTCTTGCTTTTTCTGACCAATCCAAATAGTTCCTCTCCTAGTTTTATGTCACACGGCCCTTTCCCTCAATAAGTGTTCCTTACGCAAAGTTCTCTTTCTAGGTTCATGACTTTAAAAGTCCCACAGTCTTTACATCTTAAATGTTCAATCCCTTTAAAAGATCCAATATCTTTTAAAAATTAAAGTCTTTTAAAAATTAAAGTCTTTTAAAAATTCAAAATCTCTTAACTGTGGACTCCAATAAAATATCTTCTTTCTTCAAGAGGGAAAATATATCAGGACACAGTCACAGTCAAAAGCAAAAATTAAACTACAACTGTCCAATGTCTGGGATCCAACTCAAGATCTTCTGGGCTCTTCCAAGGGTTTGGGCCACTTCTCCAGCCTGTCCTTTGTAGCACACGGCTTGTCTTCTAGGCTCCAGCTGCCTGTTCTCCAGTGCTGCTGCTGTACTTGGTGGTTATCTTACAGTACTGGCATCTACAAAACGATGCTGTCTTCCACTGTAACTTGGATTCAACAATAGCCTCTCATAGGCTCTCTTCATGGTGCCAAGGCTCAACTCCTTTGCTTGACCCCTTCAGTCCTGGGCCATCAATTGCAACGGAGGCTGCACCTTCACCAATGGCCTTCCATGGCCTCTCACAGTGCCAAGCCTCAGCTGCTCTGCATGACCCCTTCATGCCTTCAAAACCAGTACCACCTGGGTAACTCTTACACATTAATAAATCCAGCCACCGCGGTACAACCTTGGCTATCTCTGGAACACAGCCTCTGTGCTCTCAGAAAACACTTCCCAGAAGATGTCACCTCAGTGATGCTGGTCTCTTCTTAATCACCACTAATTTCTTAGCTTTAGCTAACCAGCATCAATAGTCCCAGTAATGCAAAGTTTTCACTTTAGTAGTTCTGGTATCTTGTTAATCACAGCTGATTCTTTAGCCCCAGCTAACCAGAACCACAGAATCAAAATAGAAATGGCCCCGAATAGAGTCTTTAATATTCCCTCTGAAATTTCACTAGTCAGGCCTCCATCTTCTGCACTGTTCTCAGGATTATCTTCCAAGCTTCTACACAACATCTGACAGAGCTCTTAACAACGAATGGATCTTCTAACCCAAAGTTCCAAAGTCCTTCCGCAGTCCTCCCCAAAACATGGTCAGGTTGTCACAGGAATACCCCACTATGCTGGTATCAATTTGTTTTAGTCAGGATTTCTATTCCTGCACAAACATCATGGCCAAGAAGCAAGTTCGGGAGGAAAGAGTTTATTCGGCTTACACTTCCACACTGCTGTTCATCACCAAAGGAAGTCAGGACTGGAACTCAAGCAGGTCAGAAAGCAGGAGCTGATGCAGAAGCCATGGAGGGATTTTCTTTACTGGCTTGCTTCCTCTGGCTTGCTCTCTTATAGAACTAAAACTACCAGCCCAGAGATGGCAACCCACAAGGGGCCCTCCCAACTTGATCACTAATTGAGAAAATACCTTATAGCTGGATCTCATGGAGGCAACTGATGAAGCTCCTCTCTCTGTGATAACTCCAGCCTGTGTCAAGATGACAAAAAACTAGCCATTACAATGACCTACATTAACACCCACCCAACCCACCATACACATGTGTATGTGTACAATTGTGTTTGTGTGTGTGTGTGTGTGTGTGTGTGTGTGTGTGTGTGTGTGTGTGTGTTAGGGTTACTGTTGCTGTGATAAAACACCAGAACAAAAGCAATGTGGGGAGGGGAGGGCTTATCTCAGTTTACATTTCCAGGTAAAAGTCCATCACTGAGGGAAGTCAGGGCAGAAACTTAGCCAGGACAGGAACCTAGAGGCTGGAATTGATGCAGAGGCCATGGAGGAGTGCTGCTTACTGGATTGCTCACAATGGCTTGCTTTTGTATAGAACCCAGGGCCATCTACCTAGGGGTGACTCTGCCCAAAATGGACTAGAATTGTACTGGCTAGGTTTGTGTCAACTTGACACAGCTGGGGTTATCACAGAGAAAGGAGCTTCAGTTGGGGAAATGCCTCCATGAGATCTAGCTGTAAGGCATTTTCTCAATTAGTGATCAAGGGCCCCTTGTGGGTGGAACCATCTCTGGGCTGGCAGTCTTGGGTTCTATAAGAGAGCAGGCTGAGCAAGCCAAGGGAAGCAAGCCAGTAAAGAACATTCCTCCATGACTTCTGCATCAGCTCCTGCTTGAGTTCCAGTCCTGACTTCCTTTGATGAACAGCAGTATGGAAATGTAAGCCGAATAAACCCTTTCCTCTCCAATTTGCTTCTTGGTCATGATGTTTGTGCAGGAATAGAAACCCTGACTAAGACAAATTGGTACCAGCAGAGTGGGGTATTCCTGTGATGACCTGACCATGTTTTGGGGAGGACTGTGGAAGGACTTTGGAACTTTGGGCCAGAAGATTCATTGTGTGTTAAGGGCTCTGTGGGATGTTGTGTAAGAGCTTGGAAGATAATGTTGAGAACAGTGCAGAAGATGGAGGCCTGGCTTGTGAAATTTCAGAGGGAAAATTAGACTCTTTTCAGGGACACTGCTATTTTGGAGTTTGATTATTCTGTGGTTCTGGTTAGCTGGGCTGAAGAATCAGCTGTGATTAACAAGATACCAGAACTACTAAAGCAAAATCTTGGCATTACTGGGACTATTGATGCTGGTTAGCTGGAGCTAAGAAATTAGTGGTGATTAAGAAGAGACCAGCATCATTGAGGTGACATCTTCTGGGAAGTGTTTTCTGAGAGCACAGAGGTTGTGTTCCAGAGATAGCCAAGGTTNGTAAAAAGACTCTGGATTTTAAAAGATATTAGATATTTTAAAAGGATTGAGCTTTTAATATGTAAAGACTGTGGGACTTTTAAAGTTATTTAAGATCTTGGGGTTGAATAAGAACTAAGGATTGAGGCTTACTAGTGATGTATTTGTGTGTCAAGTTGACAAGGGGTCAATTGTACTGGCTAGGTTTGTGTCAACTTGATACAGCTGGGGTTATCACAGAGAAAGGAGCTTCAGTTGGGGAAATGCCTCCATGAGATCTAGCTGTGAGGCATTTTCTCAATTAGTGATCAAGGGCCCCTTGTGGGTGGAACCATCTCTGGGCTGGCAGTCTTGGGTTCTATAAGAGAGCAGGCTGAGCAAGCCAAGGGAAGCAAGCCAGTAAAGAACATCCCTCCATGGCTTCTACATCAGCTCCTGCTTGAGTTCCAGTCCTGACTTCCTTTGATGAACAGCAGTATGGAAATGTAAGCCGAATAAACCCTTTCCTCCCCAATTTGCTTCTTGGTCATGATGTTTGTGCAGGAATAGAAACCCTGACTAAGACACCCCTCATCCATCAATCACTAATTAAGAAAATGCCCTACAGGTTTGCCTACAGCCTGATCCTAATGGTAGCATTTTCTCAATTGAGTTTCCCTCCTCTCTGATGACTATCCCTTGTGTCAAGGTCACATAAAATTAGCCATCCCATCATGTATATACACAAAAGTCAATAGCTAGCTTCTGCCAGATGACAAAGAACTTCTGATATTTGCCTGAGTGTGGGAGCTCTTGATAAATCAAACTAGATCTGTCCATTTTCCTTCAAATTTTATGACTTCATTTTTCTTTACAGCTGAACAAATTTCCTTGGTGTATGAGTTCTGACTTTTCATAATCCACTTCTCTGTTGACAGACACCCAGGTTTTTTTTTTTTTTAACTGACATGAACAAATGCAATGCTGGGCATGGGTGTGTACTGATGCAAAGAATGCCACGCACCCTGAGCCCCGGGCTAAACTTGAATTATTTCTTAGAATATCCAGTGGCACAGATAGGACATTAATTGCTGTGTTTCCTAGCATGCTTCCTCCCTGAATGTAATCCCAGGCACAGTATCATACCCATGATTCCAGTGGTAGAGCTGAAACCAGACAAGATGGGGCTCACCAGAACATGGCTTACAAGCACAGCCACGGGGAGCTCCCTCTCTCTCCTGCTCCCCCCCAAATTCTTTGTATTGAAATTTCAGCACAGTGAAACTGTAGAGCACAAGTTGAAGCTGAATATTAGGTAAATAGCAAATAGCCTCAAGTTTCACTGGGTTTCTCTGGTAGGAGGAGAAAAGGAGTGCAGACAAGATTGAGGTCCTCCTCAGCCATCTCCTACTCATTCAGAGAAGCAGCCAGTTTCCATGTACTTTTCTCTGATAAAAATTCTACATCAAAGAGGGAAGTTGAGGATTTGGGGAGATGGCTCAGAAGTTAAGGGCTTTTACTATTATTGCAGGAGACAAGAGTTTGGCTCCTAGTAACAACACCAGGCAGCTCAGTAGTACCTGGAACTCCAGTTTTAGGGAATCCAACACCCTTTTCTTATCTTTGAGGTTACTGGCTCATGTATGAACATGTGTGCACATGCACACACAGACACACACAGAGAGATACACAAATAAATTCTAATGAGCAAAAAAAGAATGAATTAGTTTATATAAGCTTAACCACCTGAGTTCAGACCGGGGAGCACATGTAAACATGGAGGGGAAGAACCAACTTCACAAGTTTCCTCTAATCTCTACTTGCTGCATGCTGTGAAATGCATGCAAACACACACGCACACACACACACACACACACACACACACCAAGACATGTACAACAACAACAATCATGACAACAGTAAGTACTTTTATTAAAAAGAAACAAGTCTGTTAAAAACATTTTTTCTAAATCCATAAGACTGTTTCTTCTCTTTTACCAAATACTAAGAGATTGAAAAAAAAAAAAAACCAGCACACTTCTCAAGCAGAATGGACACATGTAAGTTGGCTGAGAACTGAATGGAACCTACATTTTACAATTTTGAAGCAATTACTTCAATTTCTGCAGATTTGGAAGGAGAAAAATACTTAATTACAACCAGAAGGAGTGTATTTTACACATTTATATCTTTAATTGTAACCAGGAATAAATGTCTATTATAAAGGGCCCCTGTCAGAGTCAAGCAAGAAATGTGTCTATAAAGACATGGATAGAGTATTGAATATCGTGTGCACTTATGACATATTTCTGTGGATTTAACTACCCATCTTCTGTGTACGAGATATTGGATATACATAAGTAAGTCTAAATAATAAGTGACTATTTCACAAACCTTGTATAGAAATGTGACTATCTACAAAGGCAAATATAGCTTTAAATGTGTAAAACAATTTATAATAGAGTTCTCAAATCAATAAAACCTAAGCTGTCTATTTAAAAATATTATCATATTTTTTATTAACTGTGGGGGGGGGGCAACACACATGCCCCAGTGCACGTGTGTGGAGGTCAGAGAACAACTCTCAGGACTTATTTCTCTCTTTCCATCATGTGAGTGCCAGAGACTTAGCTCAGGATGTCAGCTTTGGCAGTAAGTGCAGTTATCCACAGAGCAATCTCAATGGTCCATAAATTACCTACGGTTTGAAAAATAAATCTGTATGCCTTCACCTACTAAAAATTAACATAGCATAGACCAGTGAAACCCTGTTAAGAAATGTATTTGTGAGTCTGAGAGATGGTTGAGTGGTGAAGATCACTTGTTGCTCCACCAGAGGACCAGGGTTCAGTTCCCAGCATCCACACAGTGGGTGGTTGACGACCATTCATAACTCCAGTACGAAAAAAAATATGATGCTCTTTTTGACCTCTGAGGTACTAGGCAATGTACCTTCAGAAAATAATGTACATGCAGAAAATTAGTAAATCTAAAACTTTTCAAAAACAAAATGTGTTTGTAAATCCTAGAAAATTAAAACTGATAGATGTTTTATCTGACTCAATATTACAATTTCAATGAGCTCCAAGTGGTGGTTTTTCATTTCGTCTCATCTGCTACATTTATGCATCAGTAAATATACCTTTCGAAAACAGGCACCCTCATGTACAAAGTACAGCTGTTGGTACCTATTTGGATAACTACCCCACCACTGATCTATTTCTCTTCGTGAAGTATGGTTTTGAGGAGTGTTGGAGCAAGACAGTACTTGACTGAGGGCATGTCAAGCATGAGGAGTAAGAACAGAATATCGGGATTTTTCATTTGCCCTGGTATTAACAGATAAGAGAAGGAGATTTCAAAAGTTAGCAAGTGGAGGAACAGAGACCAGGAATGAGACAGGGCATCACAGTGGGGCATCTGTCTCCAGGTGTGAAGCTGTATCATTTGTAGTCTCTTTTCCCAGAGAGTGTCTCAAGCCACTGCATTCCTGAGGCTGAGAAGCAAGCTTTGAGATTCTCAGAGTTTCTGTTCTACTTCTCGATTTAGGAAAACAACATTCTTTGCTGCAAGCACAAAAATATTCAAGCACACAGTTCATAAAACATCTTCCTAAGGGGCTCTGGAGAGAAAGAAGAAGAAGGGAGTGGGTGTGAGGAAGAGCCAGGTGGGAATGAATGGTCCTTTAGAACAGAGGAAGCGCTGTCTCTGCCAAGAGTCTGTCGGTGGCCACCTCAGAGCACCCTTGGGTACCTTTCGGAGAAGTGCTCTGAGTAAATATTTGAGCACCTCTGCTCCTCGGAACTTTGATCAACACATTGCTCATTGGCAAAGTTTTCTGCAGTGGTAAGTATGCTGAATTTTGCACATTTCCTTGTGACTTTCCTGGAAAGGAAAGGGATGGGATGATGGTTTCTTCAGGACAGATTTTTTAAATAAGGGAAATGCTTTTCATTTTTCCTCTGCCATCCATCAGTCGTCTTCTCACTGGGAAATTGGGAACTTCACACTATTTACTGCACATTGTCAGTCAGGGATCAATCAAACATAGGAGCAGGGGCTACCACTTGGGAGATACAGGCAAGGGAAGGTGTCCTATTAAGGAAAAAAATCATCTGACATTACATAATAAGCACATGCTGAGTGTGTGTGTGTGTGTGTGTGTGTGTGCGCTCGCGCGCGCGCGCATGTATGTATGTTGAGGCATTTTTTTTACTTGAGTAGTATTCAACTTAATTTTGATCTCCAACTTTCTGCTATATGTGTAGAACCTGGGCCAATAGGAATGCTCAATCTCTATGTTATGACTGCAAAAAGGCTGAAAATGGAGTAAAATTCACTTCTGTGCTGAGCTCCTGCTGCTTCCTTCAAAAAGACACAAAAATAAAAGGAATTGCTGCCTATAGGTATGTTTTAGAAAGGCTTTCAATACATTTTTCAAGTGTGAAAATGGCTGTTGCAACAGTCTTGCCCAGTGGTTTGCTTTGATGTTTCAGAATAGAAGTTATTTGGTAGGTAAGGAGGGAGCACACTGGCTAGAGAAAAAGCTTAAAGAGACATACAGAAGAGAAAAGATGTGGGGGCTGGAGAGATGGCTCAGTAGTTAAGATCACTGGATGCTCTCTCAAAGGACTTGGGTTCAATTCCCAGCACCTACATAGAAGCTCACACCTATCTGTAACTCCAGTTCCAGGGGATCTGACACCCTCATACAGACATACATAGGCCAAACACCAATGCACATAAAATAACTAAATCATTAACAACAACAACAAAAAAAACTATAGATGTTAGAGCTTATGAGATGGCTCAGTGGGTAAAATGGACTCAGTGAATAAGGCTGATGACTGGGGTTCAAACTCTGGAACCTTTGGTGGGAGGAAAGAACTGAGGTGGAAACAATCTTCTTAGTCCACATATGCATGTACACACGCATGCACAAACATATGTACAACACATGCATATACCCACACATATGCACATGCATATAAAAATACACCCGCATGCACACACATATGTACAAGTACAACACATGCATATACCCACACATATGCACATGCATATAAAAACACACACACATGCATACACATATATGCATATTCACACATCAATAATAATAATAGTATCATACAATTAGCTATGTACCTTCTGATTCTATGGTGTTTTATCTACTTCAGGACCAAAGAATTTGGCCATCCAGCTGAATGTTCAGTTTGTACAATAAAACAAACAGAGGCCACTGCCAATCAATGTCCATTTTATATCTTAGAATTCTGCCAAGTTCCTAAGATGGTTGAAACTGGATAAGAGTAAGCCACACTGATAATTTTCTATGTGCCAGATGCCTTTCTGAGAACTGTGCATGCATTCATCATTGACTCTTTGTGATCATACTATGCTGTCGGCATTATTAACTCTATGTCATAGATGAGAAGAGCACATCCAAGGTCACTTGGGAGTAGGTGGAATCAGAATGTTTGTGCAGGCCATCAGAGAAGGAAAGTAAGTAGTATCAGGGTATATTCCGTACTTCCTTCCTTTACCCATGAGAATGCAGGTAGCCTAGGGAACAGAGCTGTAATGAATGAGAGCTTTCCAGGGAGAGGGAGACTGACAAGATAAGAGAGAAGTGAGGGATAGCCCAGCTCAGTAGAAAGGTCCTTAAGGTGAGGCACAGTACTGGGGGCGGGGATAAATCAGTGATAGAGTGGTTTTCTAGCATCCAAGCAACTCTGCATTTGATCCCTAGACCAGCACATCAAAAAGAGGAAATTTATTGTCTTCATACTGTCCCACATGTTCATTTCAGTTAGTGAAATCTTTATTCACACTTTAGTGTCAAGATAAATTGGATCTTTTTGTGTGACTGGGGCATGAAGAAAGTAAACCATGTGATAATCCTCCATAGAACTGTCTAAGCTCTGAGTGTGTCTGTACAGTGGGATAGATGGGAGATATACTATCATTGATGTTGACTAGCATGAAACAAGGATCTCACCACTGTACACCTCCAGTGGTCTACATACCAGTCAGGTGGTAGCTACGGACATGGTGTTTAATGCCAAAGAATTAGTCATCGTACTGTGCCTGACTGAAGGCTCTGCTAAGGCAAATACATGCTGTACTTCCCGGAAATATAGACCTGTATCTGAAGTCTTCAGCAGTCAAACATTAAGTCTGATTTGTGTTCATTCTTTCTCAAGCCCCGAGCCCCCCATCCTCAGCGATTCAAATCCTGGCCCTGAATGGATAGGTAGCCTATTGGGAACCCTCAGAAGGACCCCAGCGCTGCCAAGAAATAGCTAGCCTCCCACTCATGGAAAGTCAGTGGTAGGGTCAACAGCCAACACTAATACTGTGAATGTGAAGCTCAGAACTACCCAAGGCCTATGGTTGGTACACACCCTTCTCCTCTCCTCTCTGCAGTCTCCTCTCTGCAGACTGTCTCTGAGCCCTGTTTATCAAGCCCTTCCTTGAGAACAAAAATCTATCATTGTGTATGATGCCATGTGACAATTTTCACTTTTGCTTCATGTATATTTATTTTTAAAAAATCCTCCATAAACCAACATCCTAAAACCACCCCATCTTTCCCACTCAAGGCTCCATTACTTCAGCTCATGAGTATATTTTACTTTCTGGCGACTGTTTTGGTGCTGGTAAAGATCTCCATTTTGGGTGTGCCTTCCATTCACAGGGATTGATGGGGAAGTATGAAGATGAAAAACTGACACCCCCCCCCAAAATTCATTAGTGAGCTGGGAAAGGGACTCCATTATTTTACATTACATTGGCTTCCTAGAGTCACTCCTAGCAGCAAACTTAGTCAGTACAACAGTGCCACAAACAGAAAGTTCTGCCGTGGGCCACCTGACACTAAGCTTGCTCTGATAAGAAAATCAAGGGAAAGAAACAAATCTCTCAGCATTTCATAAGGAAATGACGAATGCACACCCACCCACATACATACTTACATACCTACACGCACACACATATACATGCACCTACATACTCACACATGCATGCACATACACACACAAATACACATGCACACACACGGAGTCTGTCCATTTATGTTACTGAATACCCAGTGTTCTTTGCACTATTTGTTGAAGATCCTATTCTTCTTTGAATTACCAACAACAACAACCAAAAAAAAAAAAAAAAAAAAAAAAAAAAAAAAAAAAAAAAAAAAAAAAAAAAAAAAAAAAAAAAAAAAAAAAAAAAAAAAAGAAAGAAGTAAGGAAGGAAAGGAAGGAAGGAAGGAAGGAAGGAATGAAGGAAGGAAGAAGGAAGAGAGAGAGAAAGAAAAGAAAAGAAAAGAAAAGAAGAAAATCAAAAAAGGAAGCATTTGCATGTGCACATGTCATTTAATTTGTAGGTTCTATGGTTCTATACTATCATTTCTGAGTCTCTCTATGCATCATCATGGTGATAAAGTTATAACCATTTTATAGCAATTAAAACAAACAAAAAACAGTCTTTAAAAGAAAAGAAAAACCACTTAGATGGAGTTGTAACTTTATATCTTTAGACAAACATATGTGATTCCTTCTGAAATTCCAAATAGATTAAAGCCAAAGACCTTCTTATAGCGAAACATGCCTGAACTCTACAGGTTTGTTTGTTTGTTTGTTTGTTTGTTTGTCTATTTATATATTTTTTAGTGTTTCAATTACAATTAAATCTCAGGACCCGAGCTGAGAACGTGCAAGCAGTCATAACATCAGAGCCATGTGCTGCTCTAGGCATTCCTCATTTAAGGGTTTTGACTGATGGATAATTTCTGATGCAAATTGAGATCATGTTCCTGTTTATAAGGAGAGCAGATGAAGGTCAAACACTGGAAAATTTTGTCAGGAAAGTAGTACAAGAAGTCAACAGAAGTGCAGGCTTTACTTTTTCTATTTATTTTATTTATTTGTTTGTTTGCCCTTCACTCATCTTTACATTTACCAGCACGAGTGCTTTGTCTACATGTATGTCTGAGCATCACATGTGTGCAGTGCCAACACATGCCAGAAGACATTAGATCCCCTGGAATTGAAGTTAAAGACAGCTGTGAGCCACCGAGTGTGTTCTGGGAATTATCTCTCCAGCCTTATACTTTGAAATTTTTAAATTATATTTATTTGTTTGTGATCTCCCCCCACCCCCCTGTGTGCATGTGCATGTGCCTATATACATAGCATTGCTCGCCTGTGGAGGACAGAGGACAGCTTGCAGGAGCCAGATCTTTCCTTCCATTACATTGGTCCTTTGAATGGAGCTCAGGTCTTTAGTTTCAGAGGTAAGCACCTTTGCTGCTGAGCCATTTCATTAACCCCATGGATAAATCATTTTAAATAAGTCAACACTGATATCATGGCACAAGTTCATAATATCCACAAGCATGTTGACTGTGATCTAGTCTGAATAATAAATCTATTGCTTATATTTTTTTTAAGTAGAAAAATCATCACCGCTTTGCCAAAGAAGGTAAAACAGCATGAAGAGCTGCCGTGTATCTGTTATATTATGGGTAATGTTTTACTTTCTGAGTTTAAAAAAAAAAGCAGGACTTGTTCAATAACTGGAAAAATGGAAAAGCCAAGAAAGTTCCAAGAAGCAGAATTCCACTAGCACTATGTTTTAGTGTTAGAAGGATATGCTCTCTACAAAGACGCGGATGTATAGGGCATACGAAAGGCTGTTTCTGGTTCCTTCCATCAGAAGTCTGGTGTTTCAAATTCATGATATGAGGCCTTTCAGAGAAGAGAGATTTGTGAACTGAAGCTCTCTGCTCCTCCACTGTCGTCCCATATGGACCAGAGTTTCAGGATCTCAATATTCTATATCACAAGTCTCAGCCCTGCTCAGCAAGCAGCCCACCTCTGCCTCTACAGAAGAAAATCCAGGTTGCGATTCAGATCTGCACATGTTAGCTGAAGAAAACTGAGTGCCCAACACATACTCTGTGCTTTCCACCCACAGGGAACTGGGGACCTGAATCATAACTACCCCGTTTAGAAGAGACTTAATTTAGAAATGTGTAATATGCCGAACAGGCACAGACCCAAACCAAATGTTTGCAGTAATAGAAATTTCCGTATGCTGTACAGCATTTAAAATATGTTATTTGCCTACACTTGAGCCTTCAACAGCAGGACCTTTCTCTGGGACACAAATGACAAGCCCTATCTGGCCGCCAGGACTAACACTATACTACACTGTAGCCTGTGTGCTCCTTTGGTTTCCAGGCAAGGTGCCTCCCTCCAGAACTACCCATAGCAGAAGAACCCACACAAAACCCTCCCCAAGGAGGGATCCAAGAGAACTGGTGAATATGAAGAACAGACAGAAAATAAATGTGTTAGTAGAGAGCTGTGAGCGGGATTCCATGATTTCATATTAAATTAGTTTCCTAGAGTCACTCCTCGTAGTAAACCTAGAAGGTACAACAGTGTCGCGTGTGGGCCACATTACGCTAAGCATTGCTTGACAGATGAAATTCAAGGTAAAGGATTCTCTCGGTATCACTTAGCAAAGCAGCAGAGAAACCAATAGCACATAATGCCTGCCTGCCTTCTAGGGATTAAAAAACTAATGGGGGCTGGAGAGATAACTCAGCAGGTGAGAGCACCGACTGCTGTTACAGAGGACCAAGCTTCAACTCCCAGTGACCACATGGTGACCAACATCCATCTGGAACTTCAGTCCCAGAGGATCCAATGCCTTATTCTGGCCTCTGTGAATGCTGCATGGATGAGGTGCATACACAGACATTCATGGAAGCAGAAAACACATACACATTAAAAAAATGAATATGCTTTAAAAAAAATCAGGAACATATAGCTCATCCAAAGTGCTGTGATCACCCGAATCACGGAATAGAGAAAGAAAAGCAATAAGACCATATTCAAATATGGAAATATGTATGACCCTTGAAAGACAAAAGTTTTGACATTTCAAAGGAGAGTTTGGGCACCTGTCTTCATCCTTTCTGTCTTTCTATTCCTTATCACTACCCGTGGGGCTGTTGTGGACCCCAGCCTCTGTGGTGTCTTTAAATCCATACTGACCTATGGGTACAGGTGTCTTTAGCAAGCATCCTGCACTTGACATATGACAGCTCTTTAGTTCTGAGGCATCTTCTCAGGTAAAATATTTTACTGGCAGCCCAGCCTGCAGCTGGGGATCAGCGCCCACCTCCGACCCCTCTACCTGCTCAATATTGAGCCTCTTAAACCGCCACCGAACCACACTCTACCTACAGCCAAATATTAGGTAAAGAACTAACAGAAATACACACTACTGGTTTCCACAACACCAGCTGCATGTTTAAAAGTTTTATTGAAAAAAAATAACAAACATGTGTACAGAAAAAAAAAAGTGAATGCAGAAAATATATGTGGTGCTCTGAAATTTTACAGCAAGCACACCTGGGTAGCAGCCCCCTGGCCAAGTAATAGAAAGTTCTCCAACCTCCAAAGTATCATCAGGCATCTTACCAGTCATGGCTTCCCAATAATGGATGGTTTGATTGGCACCCTGACTTCCACAGTATGGAGTAGAATGACCATGAAGTCCTCACAGTGACTGGCAAGTGGTACCACGAGCAGTTCATGCAGCGCTGGAGATGCAACACCGAGCTTGTGCCTGCTAGACAAGGAATCTTACAACTGAGATACATCCACAGCCCAACATTATTGTCTTCTGTGTATGTGTGTTATGTATGCATATCTACATGTATATGTATATTCACACGTATGTTCTCAACTTCCACAGGGATAGGGTTACAGGTGTCTGTCCACACACCTACTTTTTACATGGCTATTGGAGATCTTTCCAAGTCAGTCCTTATGCTTACACAGGAAGCATTTTACTGACTGGGCCATTTCTCCAGTCTCAATATCTTGATATTAAATAGCACAGATTAATATTGCCTATTTGTATTTATATATAAAACAGAACCATAGTGTATCTGCTTACAAGCTGTTTACCCTCTGTGCTGCTGAAAAGCACCTGAGTTTTTTCCAGTTCTGGACACTTCAAATACTATTGATGTAGGCACTCAAGTGGATGCTTTCTGTGAATATGTGTGCACGTGTCTGACGGGTAGAATAACTCAGTGGATAAAGATGCTTACTGCCGAGGATTTTCATCTGCGTCACTTCTTCGACGATGTTTGTAAGGAAAGAATGATTCCTAAAAGTTGTCTCCTGGTCTTCACATATGCACTGTTGCATGCGGTATGCAGAAAACACATAACTAATATTAACATTCTTAAATTCAGGAGTAGAGTTTCTGGATCTTTGAGAATGCCTATGGTCAGCGTTACTAGATATTGCAGAATAACTTTCCCAAGCGCTTTTGTTCAATCATTTCCCGGTAGGCTCCATGAAACTGTTGCTTCTATAGCTCTGCTGCGTCATCAGATTTTCTTTTTGCTCATTTTATCACTTTTACCTGGCATTTTATCTCCTTGTGGACTTGGCTTGTGTTCCGCAGTCGAATGTACATGCAAAGAGATGCTTGCAGATTCCTCACTGTGATTCAGTCTTAGTTAGAAAGAAAGAAAGAAAGAAAGAAAGAAAGAAAGAAAGAAAGAAAGAAAGAAAGACTGACTTATATGTATATCTCATCCGAACACCCTTCTAGAGGCACTACTGGCATATTGAGCTGTAAAACCTTCAGCTATGGTGGGTTTTCTACCAGTTGAAGGATGTTTCAATTAAGCACCACAGCCCACAATCATGACAATCCAAACTGTCACAAAACATTACCAACTAACTGTCTATAGGGCAAAAGAAAAATGAAAATGATCAAAAGCCACTGGTCTTGGTTGAGGTGTGACTAAGTGACAGGCAGCCTACCTAGCAAAAGCAAGGGCCTATCTTACATATCCAATAATCCTCCAAACAAAACACAACCATCCCCCCACAAAATAACAGACAACACAGTCCCCACTGGTCTAGATCTACCTGTTAATCTGTGTATAGTGGCAAGTGCAACTCCAGAAATTAGGGTTTGTTTTCAAACCAGACAAGCAGCAAAATGGGGTACAAAGGAGTCGAGCAGAAGGCAAGGTGGACGTTTTTAGGAGCTCTGTTCATCCCATGAGCCAGGGGGCAAAAGTTCACCTGCAACCGTTCAGAACCGTGTGGTTGCCTCCCCACCACCGCATTAACTGAAAAATCCCTGAGATGAGATTCCTCTGTGCACTACTCAGTCACCATGAATGGGAACACAGTCATTCACAAGCTTCTGGGCCAGCCAGGACCTGTCGATGAGGAGAAAGTGGGAGACGAAACAGTTGGGTTAGATTTCTGTTACTTTTTAAAAATCGCAATATAAAAGAAATGGTGAGTTGCCAGGAAATGATTTTCTTATTCCTCTCCCTGAAAGCAAATATATCTTGAAGCCAACATTCTTAAATGTGTGACTGTGTGTGTGTGTGTGTGTGTGTGTGTGTGTGTGTGTGTGTGTTCAAGTGCCTAACAAAGGGAGCAGATGGTTGCTGAGTACTAAAGATTTTTTTAAATTATTTTCATTTTATGTGTACAGGTGTTTTGCGTGAATATATGTTTATGTACCATGTGTGCTTCTGGTGCCCTAAGGAAGCCAGAAGATGGTGTTGGATCTCCTGGAACTAGAGTTAGGAACAGTTTCAAGCCACTATATGGATTCTGGGAATCAAGCTCAGGTCCTCTGGAAGAGAGGCAAGTATTCTTAACTGCTTGGAAATCTCTTCAGGATATTACTGAGGTCTTGAAATAAACCAGGATATATCCTACACAAATTGTATTGTGTAGGAATATCATTGTCTCACGCTGTTGACAAGGGTGATAATGCTCTCCCAGCCAGGAGATCTAAACCAAACTCAAGCTCTATTATTAAATGTCAGGATGTTTAATATCAGTTCATTACTCTGTGCCCCAATTTCCTTATCTACATGTAAGAATTTAGACGAATCTCTCATGTAAGTCTATGAGAATCACTGAGTGGGTTGATACGCAGCACAAAGACCAATGCCTTCCTGACTAGTGCTCAAATGCTGGCAGCAGTGTGATACAGAGGTGACTTAGCCAAACTCTGATGCAGGGATGGTGACCTGAGCTGAACAAAGGGGAGCCACATTCAGAGAGGTGAAGTGCCACGCCCCATTTTCTCATACTTGGTTTTATTAGGGTTCATTTCCCACAGGATGTCTCCTAGTCAAGATGCATGAGTTTGAGGGCTGAAGAGATGACTCAGTGGTTCATATTGCATACAGCTTTTGTAGAGGACCAGGAATTGTAGTATAGCATTCTTGGGAATGCTCACAGCCATCTTTATGGCTCTAGTGGTACCAACGCCCTATTTTGGCCTCCATGGGCATTGCACACATGTGGTATATATGAATACATGCATATAAACTGTTTATACACATGAGATAAAAATGAATAATTTTATTAAAATGTATGGATTTAAAATCTAGGGCTTGGAGTGCCTTCTCTATTCCACATGTGTCTTGCAGAAAAGTCAGTGTGTCTGCATTAGGATTTTCTAGAGAAAGAGATCTTTAAAAGGGAATATATATCATATATATATATACATATATATATATATGCATATATAATGTATACACATGCACACACACATATATATATACATATATGTGTGTGTAAACAATACACACACACACTATATATATATATATATATATATATAGAGAGAGAGAGAGAGAGAGAGAGAGAGAGAGAAAGAGAGAAAGAGAGAGAGAGAGATCCAACAATTGCTAACAGAAGGTACAAAAATCCAGCAGTCATTCAGTCCTTGAGGTTGTATATCTCATCTCGTCTTCAGCAGATGCCAGAACCCTGAAGAAATTGGCCCTGATATCAGTGGAAGAACAGACTTACCAGTGAGGGTGAGAGCAAGTAGGCAAAGAGAGCCAGCTTCCTTCTCCCATGTCCTCTATATAGACAGGGAAGTTGCCAGCAGACGGTGTGGCCCAGATTGAGGGTGAATCTTCCTACTGCAAAAGCTCTGGATTAAAGGTGTATATTCCAATGTCAAAGGATCTGGATCAAGGAAAACTCCCTTCCCACGTGTGCCCAGCCACTGCATTTTAGTTAGCTCTAAATGTAGTAAAGTTGACAACCGAGTGTAGCTGCTGACGTGTCTGTGTGCCTGTGTATTATCCTCTCTGCTGTTTCTAAAGTTAAAAAAAAAATCCCAACCCATTCCTGTTTTAAATTTGAACTCTTCTAAACACTAGATTATTCAATGACACAGGGCAATGAATTGTATCATTTTGGTAACTGCGTTTTGTTGTATAAGCAAAGCATATAAGGCATGTCATAAAATCAACTACTAAAATAAAATGAGTGTAGGCTTAATGCAAATGAGAACCAGACCCAACTGAAAGGCCTAAGCATGCCCTCCTTTGAGCATCTGTTGTAGTGGATGTTGGTGCTTCCTTGAGCCAATCAAACCTCCCGAGCAGTTCATTCTACAGACAAAAGTACTTTGAGAAGTCCTAGCATCGGCAAAGTAGGGCTAAAAGAGGACAGCAGGGTTTGAAATTAACTGGAGAAAACGATGACCATGGCATTCACAAACATGATCATACGCCCTGCAAATTGCCTATGAAAAAATAGAATATATGGGTGCCCTGTTTTGCTTTTGAAAACCATTTGCTAGATGTATAATTATATTCACATGCAAATTGTGTGACTTTAGCTGCAGAAAATCACAAGAGTGGGAGTGAGGGGAAGCACTGGCCCCTTGTGCTGAAAACACACGGACAATAAGGTCCTCTGAGTTAATTAAAGTCAGATTTATACTCTTAAAGCCCCCAGATCACTCTCCAGGCTTCCTAGGGAAATTCAGTTTTGTTATCCATGGAATTGGACACACCAATTGTCCTTTGCTGAACACTAAATCTCAGATTTATGAGAAGCGAAATTAAATATGTGGAGGATTTTATACTAGGTCTCTTTGGTAAACCATGACTACTCAGCCCACCTCAGGATCCCAACGGGGTTAGGAAGAGCTTTTTTGTTGTCCCTGCACTACCGAGTTCTGACCCTTAATCGGATCTCTGGCTTCCTAGAACCTCATTGTTTATCTTCATGTAGACTTTACACTTTTTGTTGAATAAAAAGGAGACCAGTAATTGCTTACAAGCAGCATCGATAAGAAGTTCTGAGTACTTCTTACAGAGATGCTGCAACCCACCAAGCAAAGATCCAGAGCCAAAGTCTTAGGTCAACCCTCCGCCTTCTGAAGCTCTGCCATCATTGTTTGGCATTTCTACTCCACAGAATGGCTGAGTGCTTTTCTGTAAAACCTACCGCCAGACTTACAATCCCTTTGGCCAGAAACACATCCATTGTGACATTCATTGCGTCATTGTTCCTGGGGGAAAATCTGCAGAGTGAGTTGAGAGAGACATAGCTTTATAATGGAAAGGGGGAAAAAAATCCAAATAACTCAGTTCTTCTTCCTCCTCAGGCTTACCCAAGAGAAGCCAGCACCAATGGCTAAGCAGAAGCTGCGAGTGGCACAAACTTGCCGATGAGCGTGAACAGTGCACACTTCCCATGGTCTTCAGGTTCTGTGCACCTGGCTCTTTCGTGTGAGTTCTTACAGGTGCTTCACGAGTGGGGAGTCACTTATCAGCTACATTCTCACAGTGGTGTGGACACTGGCCATGATGGAGCTCAACTGAAAGTTGAGATTTCTAGTCCTCGTGCTATCTCAAGACCAGAGAAGCCTGTGAAAGGGAGACTTAGAAAGGCATTTTGTCTCCTCGTGGGAGACTATCCCAATGCCTGGCAAACATGGAGGTGGAAGCTCACAGTCAGCTATTAGATGGAACACAGGGTTCCCAAGAAAGGAGCTAGAGAAAGTACCCAAGGAGCTGAAGGGGTCTTCAACCCTATAGGTGGAAGAATAACCATGAACTAACTAGTACCCCCTGAACTCATGTCTCTAGTTGCATATATAGAAGAGGATGGCCTAGTTGGCCATCATTGGGAAGAGAGGCCCCTTGGTCATGCAGACTTTATATGCCCCAGTACAGGGGAACGCCAGGGCCAAGATGTGGGAGCAGCTGGGTAGGGGAGCAGGGCCGGGAGGGGGGATAAAGGGAACTTTCTGGATAACACTTGAAATGTAAATGAAGAAAATATCTAATAAAAGTTGGGAAAAAAAAGAAAGGCATTTTGTGCATCTATGTTTGGTCTGCACTCCAAGATACAAGTCCAGAATACAAATCTCAAACACATCAAACTCCACCAGAGCATCCAATACCCCAGAGCTTATAATAAATTAGGTCACTTCCTAAAGTGACTTTGAAAGTTCTGAAATGCCCTCACTTGAAAAACATCTCTTTGTAATAGGAATTTATCCTCCTTTCTCTCAGTGATGGTTTTTGTAATAACTTGTCTCCCAAGTACACAGATATATTATTTGGAAGATAGAATTTTTGAGGAACATCATATGGCAGAAATGAAAAGTTTCAACTCTCTAACTGTCATGAGTTTCTAAAATATCTATTTTTCTTTCTTGTGAATAAGTTGATACATAAACAAGGCAAATTATGTCATACTGATACAGAGCTTCTCTGGGAAGCAAGATGAAGGTTGACAATGGGACAAAATTAACATTTCCTGTGATTATGACATATATTGCCATTATATATTAATTATAAACATATATGGGGAGATGGTTCGGTTGGTAAATTGTTTGTTTTGCAAGCAGGAAGACCAGAGTTTGATCTGTCAAACCAGTATAAGGAAGCCAGGCATGGTGGCATGAACTGATAAATACAAAATCTGGAAGGAAGAGACAGGTGGTTTTCTGGGGGGGTGTTAGAACAGCCAGTCTAGCTTACTTTATGAGTTCCAGATCAGTGAAACATGACATCTTTAAAAATGATGAGGACACCACCTGAGGAATGATATTGGAGGCTCTCCTTTAGCCTACAAACACACACACACACACACACACACACACACACACACACACACACACACACACACGGACTTTCAGACTCCACAGTTTAAATCATGCTGTCTGCACTCGGCATGGCTTGTTTCTTTCATTCAACAATATGTTTGTGAAACCCACCAGGTTTGACATAGGTCTAGTTTGTTAATGTTTGTATAGTACTTGGTATTCCACTGTATGGACATACCATCCAGTATTTATTCCTTCATCTGCTGATGGACAAAAGCTGGACCGTTTTCAATTTAGGGCCATTATGAATAGCTGTGTTATCAACATTTCTGTGTGTGTTTGCTTTGCACAGTAACCTCTTTTACTTTTTTAAACTGGGCAGAAAGTGAAGTCTGGAGTTGACTCACATGGTATGCATATGCTCAGCCTCAGTAGCTACTGACAATCCTCCAAAGAGACTGCATTTCCTTGATGAACAAGGAGATTAAACACCACTGCATGTGTTCATTGACTTCTTGAGTACTTAGGCTTTTAAATTTTGTGTTTAAGTCTCTTTGCTCATATTTACATAGTGAGGTCTTTTTCCTATTACCTTGTATGTATTCTTTGCACACCAAATAAGCAAACACTGTACCTTTTATGCGTTTCAAATACTTTCAGTCAGTGTCTTAATGATGTCTGTTATAAACCAACATTCGGGCTTTCGTACCATCAATGTACAGATCTCTTTTATTTATGGTCAATGTTTGTTTCTCATAAAAATACTCTGTCAACAACACAGTCTTACATAGGTTTCTAAATTCCACTAGTAACTAAACTGGAGTGTAGGAGGTATGTTTCTTTTACATATGACTTATCTGCTGTCCAAATACTTCTGCAGAGCTCAACTGTCTGCATGTGTAGGGTGCTGTTTCTTCCTCAAGTCTGCTCAGTTGCCCAACTTGTTTTTCCCTCTATCTCTTGATCCTTTGCACCCTGTGGCTGCATTTCATGCTGGATGGGGCAGGAGTGAATGGTCTCTGACTATATACATTGTATAGATACTTTCACTTATGCCTGAGAAACTTATTTTCCTCTAAATCTTAGAACTATCTTGTCACTTTCGACAATGGAAAGGTACTCTTTTCTTATTCAGATTCCACTAGACCTGACAGTTACTTTCAGAAGAGCTGACATCTCTTTGTGATGAATACATTGTCTTTGTTTCTATCAGAAGGTTTTAAAGATTCTCACTTCTTCTAAATTTCTTCTTAAGTACTTGATGTATTTCTTAAATGATTTGTTAGTTGGTTTGTGCAAATACAGTCGGATTTTTTGTCCTGACATATGTCCAGTGACCTTGTTAAATTTGCCTTTTTACTATATTATTATTATTATTATTATTATTATTATTATTATACAATCTCTCCATTTTTTCAGTTCCATTTCTTCCTTTACAGTTAAAGTACAGTTTTTGTTGTCCTTGTGCAATGATGTTGGCAGACAGAAATTCATGCGCATGGCAGTGGGACTGTTATCTCATGCTAAATCGCAAGGTTTCATGCCAAGAATAATAAATTTGATGCAGATATAGTTCAGATAATTTTTTTAGATAAAAGTTATTCCCAGCGGCTGTAGAGGTGGCTCATTCCCAGGGTCTTGGAGAGATGACTCTGTGATTAAGATGAAAATCATTCCCAGGAGGCTAAAGTGATGGCTCAGCAACTGAGAGTACGCACTGCATTTCCAGAGGACCTGAGTTCAATTCCCAGCATCTGTACCAGGTGACTCACAACTGCCTATAATGCTAGCTCCAGTGTGAAATCTTCAGTTTCTGCAGGCACTAGCAATTCCATGCACACACACACAAACACACACACACACACACACACACACACACACACTTAAAACACTAGAAATAAAATTAATGTTTGAAATATCATTCCCAGGCTGAGAAGATGGCTCAGTGGATAAAACTGTTCTCTACTCAAGCCTGAGAAACTGATTTCAAATCTCCAGAGCCCACATTAAAAAGACAGGCATGGTTGTGTTTGTATGTGGGGCAGAGGCAGGAGGACCACTGGGGCTAACTGGTTGCTGGCCTAACTCCAAGCTTATTGAATTTGTCTCAAGAGAAAAACATGGAGAGTGAGTAGTAGACCAGTAAACCCAATGTCTTCCTCTGACCTCTACATGACAGTGTTGGCATATTCACATTTGCTCAAACACATAGGCACACAGGACACAGACATCTGACTGCACACATAAAGAAGAAAGTGCTGTCCTTTTCTGTTCATAGTTGTAAAACATGTTTTTAAATTATCAGTGTTAATGACAAAATAATTGTGTGTGGTGGATGCACTCACAAAGATCATGGTATATATAACTAAAACTATACATATAAAACTCTATATAACTATATAACTATATCTATAGTTATATATGAAATCACTTTGAGGTTATGCCAGTTGCTTCTCAACTATGAAACTGATATTTTAATTCTGAAATAAACTCATCTTAATTATGACACATGTCCCTTCTCAGTATGGCAAATTGCTTCATTTTGTGTTTTCTTAGATTGTTTCCTATCAATCCATGAAGGAGGGTGAACTATAATTTTCCTTCTTATAATTTTCTTGTCAAGTTTGACATGGGAGTTACAATGGCCTCATAAGAAACTTTAGGAAATTATCACATTTTTCTGTTCTATTTTACGTCCCATTACATTTTAAACTTAATTATTTGGTAGAATTTATATTTTATATTCACCTGACATTTTCCTTGCAAGACTTTAAAATTTTTCAATTTAATTTTCAATTATTCACATACATACACATATACACACATGCATGCAAAAATACATACTATGTATACATACATATACTCACTGTGTGTATGTTGGTACGTATAAGTAACTAAGTGTATATATATATATTTCACAAATGTATACATAATTATAATTATAGTATATATATATTATCTATTCACCTTGGCTTGGCTTGGCTTCCTCAGACCCAGAAAGGCACTCGTGGTAGATACTACCTTATAGTGGATATTAGCCATAAACTACAGGATAACCATGCTATAATCCACAGACATAAAGAAGCTAACTAACAAAAAGGGCTAGGGGAGGATGCTTGAATTTCACTCAGAAGAGAGAATAAAATAGATGGGAAGTAGATGGAGGAAGGGAAATGGGTGGGAGAGGGATTGGGCAGGGGAATCAGGGTGGAAATCAGGTGTGGGAATGTGTGGAGAGAGGGGGTTGTGTGGAGGTCTAGGATATCTGTGGCAGGGGACATCCCTGGGAAGGGGAGGCTCCAGGAAATCTATGTGGGTGACCATGCTAAGATTCCTAGCATTGGGGGATATGGAACCTGAAGTGGCCATCCCTTATAGCCAGGCTGGACTTGCAGTGGAGGGAGGGGACCACCAACCCACGCACAAAAGCTTCAACCACAAATTTGTCCTGCCTACAAGAAGTACACGGAGATTCTATTTTTTTTTATTGTGAATTTTCAAATTATTTAACCTTAAAATTATAGCCCATATTCTTTTCTCCCCCCCCCAATTTTTAATTAGGTATTTTCTTCATTTACATTTCAAATGCTATCCCAAAAGTCCCTCATACTCCCCCCCACACACACTCCCCTACCTACCTCTTGGCCCTGGCGTTCCCCTGTACTGGGGCATATAAAGTTTGCAAGACCTAGAGGCCAGTCTTTCCAATGATGGCCAACTAAGCCATCTTCTGCTACATATGCGGCTAGAGACATGAGGTCTGGGGGTATTGGTTAGTTCATATTGTTTTTCCACCTATAGGGTTGCAGACCCCTTTAAGCTCCTTGGGTACATTCTCTAGCTCCTCCACTGGGGGCCCTGTGTCCCATCCAAAAGCTGACTGTGAGCATCCACTTCTGTGTTTGCCAGGCACCAGCATAACCTCACAGGAGACAGCTATATCAGGGTCCTTTCAGCAAAATCTTGATGGCTTATGCAATAGTGTCTGCATTTGGTGGATGATTATGGGATGGATCCCCGGGTACAGCAGTCTCTGGATGGTCCATCCTTTCATCACAGCTCGTCCCTTCTTAGAATTGGGAACAAAACACCCATGGAAGGAGTCATATAGCCCATATTCTATGTTTCCTTTTTTAGTGACTGCAAACGTAAGTGGCTGCCTCCTGCTTTTCCAGTCATGGGAAAGGACTTTTCTATTTGCACACCTGTGGTTGAAACATGCTGCTGTTCTGTTTGTGGGGTTGCATCTTTGCTACATCTTCCCTTGGAAGGTTGACTTCAGTAGACCCAGGATTTGGGGTCCTCTCTTATGGACCTCTTCACTTTGGTCTTCTTTGCAATCTTACATCATTCTCAAACTTCCCCCTCTCCCCGCAAGAAATCCCACTGTCAGCAGCTTTCTTTGGTCATTTAAATGTTGTATTTCTCTTATTATTTTTCTATTCATATGCTCAAAGTGAGCTCATTATCAAATAAGTAAATAAATAATAAAACCTAAAAAAAAAAAACTCAACTATGCATCAGTGGCAGTAGACCTTGTCCCATATTGAAAAATTTTAAAATGATAACATTTTAAAACTTTATTATGTAAAAAAAAATCTTAGAAATAAATAAAAACCATCATATACCAAAATTAACCATATCCTCAAACTACACGGCTTAATGATCTCACATATAGTTAGAATTGTCATTCAGAATGGAAACTATAAAGTTCAAATCTATAGGCTTATCTGTAGGGTTGGCAGCATCTTTACCTGTTTACAAATCTCCCTGTTACACATTAGAAATCTGATTTTCAAAGCATTGAGGATGCTCCTTTAAAAAACAAAAACAAAAACAAGAAATCTTTTCCTTATTTTTTCCTGCAATCAAATTGTTAACAGAGAAAAAAAATGTACATAGTGCAAAAATCACAGTGATATCACATGGATCCTGAAAGACAAAGTGAAGGCTTTAAAACCATTTCAAAATTGGTTCCAATATGAGGCAGTTGGAGAAATGAACCAAAGACTCATGACATAGACTGGAAGGACTGTACTGAATATATATTCTCTCTCTCTCAAGATCTCTCTCTCTCTCTCTCTCTCTCTCTCTCTCTCTCTCAAGATCTCTCTCTCTCTCTCTCTCTCTCTCTCTCTCTCTCTCAAGATCTCACTCTCACTCCTCCCACCCCCAGTGTGTGTGTGTGTGTGTGTGTGTGTGTGTGTGTGTGTGTGTGCATGTGTTGCCGAGGGAACTGGGAAAAATACTTTGAGCTATAAATCTTTTCCTTGATGGCACCTTAAGACAAATATAAATCTATATACTAAAGACATATGGGATATTTAATAAATGTTCTCACTATCTCAAATCCAAATCAATGGCCCACATTTTCATGTATAATGCTTTATGTGATGTGGTGAGTTTAGAGACTTGCCTTCTTTCAAATACTGCATATCTTATTTTTAGTAGACAACTAGCCTCACTAGCAAATTTCAGCTGCCTGTTCAATGTCAACCAGGAAGATATAGCCACACAAGAAGGGGTTTTCTAGAGAAAGTAGGCTACCACACACTTTGTAAAGTATCGGATGTTGGGGCTGAAAAGATACTTCAGTGGTTAAGCACACTAGCTGCTCTTTCAGAGGTCCTGGGTTCAATTCCCAACCTTCACTGGTTAAGCTCACTAGCTGCTCTTTCAGAGGTCCTGCGTTCAATTCCCAAGGCCCATAAGGCAGTTGACAGCTATCTATAACTGTAATCCCATGGAATCCAATGCCCTCTTATGAAGTGCAGACATACAGACAGACAGAATACCCTTTATAATACATAATTAAATTAATAAATCCTAAAATAAAAAATTGTATATTAGGATTGGGTTGAAAAGATAAGATGATCTATCAGGTTTGATCAGATTTGACAGAAATGTACCTGTTTTTGAGTGCCCTTCCTTTCTCTGATTCTAATTGAATCGACATTGTCCTACGTGGCTAATTCTCAGCATCTGTGTTTGTTCTTAGTTTGCTTATACAATGGACCAAAATAACACTTATAAGAACAGAAAATCCTTCTTACTATTATGAGAATTGTGGATGTAATAACTCATCAACTGATAAAATATCAATATCCACAAACTCCACATTGTTCAAATAGAAAATGGGATGCCATTTGACCCCAGGAACACATATTCTGGATGTAAGCCTCTGAAAATGTAAGAATAATTATGACATTTAAGGATGGTGTCCCTGTAGAGATGGCTTTAACATATCTTGTCCAGGACTGGGAGTGTGATTGTAGTGTAGGCTTGTGGAACAGGAAGTAGGAAGAGGTCCAAGAGAAGCTGGTGATAAAGTCGGAGTCCAAATCTCACAGGCTGGCTTGGGGAGAATTCTCTCACTCTAGCGCTGGATAATGTACAAATGGCAAAACGATACAGAAAGGAAAAATTGGCAAGGCTTATTAAAAACCATAAAATATCTTATATTTAACTCAGTAATTTATTTTATGGGACCCTATTCCAGGAGGAAATAATTTCTCCCCATGTCACATAGTAATCATTTCAAATATTTTCAATCTTAGGAAACCTCATATCCTTTGCTCCATCCTTATCACACATCTTTCTGGAGGAGCAGGAAGGAAGAGGAGGGAGAGGGGGAGGAGGAGGGGAGGAGGAAGAGGAGAAGAGGAGGAAGTGGAGGAGGAGGGGAAGAAGGAGGAGGAGAAGGAGGAGAAGGAGAATGAAAAGGAGAAGGAGAAGGAGAAGGAGAAGGAGAAGGAGAAGGAGAAGGAGAAGGAGAAGGAGAAGGAGAAGGAGAAGGAGAAGGAGAAGGAGAAGGAGAAGGAGAAGGAGAAGGAGAAGGAGAAGGAGAAGAAGGAACAATGGACCTGCCTAGTATGTTTCTTCTGGGAACAAAGTACCTCTCCCTTTCATGAAGGCTCTTTTTCCTGGTGGTCTCTGACTCTTGTATCCTTCTTCTGGTATAGTCTCACCCAGCTACACTCTTGTCAGCTATTTCTCCTCAATTCTGCCCTTCCCTTCTCCTTTCCTTCCCACGACAATTCAATTTATGAACTAATACTCTGCCAGTGGTTGTAAAATGCAAAGAAAAAAAGTTCTCTCCTCACTTCCCCACCTGGCTCTTGTCCCTCTCTGTGCATGTTCTTGGTACTAATTCTGTCCATTCACAGACTGCACTTGCTCATTTCCCTTCTCTCCCAAGCTCCCCGCCATCTTGGTCCTGTTCCCAACAGTGGCCTTGGAACCACCTCTGGAAAATCTTACCAGCATCCTCATTGTCACTCAATTCTTTTTATAACCAACCTTCTGGTGTTAACAGGCTTCAGGAGTGGCATGAAGAGCCCCTGAGGAATTTCCAATGTCGGCCCTAAATGTCCTGCTATCTTTGCTGTCATGACTCCCCCAAATGACTTTCCTCTGGACTGTTCTTGGCCGATGTATTATGAGCCACCTGTGATGTAATTTTCTTTTGTATATCAGCTTAGATCACTGTCCTGTATAAACTATACCGAAACATGTAGGAGTTGAGACAAGGGATCAGCACAAAAGAGTGAGCCATGCAGACAGAATGGAAGTTTCTAAATATGGGACAGTGTAAGGAGCCACTGATGACCAAATGGAAACTGTAAAGGCCCTCAGACATGATTCAGGAGCTAGTACTACAGCGAAGGGAAAGGAAGTGCCTGTCAATTGGGAGACAAAAGAAGATGAGGGATGCTGGAAGAAATCTGACCACAGCTTCGGTCTCTCATGATTTAGTCTACAGATCTACATCATCTGTGCCTGATACGTTCCAACGGGGACAGATTTATTCTCATTTACTGGAGCACTCTTTCCTGTGAGTCTGCTATTGCAGGAGGAATATTGATGGAAAAAAAAAAAACTAAGAACAGTCACAGTGTTCACAAAAGCAAGAGATGCTACCACCTCTTCCTTCTCCATGCATTCAGCTTCCCTAACACTTCTGTTTTAGCAAGCTGAAGACCAATGTATATAGGGAGAAATTATACAGACTTGAAAGCCAGACAATAATAGCAGAACATCCACTCTTTTGGCAATCATCTAAGTGTTATGAAGGAAGGAAATCTAATGCAAAATATTTTTAAAAAGCATATTTGAACCATAAGAAGAAGTTATTACAAGAGCAAGGAGGTAGGGGGAATAGAGTTGCTAAAATCTTGGTGTATCTGTTCATATTACTCCTAATACTAAATTGAAAAGAAATTCTGTACCAGTCAAGGAAGATATTTTTCAAAAGATTGAGCAAAGCACATTTAGCATCCTTATATTCTTGATAAGCATGGAGTCTTTCTAAATGAAGTCTTTACAATTTAGCAACCATAATTCTTCTTTTCACTTTAATTTTGACGATACTATAAAAGTTATAATGGGACCCAGTCTTGTTTTTGTCCCTGCTTTATACATACTAATTGTCATACCTCTCAAATGTTATTATCAAAATTATTCTTCTCTAAATTCCAGAGATTATTTGACCCTTGTCTGGGCTCTGAGTAGCATCATAGTTGAGAAGGCCTAGTGTCTGAAAGTGCAGTGTACATGGAAAATTATGTCCTTTAACATAGAGACCTTCATCTTTTAGAGGCAAGCAGTGTTGACATATTGATAAGGAGAAATTGAGTGTTTCAATAACACAATTCAGACACTGACTTTAAATTTTTCTTGGGCTCAACATGGTTTATTCAAATGAGTTCAATTTATTCCTACAAATAGAAATTGACAAAGCCTGCCAGGAACGGACATGGTGGTTTCAGGACAACCCTGTTTTATTCTTGAGCCATCTCCCAGAATCTCCCACAGGTTTCTGGCATTTCATTATATTTGATTTTCTTCCTCTCAAATTGGAGCCTGTTGGGAAATGCTATAGACAAAAGCATGACACCAACCATTTAGGCATCTCATGGTGCCCTCAAGGAGAGTTGGCCATCATTTGTATCATAGGCGATAAACACAAGTCTCCACTAAACACCACAACAGCAGCTTTTTTGACTCTTATTTTAGCAAGCTCAATTGCACAGCTTGAATGGAGCTGAAAACTGTCATCTCCAGAGTTATGTGGCCTCCTAAAGTCATAATTTTGATCATTGTGTCAGCATCTGTTACACGTGAACATGAGAAATCAAGCTGTAAATGAGTTGGAGACCTCTTCCCTGCTGGCTAGCTTTCAGAATGCTGAAAGGTGCTAGTGCAGGCTGCTAGGGGAGAAAAGGCATCAATGGTCTTACCCCGAAAAAGCTCTACAAACTAACAACACCAACCTGCCAGGTAAGGCCTTCCGACAAGTACAATAATATTTGTAAGGCAATCAACACTTCTCTAGTTGGATCTGCGACCTGTTCCACAGAATGAAGCCCATGCCTGGTACTGTCATTGTAAGCCTGTCAACCCATGTCTCAAGAAGTCATAGGGCCTTCTGAGTGGCTAATGGTGGCTAGGTAAACAGATATGATATCAAATTGTGTTTTATATAACCATACTTATATCCTTTAAAAAATGCTATTCTTGCTGGGCGGTGGTGGCGCACACCTTTAATCCCAGCACTTGGGAGGCAGAGGCAGGCAGATTTCTGAGTTCAAGGCCAGCCTGGTCTACAAACTGAGTTCCAGGACAGCCAGGGCTATTCAGAGAAACCCTGTCTCAAAAAAAAAACAACAACAAAAAAATGCTATTCTTAACCCTAATCAGAAAAGCCCCTTTCTGGTAAACTGGGAGTTTTGACTGATCAAGGGACAGAGAATTAGTGAGGGATAAGGGATGAGACCTCAATGAGTTATGCTCCTGTCTAAGGCTCATGGGACATTGCCAAAGAGGAGATAGAAAGAGTGTATGAATCAAAAGATAGGGAAGTAGATACAAAAATCCCACTCTCTAGGCAGAACACAGTAAATGTAGTTATAAACACAGAGTAGTTAAGGTCACTTGCACTAGACTTTCATGAGACAGGCCCACTTAACAGTCAGTCAGAGAAGCAACAACCTGCCAGATAAGGTGTGTTCACAAGTTTACTTATTCCGTGAATACACCAAGGAAGAGCTCCTGGGAATTAGGCCTTGCTGCTCTCCTATGGGCTATTGATGAACTCAGAGCGAGAGGGGCTGTCACCGTCAGTTGCATATCCATTGGGTGCCAATGAATAGTTCTAATCCAAAGGCCATGCAGAGAATGCTGGTCAAACCCAGTGGGATCCACAGAATACACAAGAGACAGAAGCTGGAAAAGAGCTCAGTATTAAGTGGACGTGGGTAGAGGAGCAAGGGAGTTAAGAAAAGTCTGGAGAAAACAATAACCCATCAAGCATGCTAGGTAGTTGTCAAATAACAAATTGAATCAGTGAAAAACTCAAGACAAACTTGGCTGGGGAGATGGCTCAGTTATATCATAAGGACCTGAGTGTGACCCCAAGAATGAAAGATTTTTTTTTCTTAAAGTCAGGCTTGGTGGCAAGGTTGTATTCAGTGTATTTTGATCATATTCAAACATACACACACACACACACACACACACACACACACACACTCCTCAATTCCTTTTGAGATTTATATCCCCTCCAAAACATCTCTCTTCCACTTTCATGTTATAATATTATTATTATTGAACCCACTGAATTGAGGGAGCACTGCCCATTTGTACATAGCTATGGAGTCAGCCACTGGAACATAAGCAACCTACCAGTGGCCAGTCCCCCAAAGAGCAGTGAATGTGATTCTCCCTCCTACAGCGACCATCAGCTGCCAAAAGCTCTTCATCTAGAGATGAAGCCTTGGGTAAACCTCCCCTGTCCATGTTGAATCATTTACCTGCCTTATCATTGTGCATAGTTTGTGCTGATAACCACAGCTTCTATGAGTTTATTTGTTCAATACCCATGCCATGTGCAGAAGACAGCATCTCACAGCACTTTTAACTCTAATACTCTTTCTACCTACCCTTCCATGATGCTTCCAGAGCCTTGGCAGTGGGAATTGATATAGATGTTCCATTTATAGCTAATGGTCTCACATTTATTCTCAATATGTGGAGCAGTTATGGCTCTCTGTCTCAACCATTATCCACTCAATAAGGCACTTCTTTGAACAAGACTTAGAACAACCCAGATCTATGAATTACAAAATACATACTTAGAAGCTAGTTTGACAACATGACTATTTAGCAAAATAACAACAGTAGGTTTCCCTCTAGAGCCCCATGCCCTTTCTAATCATGGGGTTTGACAATCTTTACTACCGTAAAGGTATGAATTTCCCTCCTGTGGAGCAGGCCTCAGACCAATCAAGAGAGGGCTTGACTGCATCCAATAAACAGCCATTCTCTGGTTCTTAATGACATAAATGATATGTTGCTTCCTATAATCATGCATTTAGCCATTCCTCAATTTTTGGATACCCTTTCTCATACCAGTCTCTCTATATCTGCAGCTTTCAGAGGCTACGTGTTTTTAGGGCCCATTAACTCAATGTTTGTTCCTATGGCCTTTGAACACACAGATCAACAGAATGATTAGATGAGGCATAGATGCTAACTTGTCAATTGTGATCCGGGATGGTATTGCCACAGATGTTCTCCTCTGACCCTCCTGTCTCTCTGGAAAGAAGTCTTAGCTTTTTTTGCTTAGCTAACTTGCCTTGAGTTTCCTGCTTTGTGCTATCTAAAGCACCTATCAGCCTCTGTCTTAATTTTTCCTTCTACCTTGTCATTCTCCAACCAACTCCATCTAGCATGTACTTCTTGGTCCAAGAAGACATCTTACTCCAAGTTGACTGCTCTGGCTTCTCTTTGACTATCTTTTGCTCATGCTCTGTGAACCCCTTTGACTTCACTAGCTTGAGCTGCTGTGTTATATGATGCCATACACTTTCAGTAGCTTAAATATGGAGCCTCATTTAGAAGAACAAGTTTGTTAGCAGAGTTGATGTCTGGTGAGGGATTTCGCCATGGGTTTTATATAGTCACCTTTTTTGTATCTTTACATGGGAAGGCTGGGAGAATGAGAACAGTAATGGAGGAAAGAGAACTGAAGAGAGAGAGCAACAAAAAGGAGAGGGAGGAGAGGAGAGAGGGAGAAATAAGACAAGAGAGACAAAGGACAGAGATAAAGTGAGCTCTTCCACTTCTTATGAAGCGGCAATCCTATGAAATTAGACCACACTCTAGTGATTTCATTTAACCTTAATTTTGTGAAAACCCCATTCCCAAAAACAATGACACAGAAACTAAGATTCCAACATGGAAGTTTGGGTGCCAGAACACAACTCGATGCCCTTCAGCCTTGTATAATAACATCAATATTTCATGGGCACCTTTCTGGTCCCCTCAAGTACAATACGCGCACTCAGAAAGCAAACCAGAACTGTTGGCAACAGCTGACCAAGTCATTCTGAGAAGTCACGTGTTCAGCTGAGACAGCATGGATCCCGATGTGCTCACAGACCTTCCTGCAGGTGATGGCTTTCAGCTCACTTCCCTGCCTTAAGAAACAGCACACCTTTCACCCTGTCCCATCTTACACTGAAACCAGACTGGCTCCCAACTCACAAAACAGCAGCAAAATTTAGCTAATCAACGTTTTACTGCCATAATTAAACCATGCACTTACAAATGAAATGTAACACTTAAAACCAGGTCCCATTTTCTCCAAGCTGCATTAATACACATAAACCATTACCGCAGACGGCCACATTCTTTTCACCATTTATTAGGGCCCTCAGCACACAGTCAAGGCAATGGTCGTTAATTATCATAGAACTTGGAAACCATCATGATTCCTTCTTCGCCCATATTTGTCCCAAGCACTTCTGAAGCCTTCTGTAAGAATGAGCTTCTGGTATTTCTCACTTGTGTGGCATCCCACCCTCCAAAGAACTGCTACCTCGTGTGACTTCTCCTTCAAGGGAAAGTGAAGGAATTGGGACTTTGTCTTGTGGGGCCGGAGGATAATTAGAGTAAAATAGTTTATCTCCGCCTCAGAATGTTGAACAGCAGCTTCTGTGTTTGCTATGAATTCCACAGCTCAAGTGATGACAATTTCTCTCTCCCCAATCCCACCCACAGAGATTTCCACCAGACCACCACCATAGTCTATTATTAGCCTATATAAGACCAGCAATATCTCAATGGAATTTTTGTAGGACTTAAAAAAATGCATACTTATATAATAGAGGTGGGAACTGATTTACATTGCTACAGTATGAGCTCTTAAGCAATACAATATTTTAGAAATATTTATTAGACCGAAAGGAAATTTTAAACAGAAAAAAAATCTGAACTAATTGTACCACCTAGCAAGGTAAACCTGAAAGAGAAAAACAACACAGTTGGCCAAGTTCATATTCATCTGGGCTTTGGAACATTGTATTCTTAGCCCCTCTGGGTCTTTGAAGTTAGGCAGAATAGTATTTTCTATGAAGAATGACCAAAAAAAAAAAAAAAAGAAAAAGAAAAAAGAAAAAAAAACAGAATTTGGAGGAGTATGCCTAACTAAAACCACAGACATATAAAATATATTCTTGTAAAAAATATGATAAATTAACTTGAAATTCATCAATAAATTGAAGATTCAATCTCTGTCTTGAAAATGTGATCTTCATAGAATTGTGCACTAAGGAGGGATCACTGAAATCCTCTTTTTAAATATCTTATATTCTGAATGAAACCACCATCTCAGGGAAGAGAAATTAGCTCTCTGTGTTTAATGTGTTATGTGCTCAGTAAAGAGTTGACTGATTGGAAAACAGTTTTGATTGTATGGAGAGTGGATTCAGCTACAGATCACATATGCCGTTTAGGGAATAGGCAAGGTACAGAGAGACTGTACATGTCAGAGAAGGAAAGAGTACGATTACTTACCTACAGAGGAAACATCGCTAATCTGAAACTCAAAACTGTTCAAATTGTTGAACCTTGGGAGTGTAAGCATGATACCCCCAAGCCAAAATTTTCTACATACAAGATTGTAAAGATGTCTTTAGATTATGTACACAGGTATTAATAAATTATAAATGAAATTCCTACTTAGACTTAACTCCAAATTCCAAGATATTGTGTAGGTGTAAATATTCCCAAAATCTCATTTTTCTAAACATTTTAAATAAAAATACTCAACCTGCATGCCAGATTGCCTATTGCTTTATTGAAAATACTAAGTAGTGAAGGTGCTAAGAATGAGACCTGCTAATGATGTGGGACATTTGAGGGCTGTGTAAGAAACATGGAAACCGAGTCAGAGGTAATAGACATCGCCTTATTGATCACTCAGGTAGATTCGTGGATATCTTGTGCTTATGGGAAATATTAAATGTACTCTGACCAATCAAGCATACAGGATAGTCATTGGTAAATAAAAATGGTAATATATTTACTGAAAGAAAAAAAAAATAAACATCTGGAGTGAAAAGAGACAGAGCATTTGTGTATATCATTCTTCTGTTAACTGAAAATCTTGAGCAAGGTCCGGAAATGTGAGCAACAGTCTCTTTTTAAATAAAGCAGGGAGACGGCCCATTCTCTGAGACAGTTAAATGGACTGTGTCTGGTAAATAGGAGATATTCATAGATACAGAGCCTGGGTGTGGGGCTATGGCTCCGTCCGTAAAGCACTTGCTGTGTAAATATGAGGAACTTAACTGAGATCCCCAAATCTATCCAAAAATCTGGGCACAATCCAACCCCACTACTGAGGGGGCATAGACAGAAGGAGCCTTGAACTCTATAGCCAACTAGCCTACACCAATTGATGAAGTCCAGGTCAGTGAGAAACCGTATCTCAAAAAATAAGGTGGAGCATACCAGAAGATGACATGCTATATGGGTCTACGGGCTTCCAAATGTGCACATGCACACAAACGTTTACCCACACACATGTACAAGTACATATTTGAAGAACAAAACATAGAAATCAAAATAAAAACACATAATGTTAGTAAGAAAGTAAGGAATATTTTATATGTTATATTGTTTGATTGTTAAAACAGAAAATCTCCCTCAGTTTTCAGATTCTAGCCAGACAAAAGTCATTTAGGTATGGGACCACTATAAACTCACCTAGTTCTACTCTATGTTTATGCCTAGACTTCTCCTTCTCCTGTTAGCCAGAAAAAAATAAGACAGGGAATTTGGGAAGAAGATAGTGCCTGCATCAATAGATTACTGAGTTGGAATTGTTTTGAGGCTACAATCCAGGATACCATCTGTATTTCATCTCCCCTCTCTTACCCACAATGCAATATTCCCATCATACCACAAGAGACTTCATATAGTGAGACCATAAATAGAAATCTCAGAGGATGGGGGCTGGTGAGATGGCTCAGCAGGTAAGAGCACCCGACTGCTCTTCCGAAGGTGATAAGTTCAAATCCCAGCATCCACATGGTGGCTCACAACCATCCGTAACGAGATCTGGCGCCCTCTTCTGGAGTGTCTGAAGACAGCTACAGTGTACTTACATATAATAAATAAAATAAATCTTAAAAAAAAAAGAAAAAGAAATCTCAGAGGAACTTGGTAGTTACTATTTATAAACTTCTAAGTTTATTTGTTAATCTTTTACCTTGATACTTGCTATATTTTGGTAACTGATAACTTACCATGGCATCTTATCACCAATAAGTTGAGCCAACCAGTCGCCATTGGTAACCTGAAGTTCTAATGTGGAAACAGAAACATGAAGGTGGCATTGCGTTGAGCGTCATGACCTCTGGAAAGACTTGTTCAGGTATGTATTTCCACTTCCCATGGCTACAAAGTTCCCACAAACTACTCAGGGAAGTATGTGCAGTATTATGGGAGGCTGACAGTTCTACTTTGTAGGTATGAGGCTAAGGATGTGGCCGTACTGACTCTTAAGAATAATGAAAATAATTAAAAATTTAAAGATACATGTTCATTTTCTAGTGCTGTGATTTTGTCATGATAAAATGATTGGTCAAATATGATATATAATATTTACATTTCACCCAACAAGGGATAATAGTCTGGAAGTCAAACCTAACATGTGCATGTGTATGGTGTGTGTCTGTATGTCTGTGTGTTTGTGTGTGTGTGTCCATGTGTGTATGTGTGTGTGTACCAAGCATGCCTATGGAGAATGATCTTACTAGGTTAATTGAAGTGGGAAGACCTGTCTACTGTAGTTGCTACTGTTCCCTTTACTGATATCATGGAGTATACATATATGTATATGTGTATGTGTATATATTGCTGTGAGCTGACCATAGGCATTCATCCCCCTCTGCTTCTGGATTATGAATGCAATATGACTTTAAGCTCCTGCTGCTTATCTACTTTCAACTTCTCCTGCTGTGATCCTCCCACTCTGATGGAAGATCACTTCAAAATCTGAGCCCAAATAAACCCATTGTATCTTAAGCTGCTTTTCCAGAATACTTTATGTCAGCAACAGGAAAACTACCTAAGACATGTCAGGATACCTTTAAAGGAATTCTGTATAGTTAACATCAGGTGTGACTGTAGGTAGAATGTTGTGATAAAATCTTAGAATTGTTTAGAGTTTAATACATATAGCTTTAGAATACTGTAATCTTTGTACATGCATTATGGAATAATGGGCATAAGAGAAGGCAAAAAACTAATTTATGATATATATGATATATATGATACATATGACATACACACATAAATACATATATACATACATATATATTTATTTATATTCTGAAGGTAAATTTAACTATATATGCACATATTTTGGTTTTGTCTGCTTATTTTTTTATTTTTGCAGTTCTTGGGGGTAAAGTGGGTGACTGAATATTAGCTAGTCACTAGGCTACATCTCATGATCTTAACAATATTTTAAATTATGTGCTTAAAACAAGTTTCATGATTAGGTCTTTCTACTTATGACATAGTATCTACATGCAAAAAAAAAAAAGTTTACCTTTTGGAATATTGCAGGTTTTGAGGATTAGGAATGAGGGATGCTGTTACTATTAGTTTAAATTGTTAATTTGACCCAATCTACAATCACCTGACAATGGAGTCTGCATGACAGACTATCTAGATTGGCCTTCGGTCAAGTCTGTTGGTGATTATCTTAATTAAAGTGGGAAGACCTGCCCACTGTGGGTGATACCATTTCCTAGGCAGGGGATCCTGAACTGTGTATGTGGGAAAAGCCAGCTGAGGGCATGAATCCTTTCCACTGTTTCTTGACTATGGATACAATATGCCCAGCTGCCTCTATTCCCTGCTACTGAAACTTAAAACCTGTGTTCTCTAAGTTGTTCTCTCATGCCAACAGAAACAGAACTAAGTCATCTGCTCAGTATGCCCTGTGGTTTACTATTGTAATGATCACTAGGAAGCACTTAAGGTCCTCACTTTTGTCACCCTCTTCTCTGAAATCTGATAACATGTAACAGGTTGATCTTATCTATAATTTCACTTTCACCTATCAGCCTAGCAACCTGGACTGTTACCTGAACCTCATTCAAGAAATTAGGAGTCTCTATTTGTTCTTGGGAACACATATACCAGCTCCCCTGGGAATCTCAGCAAAGACCAACTTGGACCACTGTCTTCTGAGCTTCTGGGATGCTCCATTCCATTCTCAGTTTCCATCATCATTGTAACTGTGATTTTAGTCATTATCTACACAAGAACCATATCCATCCATCTGTCTCTCTACATGTAAAATAATTCTAATAGAAAAAGTGAATGTATTATTTATCATAACATTTCAAGAATACAGAGACAAGTGTAGTAGCTCACACAGCAATCTCAGAACTCAGGAGGCAGAGACATGGACTAGAAGGAGGCCTAGTCTCAAAAAATGGCAAACAACACCACCAGTTAAAGAAGATAAAAGAAAGAATAAAATAGTTTATTAGTCATAATTTTACCAGCAAAAGTAATTATGGATATTACAATGCTAATACTGAGAATTTAAAGCCAAGCCACCCATAGTCTTCACTCTATTCTCTATGCTTAAATGAGTCGTGATCTTGGTGACCCCACCTACACATCAGATCGCATGCTTGCTTTTGGTCTGCTTGCCTCATTTCTTTAGTTTGGTTTTGGCTCAATGAATCCTTTTGACTGCTGATCTCATAGATTCCTTGAGCACTGCCTGGCTCTGTCCACCTATTCAAATCCTGCAGGGGAAGGTTGAATTGTTCTGCAGCCTGTGATTGTCCTGTCAGCCTGAGGAGGTGTTCTACTATGACATTCAAAACATACTTGGCATTGAGTGTTCCCTCATGTAAGTGTGTGTGTGTGTGTGTGTGTGCGCGCACACGTGTGTACAGTGTGAGTTATATCTCAGTAGTAGATTTTCTGGCAAGTATGAGTGAGACCCTGGGTTCTAACCCCAGCACTGGAAAAAGAAATACCAAAAAGAAACAAGAAAACCCTAATTATTATTTCATATAAATCTTGTACAAAGTCTGTGAATTGGAGAAAAAGAGGCTCATACGTATAAGTGTGTGCATGTGTGTATGTGCATGTGTCTGTATTGTGTGTGCCCACATATATGTGCATGTATGTTTATGTGTGTGCCTATGTGCATGTATGTGCACATATGTGTGCATGTGTGTCTGCGCACTCATGTGCATGTGTGGGTGCACATGTGTGTCTCTTTGTGTGTGTGCACATATGTGTGTATGTGGTATATGCTTGTGTATGCACATTTTCAAATGTATTAGCACAGCCACTGTGCTCAGGCTGAGGCCAGAGAAGTACCTCTGGTGTATTTTTCTATTGTTCTTTGCCTTTGCGACCTCTTCTTACAGTTTCATTTTAGAGTGAGACTCCCTGGGTAGCTTGGCTGGTGTAGAACTCTATCTATGCAGTCCAGTGTGGCCTCACTCTCATGGAGTTCCTCCAGCCTCTGCCTCCTGGATGTTGAAATTAAAGGCATGCACCACCACACCCAACAAAAGTGATGGTTTTCCAAAATCACCACCATGTCATTTCTCAAGCTCTTCTGCTGTTCACTTGCTTTGGAACTGTGATGGTTTGAATTTGCTCCAAGAATGAAAGGCCATGGGCACAGCACAGACCTAAGGTCATACCTACTAAGTATTTGTGGAAAAATGACTCAGTAGCACTGATTAACATATGTACTTGGGAGAATATCTTATTCTAATAAAAACTGATTGCAATATGTAATTCTGGGCCAGATCCCAGTCTAGTAGCAATTACCGTAAGAACTTTAGTAAGAAAATTGATGAACTGTGCACAAACGTTGCAGACAACTCTTGATTTTGAAAACAAAACTCTTGATTTGGACAATTTTTTTTTTCTGTAAGCAAAGAAGCAAGTCTTTATTGTTAGGGAATGTACATGTATAGATTTTGAGGCCAATGGGAAGACTTCCACACTTAGACTCAAATGATCGAAATAATCACAAAGTTAGAGAGCCAGGGCCCTTGAGATGGCTCAGCAGGTAAAGATCTTTACCTGCAAGCCTCAGGACTTGAGGTCTAGTCTTGGAACCATGTGGTAAAGGGAGAGAGCTGGCTCCCCAAGTTGTCCTCTGATCACAAATTCACCATAGCACATTTCCCCCACACAAGAATAAATAGATTCTTAAAATAGATAAAGAGATTTATTAGTAAGGGGCTAACAACAATCAGTGTATTTGTCGAAGGGTATTAGATAGTAAATTAAGTTTTCAGTTAGCACACAAATAAATCTGTTCTATTTGTGACATTTCATATACTAGTTTTATTATACTTTCTTCTTCTTACCCCACCCCACTGAAGCATTATGGGTTCAAATTATTCCAAAATTAAAATTAAAAATTTCAAGTCAGCATCCTGATAAACTTAACTCAAACAAAATTGAAAAGGAGACTATTTTGGGATGTGGTATGATCTTACCTCCCTGAAATTATGTTAAACACATAGCATTGGTATTAAAATCCCTTAGAAGTCAGTAAAAATAGCTCTTCTCATCCTCTCCTTCCCCTATCCATGCCTCCACCCTTCCCTCCATCCCTGCTTCCATGATTCCCTCCCTCCTCCATCCCTGCCTCCACCCTTCCCTCCATCCCTGCTTCTATGATTCCCTCCCTCCTCCATGCCTGCTTCCATGATTCCCTCCCTCCTCCATCCCTGCTTTCATGATTTCCTCCCTCCTCCATTCCTGCCTCTCTCCTTCCCCCATCCCTCCATTCCTTCTCCTTTTCTTTTCATCAAAAGTTGCCTTGTCTAAGACAACTATGTGTGCATTTAGGATCCAGCCCTAATCTCTATTGCAAGGAACTATAAGAACTCTGTCTGACTCTCTTCTCTCCCAAATGTATGCAAAAATTCATTGGTAAAATCATGAACAAATTCTTAATTTCTTTCAGTTGAAACAGATAACAGAAAATCCAGCTGGATTTTCTGTCCTCATAAAGTTTATTCTGAAAGAGGAATCAGACTGAAACACACACACACACACACACACACACACACACACACATACACACACACATACAAATGCACACCACACACACACATACACACACCACTCACACACACAAGCACACAGCACACATATACACAGCATAGCACACACAAACATATGCACACACCATACACACACATTACACACTACACACATGCACAAACCAAACCACACCATACCACCCTCACACACAAGCACACGTACCACACATGCATACTGCACACTATACACACACACACACCACACACACACACCACACACACCATATACAAACACCATATACACACACCTTATACACACTACACACACTACACACATATTCTATACATACTACACACACCCTATACATACTACACACAAACCCTACACATACACAGGTACACACACCACACACACCCTACACACCCTACATATGTACCCTATCACACTCCACACACTCACACACAGGTACACACACTACACACACAGGTACACACAACCTACATATACCACACACACACACACACGCACACACACACACACACACTCCTACCCCTCAGCCCTAGACTGCAGACAGTTCCTCTTTTGTTAGGACTGCTATCATATGTACAGTTTATGGTTCCCTGTCACATAGCAACATTTTCTATGTGTGCAGTAACAACATCTAAAATGACATAATAAAAAAAGAATTATCTGTGATTAGAAGTGAACTGTGAAAATGACTCCGGTTGGTGCCAAAAATCAAGGGAGTTTATTATTTCAGTAGCTGCTGTGGAAACCCCTCTGGGTGCCTGGAAACCCTGCCTTATGAGCTTTCCACCCATCCTCCTCACTGACATGGTAATGAGCTTTGTTAAATTCAAAGACAGTTACGTCAGCAATCTGGGGCCTCTTGTGGGTTTTTCAGGCCTATAAAGCACACAAATTATGTCCAAATATTGGCCTGAAAAATTAGTAAGCTATAAGGCTTGTGTTATTTTAGCCGAACCTTTGCTGGAGTAAAAAGAGATCTGGGACCCCAAAGTTCAGTGTTGTTGTTGCTGTTTCTACTTGAATTTTGGTGGGCTGATTCTGACACGGTTTGCCATACTTGGTTTTGTTTACTTCATTTTATATACATATGTGTGTGTATATTAAAAGTGTACATATTACTTATAATTCTGTATGAATATATTACTGAACATATCACATATAGTACTGTAGACACTATAGTGTATAGTAATGCACACATTGTATATAATGCATATTTTGTATTTATTTCTTATTTGATGCCCAAGAAATATTTGGCACATATTAATATTATGATGCTAGTGAATTTGAAGGTGCTTCTTCATTTTCTTGCTGAACACTGCATGGTTAAGTAGGAGTCTAGATTTTTTTTTTTTCTATTTCATGGAAGCTTCTCTAGTTTTCCTCGAACCTGCGACTGTCATGTGTTAGACCTTGCTACTGGGCTTTCTGTCAACCTAAGAGTCCATAAATGGAGTGTTCTTCAGTGGTGGCATACAGGATACAGCTTAAGCTGACCCTGAAGAAACGCTGCAGTGGATTGAAGAAACACCTCAGAGGGTAAAGAGTTTGTTGTGCAGGAGTGAAGCCCCAAGTTCAATCCCCAGCACCCATGTCAAAAGCAGGGCACGGTAGTGTGTTCTTATAACTCCAGCACTGGGAAAATAGAGGCAGGTACCTCCCTGGGAGGCAGACTTGCCAGCAGGAGCAATGGCAAGCCAACAAGAGAGCATGCCTTAAAAATCAAGGTGAATGATGATTGAGAAATGACAGCATAGGTTATCTTCTGGCCTTCATGTGCACCCACAGAACTGCATTCACTCAAGCATACCAGAACATACAGAGAGAGAGAGAGAGAGAGAGAGAGAGAGAGAGAGGAGGGAGGAGGGAAAGAGGAAAAGGAGAGGGGGAGGAGGAAGAGGGAGGAGGGAGAGGGGGAGAGAGGGAGAGAGGGAGGAGGGAGAGATGGAGAGGGAAAGATGGAGGGAAGGAGGGAAGGAGGGAGGGAGAAGGGAAGAGAGAAACTAATATTACCCTTAACTTTCTGAGTGGACTGTTATATCAACCTAATGAGTTAAATCAATAGGCATGGAGTTCAAAACTCAGACTTAAGAACAGATCTGATCTGCATGAAGAGGGCTAAATTCCTAATCCTTGTTTTCTTTGTCAGGGTAACATAAAGGCTAATATTAGGACTTGAAAACATGAAGCACTGAAAACAAAACAAACCTTACCCCCCGCCTTGTGAGCTAGAAAGTTCTCCACCAAGTGAATGGTCACCTGGAGGTCCTCCAGTAGGAGGTTTGGAGACCAACACAATTGCAGCCACAGAATCCAGTGAAATGTATTGCTAACGGTGCCTATCATTCATATTTATGTGCTGGAAGCTGCAGGGAGGCCAGACTCCGAAGTTCTTCATAATATAATTCATCAAGTAGGAAGATAATTATTGCTAGGCGTTGGGAAGCATAATTGTTAATAAAAACTATGCTTACTTTAGGCTACTTATATTTTGATAGGGCCCTTTTCACTAGATCTTCACACTTTCAAAACTGCTAATACTTAATGTTCATTATTTAACTCCCACAAACATTACTAAGAGGTTCCAAAGGTCAAACCCCAAGAGAGAAGAGGAGAATTTGTTGAATAAAGTTATTTACATAGCTAATCAGGAGCATAAACCCAAGAGGTATGCAAATCACCTTGTTTCCAGAGAGAGAACAGTAGAATAGTCTTTGGCTGCCGTTCACACCCTGGAGATAAACAAAGATCTGACTTTCTTCCCCTGGCTTCTCTTGTGTATGTGATCTTATTTGGTTTCAGTTTTCAAGTTTATAGAAATAATCTTCTGGGTGAAGCAAGGTCAAAAACAGCAACCTAGGGTTTAACTGCTGATCAAGCAAACAGGATGTCTCACTATTTCCCCAAAGTCATAAACCATCAGATAATGGTGTCGTTCCCACCCATAATGCTCTCCTGGACCAACAGGAAGTGTACCTTCCTTAGCTGTCCCTCTGTAGAAAAATCTGTTGTTTTAGATTGCATAGAACTGGTCATGTCAGAGTTTGTTTCTCCATCTCAGGTAAGGAAAGCTTAGAGGATGAGGCTCAGAGTCTTCCCAACTACCTTGTGAATTCATTCACTCATCTGCCATTAAAAAAAAAAAATTAAATTCCCTATGCTAGAATTTAGGGGAACTTGGTCCTAGTTTAGTGTCTGCCTCTGTGTGATAGGATGCGCATCAGTTCAAGTTGATAGCTGGAATTCTAAGGGATATGGTATAAATCCTGAACATTTCTCTGTAACTTCCCCACTTGCAAACTTTGTGCTCCTTAGCATATCAAGTGTATTGAATCATCATCATCATCATCATCAGCAGCAGCAGCAGCAGCAGCAGCAGCAGCCCATAACTGTAATCCCAACACTCAAGAGGCTGAAGCAAGCTAATCAAGAATTCAAAACCAGACTGAGCTGGATATCTCAAATCAAAACCAAATAAATAAACAGAAGCCATCACCAGCAACATCTAAAAATACATCACCAAACAAACATTCCTAAGAGCAAGAGGAAAGTCACAAGGCCTCAAGCAAAAGCTGGTTTGAAGAACAGATAGGATCTTACAGAGGATTTCTTGTGAAATACTTAAGAAATGTGAAGTTTCTGCAGATAAACACTTTCCTATAATGCTTTGCAAATGGCTGACACTTCTTCACCAGCTGAGCATTAAAGACTATTTCCTCAGAAGTTATGTTGGGTTCATGTCGGATCAGAAATTCAAAGATGTCCCTATTACTACATAGCGACTTTAGTTAGCTATTCTGTCCTACCAAATCAAAGGAAAGTAAAACAAACAAACGAACAAGCAAACAAAACACATTTTTTCAGTAGGTTTTCACTTAGGATATATGACCTATCTGGCCATAGGTTCTTGGCCTGGTAACAACAGTATCAGGCATGGCTTCCATCTTTTAAGTAGGCCTTAAATCCAATCAAAGAGTAGGTGGCTATTCCCATAATATTTGTGTCTTGATTGCATCATGGGTATAGCTTTCCAGGCCAATCATTGTTGTAGCTTGCAAGATTCAAAGATAGGTAAGAACAATGATTAGTTTTCTTCTCTCATATCATGTATAGCAGCCATCATCCACTATGAAAGCTAGCCAGTAGGGATAAATCTTTGAGGTCAGTAGCATCATCCTAGACCAATTCCTAAGGATTTATTCCTACACCCAATGAATTCATCTCTCAGTCCTCACCAATGACATTTATTCTTGTAGTATATGGTGCTTAATGAAGAACATCCATGACTCATTAACAAAAAGAGAATGGGAGACATTCCTCCGCCTAAGGTTCAAGGATAGCTGTAGAAGAGGAATGGCAAAGGTGTAAGGACCAGAGGCTGTAGATACAAGGAAAGAGTGTTTTATGAACACAGTAAAGCAGGTGCATATATAAACTCACCGTGGTTGTCACAGCATGCATGAGACCTGTGCAAGCTCAAGTCAGCAAAAGCCTGTCGGAGCCCAATCTCTGACCAGCAGAGATTGGAATAAATGACATTAACTCCCAAAAGCAGGTTCAGAGCAGCTGCAGCCGCTTCTCTTTATTACGAGGTTTCTTGGAGCTTCCCCAGCTTCTCAGTCAGTCAGTTCTCAGTCAGTCTTCAGTCTCATCATCAATCATACATCTCATATCTCTCACTCTCAAAAATCTCTCTCTCTAATTCTCTCACTCTGGGACTGTTCACACTTATCTCTTCCATTCATTCACGTCACCTCACAACACCCAATCATAGCCACACACATCCAAGGCAGCGTGCAGGATTGGCTGATAGAACGATCTCTCGAGATGTTGCACTAACCTCTCAAACGAGGTACACATGTGCATGATTGAGACTGTGGTAAACAATCGAGGTTACAGGGTTTTAGCACAGGGCCAGGGCGCCATCTCTGGCCCATGCAGCCATGCCCGCTCCCCACAAAAGCCCACCAAAAAGTCCCAACACTCGCAGAGGAACTATTTTCAGTTCATAATTGCTAGAAGATAAGTTAGCTTTCTTTCTTTAAGGGCATGGCCATTGATAGGTTGACAACACTTCAAGGATTAATCCCACACCCAAGAGTATTTGAGGGGCACAAATTGGACTTGATGGGAAAGAGAGGTGGAGGGGGGGGACAAATAGAGAGAGACAGAGAGAGAAACAGAGAAACAGAGACAGAGAGACAGAGATAGCACAGAGACAGAGAGAGATGAAGCTTATTGTATAGGAAGGTGGGGATGGGTCTTGAAGAATTGGGAAAGGCCATACAAATACATTGTATAGCCATCTCAAAGAATTTATATTACTTAAACTTTTTACATTAATTTAATGTAGTGCAGGCACACTCTCTCACACACACACACACACATACACACAGAGCTGCATGGGTAGAAGTCAGCTTTCTCATTCTAGCTCGTGGAATTAAACTATCAATTAAACTACTTGGCTCACCTGGCTTTACATTCTGAGTAAACTCATGGTCTCAGATAAAATCACTTTGCATATATTCTGCTCTTGAGCTTAACTACATTCTAATTTCTGTCTTTCTAAGGTGTAGGGTTTTCTTTATTTGTATCCTGACTTACCTGAAGCCCACATTCACTTTTTGCTACAGATCTTCTCTAGCTCTTTTAAAATCTAGACACCTTTCTACTTCTTTCTTTCAAATTACCACAAAATAAATTTCTATACATGTTTCCTACATTCCAGCAAATAGGCTTGCAAAGGGTGCCAAGGAAAGTCAAGAAACTTGTGACTGGATATACTGCCAACGTGACTTCCCAGCTTGGCCTGTCCTTGATAGACACTGAAGAACTGTTCTCCAGCCTTCTTCATTCATAGCCCTTATATGAAATGTTCTAAATTTACTCCATTTCAATAAATGCCTAGTACGGTTCCCTGCAGTTAACAGTCCTCCTGAATGGATTTGTGTTGCAATTACACCATTTATTCTATCCCACACTCACTACAATTAGTGTGTGTTCTCTGTTTTCCTTCAAGAGTTTAATGCCATATTCCTTCCCTCACTCCAGCCACCTCAGTGCTTGCTCCTCTTCTTTACTGACTTACAAGTGCCTGGCCTAAGCATCCTGATTGTATCCACTGATTGCAATAACCATACCACTGATTCAATATCTCACTTATTCTTTGCATGAACCATTTATAATTTCCCTTTAAACATTTCATAGTATACTGTCCTTCATTTTTCCAAGGGAAATCTACTCCAACACTGCAGATAATATCTCAAATCACCCACAATACAGTTTTTTTGTGTGTGTGTGTGCTTACCTATGATATAGTTCAATATACAAACTAGGCATGGTTATATATTACAGAAAACCAGAGTGATTAATAGCAATGTATTATAGTAAAAAATTATTTAAAACTTAGGAGCTATAAATTTCTGGAATTTTCCATTATATATGTTTTGGTAAAGCACATTTACAGAAATGTTGAGCTGTTTTAGGGACAGTACAGAAATATAGAAATGATGTACCTTTGTATATTTATCTTATTGTCTTTTATTATTGGTGGGGGGATGAACTCATGCTATGTTATCTATATGTACCAACTAACAGTACTTGAAGGAAGTCAGATGACAACTTAGAGTCAGTTTTCTCTTTCCACCTTTACTTTGGATCTAGGGATAAAATTTAGGCTGTCAATCAGTGACATGACCCTGTGTCCACTGGTCCCTCTTGCTGGACTCAGAGGTGATGTCTTCTTGGTCTCACTGAGAAAGGGCCCACACCCTAACAAGGTAATTCGTTTTTATATTAGTCATAAAAAAGAAACATGTCTACCTTAAAACTTATTACAACATTAACACAAAGGAAACTTCAATATATGCCATTTTAGTAAAAATATTTGTTCAAAGAGAGATTCAATATTGTCTAGTCTATGCCTACTGTTTAATTCTGAGATGAGATAAAAGGAAAGAAATAATAATAACCCGACCCTTGTAAACCAACCCTCACCCATACACATATGTATACATTTAATTGGTTCCATGATTTATACAGTGTGCTTGCCACCCTTTTCCACACACTCATATTATTACAATATTAATCATTTTTCCATGGTCAATTATAGGGGATTAGAGCAGAGTGCTGTTATGACCATGGGCAATATGACGTCACGTAGAAATGGGCTCTGTACTGTGTTTCCTCCCACTTCCATGCCTAGTTATTCCTATACCACAGTCAGATCTTCACAGTCAAGAACCACACAGAAAAGCAAATTAATAAAACAGAAAAGAATGGATCAGATCATGTGAGAAAGCTTGCAAAAAGTGGAAGTCTCTTACCTGTGCTGTGGTTCAAGATATCAGATCTTCAGATGGCTAAATGAAGAAACCAATATCCCATAATCCACCTTTGATGGCTCAGCTTAGTCGTCAACTTGACTCCATCTGGAATAAACTGGAACCCACGCTTCTCGTCAGGCCTTTGAGGAATTTTCTTGAGCAGATAGTTGAAGGTAGGAAGACACATCCTGAATCTAGGCCACACTTTCTCCTGGCCGTTCCTGTAGAAGGTCAGGGAGTTTTGCCTGCTTTTCCTAACTTCCATTGGCAAGTACCTCTATCCTTTCACAATATTAAATAAAAATTTTCAAGATCCTAATATAGACAGAAGACCAACAGCTCCCCCAGAATCCTCTAGAACTTCATAACCAGATTAAGGCTGCTCATCCACCTTCAGGGACTAAACAGCTACAAAATTTTGCCCTTTACATTATCAGACAGCAAACATTGGGCAATCCAGACCACAACCTGTAAGACAGTTTAATAAAGCCTATATATGAATATCATTCTTTCAATTAGTTCTGTTTCTTTAGAGAGCCATCACTAATATATTACCAGTGTGGGCTACAGACAGCTGCTTTAGGCCCTGGTTACTCTATATTAAGAATATACCTGCTATGGTCTGAGGTCAAAGACACTTGTTATAATAGAGCTTCTCAAAATCCAATCACTTCCTCTGTGTTTCAGGGATTACCCGTGCAGGAAATGGCATTTCTAACTCACAAATCTCTTGTGCAGAAGTACAACACTTTGTATACACTTTATATAGTAAGAGTATGATTCCACATGAAAAAAAGTGGAATCCACTCATATTCTGCAAAGAAACTACTAAAAATCATGGGCAGAGTAAAGACTCCATATCATTGTAAAAAGCCTGTCTATGGCTGGAGAAGTCGCTATGTGGCTACTAAGCCTGTACTATTCTTACAGAGGACGAGACTCTCTCTAGTGGACTCCACAGGTACCCACACACATGGACATACACCTACAGACATACACAATATTCTTAAATAACAAAATTGATCCTTGCAAAAATCTTTAGAAAGTTGCCTGTGTTACATCCATTCCTATGATCTTTGCTGAAATAGAAACACTGACTGTATATAGGATGGTTTCAGACAGAAAAGATGCTTAGCATGACTATTATATACAATGACAGCATCTCCTCAAGCAATTGAGGCAGAAGCCTTGATTGTATCCAATTGTATTTTATTCAATGTTTGGCTTCACCCTATCTCCTTCATTCCTTTCAAACCAATCAACAAACCTCTTCCTAGTCTATATCCTGATGTTTTCTTTCTCATACTTTAAAATATTTCACTTTCAATCTCCTACTGTTATGCTGTGAAATCCTTGGAAGAAAGTAAATAAATTCTCTGATGGTGTTAATAAAGCTTTAAAATCCTTAATATCCTTAATTCTCTCATTTTCTTCACCCATATTGATTCCAGGACTTACCTGGTTTGAGCCCTGGGTTAAAAGAAAAGAAATGAAGGTTTGCCTCTTGGTTTGGAAAAAATCACAACTGATGCCAGAGAAGCAGCATAGAAAAACTATACTTCCAAAAATGCAAGGGAAAAAAATGACAGGAAATCCCAAACCAGGAGTCACAAAAGAGCAAAATCAGTGTAAGAAGCAGTGAGCAATTGAATTTCTATTGTTGTGTTAAGATCCTTGCCTATGTTCAGCTAACAAAGACAGAGGGTTCACAGTATTGCCAATACAGCGGGCAGAAGACTTTCTAGGGAACAGTGAGTGCTCAAGTCACTGGGCAGATACAACATGCAGAGAATTGTACAGGGAACAGCGGACATCCAAAGTACGACAGACAGCTTTTAAAATTATCTCCGTGGACCCAAGAGATAGTTAAGACATTTGCTTACTTTTCTTTCATACTTCTGTCTAGTTATGGCAAATAATTATTAAGACTAAAGAATCGGGCTACGCAATGCAAACGCCCTGCTTTGCCTACCACAAAATATTTGGTCTGGGCCGCTCTGTTTTGTTATCTGTTACAAAGCCATACCTGAATAGTGTATTCAAATTGTGTGTGTGTGTGTGTGTGTGTGTGTGTGTGTGTGTGTGTGTGCGCGCGCGAGAGAGAGAGAGAGAGAGAGAGAGAGATTTTTCACCCCCAGGGTTCTTTTGCAGTGTGTGACCACCAGCCTTCCGCTCTGCCTTTAACTAGTCTGTTCTTGACTCAATAGTGCATGTGGTTGGCTTCTTTCCATAAAAAGAAATGTGATATAATATTCATGTTTTTTTTCTCCCTCTCTCTATTTTATTCTCACATGGGCATGATTCAGGGTGGCTGAGGGGACTGTCAGATGGAATCCATGAATCTCAGTAGCATCTTTCAGAAGCTTCAAAATCCCCGAAGCTTTAGTTCCACACACTTGCAGGAACACCGGAAAAGATGGCCATCTTGAAAGGCACCAGGCAGGGAGTTGTTGCTGTCTTGGTATCTGAGGAATTCATGGAGTTTTCTAGTCTGTGGTACCATGGGAAGAGTAGCAGAAGCTATAACCCCCCAGTCATAGGCTTTTCAACAGAGGGCAACTCATCCTGCTTTACAATTCCAAGCTCCAGTTGATTAATCTGCAAATCTGCCCAGTGTTTTCAAGTACTGGTTAAACTGCGGATACTCACAGCCTCTGTGTTTCAGAGTGGTGTGCCACCATAGTCCCTCACAGTTGGAGACAACATGAACACTGCTTTGCAAAGAAACCTAACTCAAAGTTGGGTCCAAAACTAAAACTTAGATATGCCATTTTAATGTTTGTGTTCTATCAAAATAGGAAGTCGTATTTTCGTTATGAATCCATGAAAGCTCAATCATTTGAGATATTTGCATTCTAAATCCTCCTGGTTTGTTCCATTCCATGCCATAGAGTTAGTATCTTCACGATCATCATTACCTTAAAATAAAAACACACTTATGGAAGTTAAAACATATTTTTGGTAGTATTTATGGCAGTAATGGCAAGCACTGTGCTCACGCAGAGGCTGGAAAGAGCCCTTGTGATCATAATGCTTAGAGCCTGCATCTAGTCTGGCATCAAGTAGTATGTGTGACTGGAACTGAAGATCATCATATTAAGCTAAGTAAGCCAGACACAGAAAAAGATGCCTATCTCATTATTCCTTTCTTATGTGTAGAACCTAGGAGAAACATATATGGAATCATAAAGGGAACTATTAAAGGGAAGGGGAGGGGTGAGAATACAGGAGAAGATAACGAAGAGGAGAAACAGTGATCAAAGTACATATTATGCTTGAACAAAAATGTAATTATGTAACCCAAGATTTTGTATAACAAATACAGTCTAATGAAATGCTTGCTGTTTTTTTCTTTCCTTCTACAAACAGAAAGAGAGATGAAGAGAAAAGACTTGCTATTTATACAGCTATTCCTGACAGGACTGCCTCTTGTAACATAAATAAAGCACTCATACACAGAAGGGCAAACAGTAAACCTTGGGGATTGTTTCTCCCTGTGCCTGTGCATGTTCACCCTGATCATTACTCAGGGCCTCTCACAGATCATCTCTCTGACCTTGGCTTTGTGATACCATAAGATCAAAGCCTCCCTGACTTGGGAGTGACTTCTTTGCTCAATTTATTGAAGCACTTTGGGGCTGTATATGATCCTGTAATTTAGCAGTAAAATTGGGTGATTTCTACAGAAATCAATGTCCGGAGATTGAGCCACAGATTTTCAATATTAAACTAAACAGAAAGGTATCCCAGGCAGGCAGAGACTTTATGGCCTGAGCCAATGAATGGGACAACATTTATGAGGCTTTCCCAAGTGAAACATACCAACCAGTCTTCAGTCACAGGCTCAGCCCAGCCTAACAGAATTCTCTCTCTCTGCATCATTTATGGGACCCCTCTTGGCCTTCTAGTGTTGTCTGAGCATTGGAAATGTATGCTATAAATCTTTTCTGATCTTTTAAAAGGAGAATTTGATTATCTCTAGGGAGAAAGCCATTGAGTCTGTACTATCTGGGATGTCCCAGAGTTGAGAATTGAGTTCCTATTTACCCACAGAAAACAGACACACTCTTTGACCCGAGAATCTCCTCGACCACACTATAGATAGTTTTTCCCATAAATAACCTTGGGTGGAGTTTTATTACTGGAAGAATTTAATCTTCAACAAAATGGAAGCAATAACATAGTGGGTTTTCTTCTTCTTCCTCTCCACTGCCAGAGCCTCTACAGTGCATGTGCTTAAAGCTTGCCTTGGCCTATCTTGCTGTGTTATCCCCCAGTCTTTTTGTAAGTATTCTTTTCCCCACTGAATACCATAGTTTCTGAGTCTACCATTCAAATTTATGGTCAACCTCCTTTTGTGTTCCCAAATACTTACTGATAATAACTATATCGTCAATGTTGGTTAAATAAAAGAATAGATGAAGTTGTACTTAAATTTATGTCATTGCTGCATTCTTTCATGGTATCTCATGCCTTTAATTCTAGCACTAAGAGTTATAGTTAAGTAGGTCTTCATGAGTTCAAGGCAAGGCTGGTCTACTATTAAAGTGATTCTAGGCCAGCCAGAGCTGTAGAGTGAGACCCTAATATCACATAAATAAATAAATAAATAAATAAATAAATAAATAAATAAGACCTTAAACCTATTTCTCCTTAGAGAGGTGTCACCTTTGCTCATCTGTCTGTAACCCTTTTCCTCCAGCATCTCTCCATCATCGTGTATCCTAGGCAACCACCATGGCTGTCTATGACTAAAACGAAGAATGCTATTCTGTATCCCTCCTTTGTACACCACAGAGACATATCTGCTCCTGGATATTGTCTTTCAATGAGCTTTCATCATGTCTAGTGTATCTCTTTTATTTATGGAACTGACACACATACCACACACAGACACACAGACACACACACACACACACAGACACACAGACACACACACATCTCTTTAAAGGTTTGCTTCATTGGGCAAAATGCCTACAGTAAGGGGACTACATCAAAGCAGTATCTCTAAGACACTGCTAACAATGAAGTTTTTTTTTTTCAAGGTTTGATCGGGGGTGGTTATTTATTTTAATTGCCATAGTATATTGTTGCAATCATTCTGGGCATGCTTCAAGGAGAGAGAGAAGTGGGGCTTTCCAGGGAGTTTGGTTTTGTTAACTAAGACAGGTTCTGAATCAATCACCATGCCTACATCAAAGAAACTGAAAACTTGCTGATACCAAGCGACCTTCAGCTGGATTATTATAGAGGTGGGAGTGAAGTCCAGAGGCCACACTCTGAGGGAAGGTGAGCAGAGGAAGAATTCTCTTTTAAACTATTGAATTAACCTTTATTTCCGAATATGTGAAACCTAGTCACATGTGGGCTAGGAGTCCCCAGAGTATGTAGCAAGAACTGTCTGCTTAGACTTCTCTGTCCCCTTGTATCAGGTAAACCTATGGTTGAATAGACTGCCACAAAATTTCTAAGGGCAACCACTTCCACAGCTATATTTATCATACCACATGTACACATATGCATGCATGCACATGTACATACATAAACACACAGGTTAGCAGATATATATAAACACAGAGACACAAATACACACATATAGATATATAAACACACAAATATATAAACATATCAACACAGACGTGCACATTTATGCATATATACACATGCACATAAATATACATATATACAGATATACACACACGTATTTTCATATATACACACATGTGCACACACACATACACATACAGAGGTACACACAGGCACACAATGAAGGGGAGTTTCTTCTGCCTCCTCTCTCATTTCCTCCCAATCTGCAGTGAACAATGCAGAATCAGCAGTGAACACCATTTGTCATCAGGTTCGAAGGGAAGGAAACCTGATTGACAAGGATGGGACCTGAAGTTCCGCTAAGACAATTGCTGATCTCGAGAAGTATCACAGCACTACAAAGAAAAGTCCTCAAGCTGAAATTAAATTTATTTCCAGAATATTTCTCCCCTGGGGGAAGCTGGGGTAGGGAAGTAGAGGAAGACATCATTAAGATGCTCTGAAACCTTTTTCCCTTTCCTGTCTCAGCCCCGACGCTGCTAATATCTGTTGAGGTCAGTGATTCGCTTGGCACTGTTCAGCTCACATAGGAAAGAAAGAACGCTGTGCTGGCCAGTGCGGTTTGTAAACCAGGGTCCTAGACCTAAAGACATGTAAGAGCTGACACGAGTGGAAAGCCATCTAAGCCGTGGCTTAAAATACCATTAAAATGATCATTACAACCAGACATCTAACACACACCATGTTCTAAGCCAAATACATAAGAAAATATAAGTTGGTTCTTTTTTTTTTTTTTTTTCTTCACTCTGTAACTATAGGCTCTTTTTGTAATTGATAGGCAGAGGGGACAGGATAAAAATTTCTTCCCTAGATATCCAAGAATAGAAGTTTATTTTTGTGACTGTTGTCATTACATACTATTGGCCCATTTTCAAAGATTATGTTGTGATAGTCACATGGTTTGGGTTGTTTATGGTTTGTAGAGTTGGCGTCTTATGTAGTCCAGGTTGAACCCTAGCTCACTATGAAACTGAGAATGACCTTAAGCTCCCGAGCCTCTTTCCTCTCCTTACTACATGCTGAAATCTCAGGGGCACACTGGAGCTGGAGGTTGCAATCTTATAGATGGAACCTGGAACAGAACATTGTTTCGTATAGAGTCAGGTCCTGATATATGGTGTATGCTATATGGTATATGTGTAAGGTGTGTACCTTATACAGTAGGCTACTGTATGGCATTCTTTATAAGGAGTGATCAAAAGGGTCAGAGGCTGGTTTAGGCTCCATCCTCTAAACATGGAGAGCAAAAGAAAAGCTACAGAGATAGAGAAAAAGCCACAAACTCCCAGGAACAATTGGTTCATGGAAGCTTCTGGAAGGAAATGGCTTTCCCCAACAACTTCCCAGGAGAATAGAGTTTTACCACATCTGGAATGTAGAATACTGGGTTCTCGGAAATCTACAATACGACATTTCTATTGTTTTAAGTTTCTAGAAAAATTAGTATATATTACATGTTAATATATATTAATTATATTATATAATTATATATTAAAGTAATTAGTTCAGCACTAGGCATACACTAATACATGAGTAACTTTTTAAAATTACGATTTTTTTTCTATTAATTGTGTAGAGGAAGATGTGGGTATGTGAGCCAAGACAAGAGCGTGGAGATCAGAGACCGACTTGCATCTGTCAGGTTTCTCCCTACTGTGTGGAGTTCTAGGATTGGAACCCAGATCCTCAGGCTTGGCATCTGTGCTGTCGAATTTTATGTCAATTTGACACAAGCTAAAGCCATCTTAGAGGAGGGAACCCCAATCAAGAAAGCGCTTCCATCAGATCCACTTGTATGCAGGCCCACAAGGCATTTTTTTTAAATGATTGGCGGATGAGGAGAAGTCACCCATTGGGTGTGGTACCCTCCCTGGACCAGAGGTGTGGGGTGATAAGAAAGCAGGCTGAGAGGGCCAAGAGCAGTCTAGTAAGCAGAAATACCCCCCTCATCATGACCTCTGTGTCAACTCATGCCTAGAATCCCTGCCCTCGCTGCTTTTGATGATGAACTGTTATATGGAACTGTGAATGGAATAAACCCTTTCATTGTACATATGTATGAAATTTCAAAGACTACAGTTAAAATATTACTAAAATTTAAATCGCCAAGTTTATTTCATTATGTTAAAGGTTATTATGTACACATATTGCACTTATCCTCTAACTATGAAACAGGCCTGTGACAGATACGTTCATTTCACAGAGGTGCACACTTAGGTGTGCATATATGCATGCATGTATGAAAATATGCTTACAAACAAAGTATGGAACACTTTGTTGAGTATCTTGAGGCCAAAGAGTCAGAACAATATCTGGTGTCATCTTTTATCAAAGTGATTTGCACAGCAACAACAATCATCATAATTATTATGTTATTACATATTAATATATTTATATTATATGTAATAATAATAATCTGCTTCCCAAATTGCTTTTGGCCATGATGCTTTATTATAGCAATAGTAAACCTAACTAAGACAGTAGCAGATGCTTTTATCCCTTGAATTTGCTTACCCTGGAGATACATAAAAATTCACACATTCAAAAAGTTTTGGCAGTAGATACATGTAGGATTCAGCTACATATCTGAACCTCTTCACAAATTATCTGGAGGCAACTTTGTCACAAACATATTCTGTCCAGCTTTTTTTTTTTCAGGACATAGTCTATGTGCTTTAAATATATATAGCTTTAAGATGTAAGATGTATCCAACATTAATCTTCATTGTCAACTTGACCAAGTTTGGAATCACTGAGAAGACACACATCTGCACTGTTTCTAAGCAGGTTTAACTGGCAATGGAAGAAGATATACATTGAGTGGTAGCATCTAACCCCATGGGCTGAGATCCCAGCTGAATAACATGGAAAAGCAGAAAGCCAAATGAGCACCAATGTTCATCTCTCCTTGCTTTCTGGCTGAAGACAACCCATAACCAACTGTCTTCACTCTCCTGCTGTCCTGTCTTCCCTGCCAGGGTGCACTTTACCCCTTCAAACCATGGGCCAATGTAAACCCCCATCCTCCTTTCAGCGGCATTTGACATGTGCTTTGGCAAAGAGTGAGAACAGTTACTAAAACCAATGTGTTCGTGGATTTTTTGTTTAAGGCATCACCTGCAGAATGGTTGGGCAAGGAGTGTCTTATTTCACTTTCCCAGATACTCTTTGACCCCAGTCTAGAACAGTGTAGGCGGGGTGCTGTGTGTGCTGCATAGCGCATCTTGGTGGCCACCCTGGAGCACCTGCTCCTGAGTGTCAGTCCCATGGAGCCAACCAACATTGCAAGACTCAATAACTTGACAACATAAGCAGGAGAGGTCTTCTACTGCCAAGGCTGGTGTAAGCACTCCTGGGGCACAGGTCGTTGTCCTCCCACGGGCTCGTGTGTCTTAGCTAGGCAACTAGAATGCTTTGTTCTTTGTTTTGGTTTTTAATTTTTTTTCTTCTAAGGCTAGTCTTCTGGGTTCTGACCTCTAGATTGCCATACAGACAAAAGCTGGCCTGGCTACTAAAATCTCTGCCTCTGTTCCAGGATTCTTCAAGTCCTTGAACCAATGCTAATTTGGGGCAAATATCTCAGGGCAAACTTGGGCTGGGCCCTGAGGCACTGGTAAGAAAGCAGAGTTGACACTGACAGTCTGTGTCTTACAGAGTGGACCCTGAGGTTCAGTTCCAGGTAGAGATTAATCTCTATGACTTGTACTCTGCTGTCGCAAAGGCAAAAGCAAACAAACAAACAGGCAGGCATGAGGCTATTTGAACTTTTCTGTTGTTGAATGAGAGAAAAAAAATTACAGGTCAAAATATACCAGTGCCTGGTAAACACAGAAGTGGATGCTCACAGTCAGCTATTAGTTGGAACACAGGACTCCCAAGGTAGGAGCTAGAGAAAGTACCCAAGGAACGGAAGGGGTCTTCAACCTTCTAGGTGGAAGAATAACATGAACTAACTAGTTCCCCCTGCGCTCATGTCTCTAGCTGCATATATGGAAGAAGATGGCCTAGTTGGCCATCATTGGGAGGAGAGGCCCCTTGGTCATACAGACTCTATATGCCCCAGAACAGGGGAACGTCAGGGCCATTACATGGGAGGGGGTGGGTAGGGGAGCAGGGCAGGGACGCGGGAGGGTAAGGGAAAATTTCTGGATAACATGTGAAATGTAAATGAAGAAAATATCTAATAAAGAGAAAAAACAAAACAAAACAAAACAAAACAAAACAAAAATTCTGGCACTCAACGTGGAGGTTTTTGAGATATGACCAGTCTGTTAGGATGAAGTTTTTAATGAATGAAATTAGTCCCCATATAAAAAGGGACCTAAGACAACAGTGTGGGATTATATATATATATATATATATATATATATATATATATATATATATATATATATATATGCCTGGTGCCCCCCAGAGGCCCAGAGGCCAGAAGGAAACATAGGATTCCTTGGGGTTGGAATTACAGGCAGTTGTGAGCCACCATGCAGGTGCTGAGAACTAAATAGTCAGCTCTTCAAGAGCAGCCAGTGAGAGCCCTTAACGCTGAGCCATCTCTCTACCTTCCTCATATGTTAACCTTGATACCTGCCTCTCTACCTTAGCACCCTACTGCAAAAGTACAGCAACACCCTAACGTTGCATCTTTTTTATTAAATCCTTGCACTGAAGATGGGTCTGTGTGTTCTAACACTTCCATTTCGGGAATGGGCTGTTCTCACAAAGCAACTAAATAATTCAAGACAATGCCTTCCTGTGCCCAGGGCCTTCACCTGTCCTCCCGGGGTGGCCATTATAAAAGAGTTTTCAAATAGATGATTCTGCTCCCTCTGGGACTTTCCATTACAGCTCTTCAAATCTATGGTCTAAAAAATGGTGACAAAAGGCAGGTATTTGAGGAATGACAGAAACAGGAAGAAAGACAAAATGGGAGAGAGAGACATTAACTGTGTCCCCAGTGATGAGTGACTTCCAAAGACCTAATCTGGGGTGACATCAAAGTGTCCCCGTGTGCTTTTGAAGGAGACTGTTTCTACTGGCCCAGATATATTTTGAAATGTTAGACTTAACGATAACAGCCGTCCTCCCCCTCACTGGTGACGAATTACAACAAGAGGGAGAACAATTAAACAGCGTCGGAACTTGTGGTTTGCAGGGTTCGCAGGCAGGATTTCAGAATTCGTTCTGGGTGGCATTACTGCAGAATTCACAACGAAACAACAAAGGCTTGCAGAACCATGTGACCAGCCCGTCAGGATGTTTGAAGTCAAGTTCATTTAGAATGCAGAGCCATTTGAAGAGGGTGATGTCTTTCTGGGACTTCGGTCTTTGTCTCTGATAAGAAACATTCCTCTGACCCACTTCTCTTTAGATGCGACTTTAACAGTCGGCAAGAGCAGGTCAATACATTTCCTCACCAGTTAGTGGCTATTGTGGTTGATTATTTGTACAAGTTAAAGGCAGTCCTTTAGGCATTACTAGCACGGTAAGATGGAACAGCTTGCAATGCCTTTTGTGGTGGGCAGTTTGGTGGCTTATACGCAGTTGATATCTGATGAAAAGCTTTCCAGGAAAATGTCAAAAGGAGACAATAACCATAGGAATCTCTGGAAGATGAGTATCTGGGGACAGAGACTTCTAAGCAGCATCAAAATGTGTTATCTTCATTCTTGTTGGTAACTTGAGCCCTCTTCAAAGCTCTGTTTAGTGGATAACCCCAGGAGAAACCATTATCAGAGAGGGGGAGTTAATTAGAGTGAGTTATTAGAATGGTCTGTCTCCCTTAAATGGACTGCAGCTGTTGAGTCACAGGGCAAACATGACATTAGGCCACTCTGCTTCTGTGGCTCCTTGGAACTGGATATCCTGACTTTAAAGATCTGATATCATAACATGAAAAATAAAATAAAATAAAATAAAATTATAACTCTTAGCAAACACCAGAGCAGGGTTTTCTGGCCCCATGCAGAGTCAGCATATAGGTGGCTCTGTGGTTAAATTTTAACATTTTGGTGCCTAACCTATGTTTTCAGTGTATTATTTATCAAGGGAAATATTTTCCTTCTATAAAACGGCCATTGTTCCTAGGTAAGTGTTTTAGCTGCATGGGTAATAACTATACCATTAGGAGTCACACTGTTCCGTGCCATGGCTGCAAAAAAGGGAGATTTGGCCTGAAGGTCACAATATAATAAAACCATTTTTCCTCGTTGCTGCTGAAAGAATTTTAAAGGGAACAGGTGCGGGGTTTGAGAGGGAGGCTGAGGTGTATAAAGGGCCTCCTCTTCGCTCCTTTGCCTTTTCTTTCCTCAAAACATTCTTTGACATATCATTATTAAACAGTTTGATGATACATCTATGCCTGGCCCTAGACAAACGAACACACATTGATTATTAAAAAAAAAAAAAAAAAAAAAGGCACACAGCCTGGTTTTCTTTCCCTCTGCCTCGCTGTGCACATGTCTGGAAATGAAAAGTCATCCCAAGGTTAAAGAAGTAAATAGGTGTCTGCTGGCCCTAGGCATCTCTGGCTGATGAACTTTATAAGCCCAGCTGCAGTTTACCCATTGGCATCTTTCTTATCAGAATGTCACCATAAACACTCCCATGACTAAGTGCTCCAGCCTGCCCAGGCAACCTTCGTCTGGCACCAATCATTCCATAAAGCGAGCCCACGAGGACTATAACAGTCCAGGTGTCTACAATTTCCAATGCCCCAGCACCTGAAAGCCTGCAACCACCTCTCCATTCCAGTTTCCTGTATCGGCTCAAGGACCGACAGTGCAAAGAACCCAAAGGACTACAGCTCAGTCCTGACCGTACTTAGGTTGGATGAAACCTTCTTCCGTGAATCCTTGCTGACTTCAGGATAGTCAGCAAATGCCATGGGTAGACAAAGAAGAACGACCAGCTAAGGAAGTGGGAAAGTAACTCGGCAAATACCAGTGATGTACCTTGCATAGCCGGGGAGCTCCTGGTCAACAACAAGATTGTCTTGGCTCTTAAATGTTTCTTCTTTCTATTTATTGGCTAGGAGAGATGCTGCTGGTACCCAGATCTACTCAGCTGTCTAAAAGGGTTTGATGATGCTGGAGGGAAAGTGACATATTTCTGGTTGGATTCATGATATGGCCTGGAATTTCAAGACACCAATAGAGTTTATAGAACCCAAAGCTTCTGCTGAGTGAAAAGCTAGAGAAAGGTTTCTTACAGAGACCATGGTTATACAATAATGTGAAGCTAGAGAAAGGGTTCTTACAGAGACCATGGTTATACAATAATGTGAAGGTAATAAATATCACTGAATCATAGCTCTTTAAAAACAACTAAATCTATGTTATTACTCTCAAATTCTAGAGAAGAAATTTGCTGAGGAATTAAAACACAAATCTTCTGGGAACAATTATCAAATTAATTCTTTTCTCTCTCAAGTATTCCCACCGCCCCACACGCATTTAATAAGAAACAAACACTGAAATGAAGGGCTTAGAAAAGTAGGGTACTTATATATATTCCCATATTCTTACATTCTCAATGGACTGATATTCAGAATTTCTACTCCTTTTTTGTTATTTTCTCTGATCAACTCAGCAGTGATGATTGGGTTGTTTTAAAGATTGAGTTATTTTTGATTTTATGTTATTTTATGTTACTGAGTTATGTTATTTTATTTTATGAGTATCTGCCCATACCACAACCATGAGGCACCTGCACAGGCCAGAGAAGGATGATGGATACCCTGGATCTGGAGTTATAGGTCGTTATGAACTGCCATATTCAGAAATGCTTTCTATAGATGTTTATGAATGCTAGAAACTGACTCCAAGTCCTCTGCAAGAGTAGCTGGTATCCTCAAGTGTTGAGTCATCTCTCCAAGCTCAAGTGATGATAAGTTTTAATTGCCAGCTTGACACAATGTAGAATCACTTAAATATTGGGTCCCAGTGAAAGAACTGGCTAGTTCAGGTTGGACCGTGGGCATATCTATAGGGGAATTATCTTTATTATATTAATTGGTATAGGAATACCCAACCACCCGTCATGGGTTGCACCAACTTCACAGCTGGACCTCAGACTGAACAGACAGGAGAGAGGAAGCTTGTTAATAAAAGCATGCTTGCATCATTTTCTTTGTGCCCTTGACCATGCATGTGACTGGCTGCATTAAGTTCCTACTACCTTAGCTTCCCCACAGTGATGGGCTATAATATTGATATCTGAGATAAAATAAACCTTCTTTCTTCTAATTAGTCATTATCAGAGCATTTTATCACAGCCAGGGGAAGGGAAATTAGGCCATCATCTAAGAAAAAAGTCTTTAAAAACAAGTTACTTCCCAGAAGAAATTAGTTACTTTCTTTGTTGCTTTAACAAAATTCCTGACAGGAATAATTTAAGGGCCACAAAAGTGCATTATGCTTGCTTAACATTTAGGGTGTTTGATGTTAACAAATCCAAATCGTTCCAGTTTATCACTAAAACACTGGTATCTTGAAATGGGTCACAGTGGAAGTATTTATGCCACCAGAATGAGCAGCATTTTTCCTGGACAACAGGTTTGTCATCATGCCACTGACAACAAACGCCAACCCTTGGGAACACCAGTCATTCCACTGTCTGTCCTGAGATTGACACTTCCAGGATTAATACCCTAATCTGAGGCCTAACAACTCTAGAAGACAAATGTCATCCACCTTGCCCAGGATACAGAGCTCCCTCTATATTTTTCATCAATTTTTATCTAACTCAGAGTTTTAAATGTCCACAATAAATAAGACATTTCATCAACTTTTCTAACTCTCTTCGAGTAAGGTCAGGAATCTGCGGCATACTTGAATATCTGATTTTTTTTTCCTTCTCTTCCCCCAAAATACTGTCTGGTTTTGTCTCAGCTATGATTATGAAGATGACAGCTTCCACATACATTTAATATTGTATATTTTGATTTTTCTGTGCTTATGCCTGTTCAGGTGGCTGCTTTTGTCTGATTTGGAATGTTGTAAATCAAGTTTGACTATAATCCAGACCAAGTGTCAGTAGACAGCCTGAATATGGCCATGCTATGAACTGACACCTTGACGTGGTAGTTATTTTACTTTTCATTTAGATAACAGAGAGTAATACAACAAGGATGGGGGAGGAAGAATGAGTAGATGTGCTAGGAAGAAGAGAAAGAAGAGGAGATATAACAGCAACTATTTGGTTTGTAAAGCCCAGATCTTTAGTCTCTGACTCTTTTCAGGGAGTTTGATAATTCTCAGGGTTGACAAGCAACACAGAATCAAGGGCTTGAGAGGGAGGGTGGTCAGGCAGCAGAGACAAGAGGATCCCTACAGCTAGCTGGACGTCCAGCCTTGACAGGCAGGGAGTTCCAAGCCATCCCACAGAAACTCTAGTGTGTATGGTTTCAAGGATGACCACTCTGCATTGGGCACACATTGAAGAGGTTTGGAATCATTAGGAAGGGGGTTGAGTCTTGATAGAGGAGGTTCATCACTAGGGTCTGGGATTTGAAAGTTGATAGGCTCCCTTCAATTCCTGTCCTCTTGCTGCCATGCCCCACCCCCCACTATTAAGATCTCTCTCTCTCTCTCTCTCTCTCTCTCTCTCTCTCTTCCTCTCTCTTGTCTCTCTCTGGGACTATAAGCCAAACTGAATGTTTTCATAAATCACCTTTGGTTATGGTAATTTATCACAGCAATAGAAAACAACTGACACATCCACTAAGGGTGGAACTTGGTGGGGAGGGGACTGTCTGACTATAGTTCTGGTATCATCTCTGTTTCCTTGTCAGTTATGTCAAAGAACCAAAAACTCCCATCACCTTGGACCAAACAGCAGCAGCAGCAGCAGCATGGCTTCCCTGATTTAACAGAGTGTATTCTCTGAAACCATGCGCTGAGGTAAGCCTGAAGCTGCTATTGTCAGGGATTCTGTCAGAATGACAAGAAAAGTAATGCATGCCAAGCTCTTAACTTGTTTAGAACAACAACAACAAAGGTTACAATGTAACATTCTTCCCGAAAAATTCTCAACTCATTGCAGTGATTGAATCAAAATATCATTGGAAACTTTGCAAGGCACCAATAGTATGTGTGTGTGTGTGTGTGTGTGTGTGTGTGTGTGTGTGTGTCTACTGAATGTCTCTATATAATATATATGCATGTCTATATATAATATGTAGAAATAGTTGATAAAATGATTAATGTTGAATTGATATTCTGGATGACTCCAAGAAAACAAAAATTTCCAGATATATCAAGGCAGATGCATATATGAACACACTAATTATAGCAGCCTGCACAAGTGTCTTGGCCTAAGACCTTCACAAACTCAAGCCAAACAAAATCTCAGCCCGTGGCAAAGGAGATGGACACACAATCCCATCCTGAACTGAGGAGCTATTGGCCATTGATAGCTGTTGGAAGAGGGAGAGACAAGTTTGTGGTAGTTGTTGTTTTGTGGTTACCAATGGTGTAATGTTTGGTATATTGACGACATTCCAAAGCAAGCCCCATAACCAAAAATAGTTGGCCAACAGGAACAGAACTTGATCAGTTTTAAGAGACAGAGATTCAGAGAGCAGGATGGGAAGTGGGCTGGGAGATAGGGACATATCTGAGAGTAGATGGGGAGTGGGTGAGCATGATCCAATCACATTAGAGAAAAGTTGCCAATAATTAGCAAAAATACTATTAAAAAGCAATGGTAAACAAAACACATAAAGGAGAAGTAACCACAGTGTACTATACAGGTCTGATGTGACCAACATTTTCATGGCTACAATACTCTATATAAGTGAATAATGATCTATCAAAAATTATCGCATAATTCTCCTGTAAAGAAGTGGTAGGATTCACTTCTTAAAACAAAACAAAACAAAACAAAACAAAGAAAATTAACAATAAGTTGATATATATGTATATATAAATAAATATATATATGTATGTATATATGTATTTAAATATGTAAAGTGAATCTAACAAGGAAATTAACTCTGGAAAGACAGTACATGTAGGGGAGGAAGCAGCTGTCTTCAGCAACAATACAAAAACACAAGAAGAAAGTTCACCCTCCTAATATCTTAATAGTCTTACCATCATCCCATTATTAAATTGGCCAATCAGGGTTAGCAAGGAATGCCAGGCCTGGGGCAACCTCTCTATGGTCATTAGTCTAGAGACCCAGTAATTTTGGTTTTTAGCTGATTTTGAATAGTATCCCTTCTTAGAAGGAAATGGCTTGTATGTATGAAACTAAAAGCAACATCTGTAACAATCCTGACTTTAGGCAAAAATGGGAAAGGAGAGAGGGACAATATGAAGACTAATCTTATCATTTTTGTTTCTGTTAGATAATTAACTATTTTTCTAAAGATTCTGTGTATGTAAAAAAAATCTCTGTGAGTCTGTGTGTGCATTCACACTTGCATATGTATGAGTATGCATGTCTGTCTCTTACTCTATTTTCTCTACACACATACACACACACACACACACACACACATTTCTTTTTTTAACTATCATGGAATGTACTTGATAGTTTCCATGGGTAAAGCTAGGTTGATCATATATTACTATGATCAATGAATTTTAATCATATCTGTACATGTAGGTGGGAAACAGCAACACTAATATAAGTCAGGAAGTAATTTCCAAGACAGTGCTGGAAAATAGAGTGTCTGCATGCCCTACCAGACACAGCTCTCTTCCCATGCTAACTTTGGACCACCCAATCCTAACTACGTAGAAAACCAGCTTCATATTGGAGTCGGAACCAACTGTCTACGTACCAATTGGCCAAATTCTCAACATGGAATTGGATTGGGTTTCACATATATTTTTTCATTTAGAGAAGGAGACTTATTCAGGCCTTGGCCTGAGATTATCTTGTTCTGTGAAGAGTTTCCAAACCAAGCTAGGGTGTGGTGAACAGAGCTGGCACTTGAAGGAGCTGAGGAGAGATGCCCTGTGGGATCCTGCCATGCATCACTCCCACACACTCCATTGTCATGAGGACACATTAGACAACACCACCACACCCTGCCCGCAGTAGTACTCAATTAAAAAGAAATCTCCTGGGGTTTCCATGTAGATTTGTTACATGGGGTAGAACAACTTATGAGGACTCCTAGCCGAAGCTGAGAGTGTGTGGTTAGAACCACAAAAGCTGATGCTCCTTGGGCAAAATAGAAAGTCTTCAAACCTCTTTCTCTCTCTCTCCCCCTGTCTCTCTCTGCATGTATGTGTGTTATAATACTGAAATGGAAAATCTTAGAACACCATCAATTAAAAAGAATAAGGGAATATAAGAAAACAACTCAATGCCAACCAAAGTGACCATGATTCTGAGCCTCTAGCACCAAAGTCTCATCTTCCTACAATCCATCCAGCCTGCCAGAGAGTGTTGTTTTCCTATAGAGCAGTCCACCCTCCAGGTGAGACACAACATTAGCCTCTAACTATGTCATAAAGACTGGAGTATATGATATAATAGTTTGCTTCATGTACATTTTTTCATAAGGGTTTTCTTGCACTAAGTACTCTCCTTAATAAAATTGGGAGGCGGGAATCCTGATCAAGGAAAAGTTTCGATTATTCTTCTTTGATAATTTCCCCCACTGAAATCAAAATGTACCCAGAATGCATCACTTCTCCATGCCCTTAATATTTACCCAAGGGGGGAAAGGAAGACAGTAAACAAGAGATTCCAATCAGTCAGCTTTCCCCACACTACCCTTTCCCTAATTAATGACCATCATGACACAAAGGTTGGCTGCTTGCCAGCTGTTAGCTTCAGCGTTGCAATGTTTCTCAACAAAGATGCAACAAACAGTTCAAGACTTGCTGGGGTTTCAAGGTAGAAAGTCCAAGCCAAAATCCTCAGTATATTAAAACCATCCATGCAATAGGAAACCCGACAGGGGAAATAAACGAATTGTCCCTGTTGCTTTGACTAAGCTGCTCAAGGAGGAGGCTGAAATCGCAGCCCCCTCCAGGAGGAAGCCCCGGCTTAGCCGACAGGGGGAAGGAATGTGCTGACCTTCAGGTACCCTTCGTTTGGGGGGCTTTCCTGACATACCTCTCTTCTGCACCACATGCCTCTCTGTCCTTCAAGCCAGCGTTTGATAGTGGGGCTTAGGATAGCGAGTGGTGTTGGGTGACTCATAGCCCGTCATTTATTTCCCATTAGGGGAAAATAAGTAAGACGGAGTGTCTGGTAACTTGCTCTTCCGCAGACAGTTGCCAATGTTTTTTATCCTTAGATGTGTCTTTTAAAGGCATTGAGCAGGAAACAGAGAGAGCACAGTTTAGAAGTCAGTGAGTCCATGTATTATGAAGATTATCATGGGGGTGGGGTGTGGAGAGATGGTGTAGGCAGTATCAAAATCATGAGTTCGGATCCCCAGAGTTCATGTTAAAGTACAGAAAGCAGTGTGGGTGACAATTGCTTGAAAGCCCAGTGATGGAGAGGTGGAAGGTGAGGGTAGGCATATCCCTAGAAGCTTCTGGTTAGCGGGTCTAGCTCACTTGGCCAGTGCCAAGACATTGAAAGCCATGTGTCAAAGCAAAAGTGGAAGATACCTGAGCAACAGCACCTAAGGCTGTTCTCTGACTCTCATGTGTGGGTGTGCACATGAGCATAGACACGTACAATCAGTGTGTCACATCTGTGTTGCCCAAGCAAGGGTAACTGTTCCATAGTGCTCTGGTGCTGTGTTACAAGGAGCTTCTACATACAAGGTCTATGAGAGCATATGTCACCTGCATAAGGATGGAAGCGTCACCTGTAAGAAGGTGGCAACTGAGGACATTTAACCTCACGGAGAGAACATACTCTCTTCCACGTGTGACTCTGTTACGGACAGTAGGTATATATTTGTATGGCGGAAAGTGTCTCGCAAATAAAATTCAGGAAGCAGTTCATCACTACTGTTACCTGGATACAGAGACGTTTTTGCTTTTCAGAAATGCTTCTGTCTCCTAAGTTGGAGAGAGAGCTCAGCAATTCGGAGCTCGTTGCTCCTGCAAAGGATGTGGGTTTCTTTCCATCACTCTCTGAATTGGGATTCCTAGTGCTGGGATGAAACACGTGATCAAAAGCAACTCAGCAAGGAAAGAGCTTTTTCAGCTTCAGCTTCCAGAGAGAGAGAGAGAGAGAGAGAGAGAGAGAGAGAGAAGCAAACAAGAAATCATACACATGAACTAAAAAGAAGTAACTCCATTTTAAAAACTAATGTCCACATTCTTAACTTACTAGTTTGTTCAACTGCCAAAATGCAAGTCTCTAAGATTATATATGTCTTTACTCATAAAGAAAGAGTTTTGTAAGACTGAAGCTTGGGAGACACAATAGTCAATTTTTAGTCCTTTTCCTACATAGTGAAAGTCTTGCCTTCTATAAAGCACAATAGATGAAAATTCTTATTTTCCCAGCTTCCCTTATAACTAGGAAATTAATAGAGTCAAAAATTAGACATAAAGATAAACTGTGTGGGGAAATTTTGTGGTAGAATGCAGTATTTACAATAAAGAGGCAGGGAGAAAAAAAGAAAGTCTGTTCCTCATGTTCTTATTGTAGTTGAGAGTGAACTAAAGGAATAGTCCTTAGAGGTGGAGCATAGTAGGAGGGAATTTCAGCACCAAAGGTGACTGAAACAACCTCCAGGGTTGATGTTTTATGGTGTTATTAACGTGCAAAACCTGTCCCAGGATTGTCACACCTCTAGAATCATTTGATGGTTGTTTTCAATAGTTTTAGAAAGTATGTTTTCAGTCAGGAAGTTTCATACATGAAACCCAAAGGGACTGATTGACTTGGAGGTGGGAAGACGGAAAACAATTCAAGCCAGCATTGTGACACAAAGACTGTCTTCAGAACAAAAGAATCTACCAAATATGAATGTTGACGCATATTTCTTCAAGTGATGCGGATGGCTATTGGAGACCTTGAAACAAGCCAGCCTGTGTATGAGCCAAGAGACCCAGAATAGCTGAGAGGGAAGCTGGAAAGTGCCTGTGCCCTTGACAACACTGTTAAGACATTTATTCAAGAAAAACTTAGGCTGCATTTTGGCATCCTAGCCCTTGAGATAATTAATCTGAATAATAGGTTTAAATCGACTTTTCTTTGTTTGTGGCAAGTTTAAATGCATTGATAGTACCAATTAGCACTATTCCTAAAGATATAATCTTCGCCTAGTAACTTCATAGGACCTGCCACCTGTGGTTACAAGAATTGCTTTACCCACTAGAATGTGGCAAACGTGATGGCAAGCTGGTTCTAACTGTGGACCACAAGAGGCCTTGAGTGTCTCAGTTCTCTTTCCAAATCCTGTCATGTCCATGACCACCCGACTGGTCTGATTTGTAGATAACAAAAAAGCCATGTGAAGTCAACCCAATTTCCTTAACTGCAGCCATTCTAATCCAATCCAAAGTAAGCCCACGGACTAACATAACAGAGACTTAACTAAGATCAGGAGACTCGCCTATGGAACTGACTTTCCATAGATTGAAGTGTGCGATGAGCCAAGACCAGAGAATCTTCTTAAATATCTATAGAGTCATGAGTGATGATAAGTGCTTATTGTTTAAGGTCACTGAACTTGGGGGTATGGAATTTAGTGTTAATAGATGACTGTTTCTGGTAATTTTATTACATTGGATGGCCATGTTCTTAGCTGATAAAACCACAATGGAATCCAAGAAAGTAGACAGGAGTCTACTGCTTTGTAATGTATTCCAAAAACTCAGACAATCTTGGAAATATTTTGCTTATTAAAGTCATTGAATTGTGTACTGAAGGTATATCACTTGGCACAAATGTTGCTAAGAAATGCTTCCTGAAACCTAGTTCCAGTCACTCCAACAGAAAAAGCAATGGCAGATCAGTGATTCCACCAAGTCTACCTTGGTATGCCAATGTACTTAATCGGGCTTACTTACAGGAGCATGGTTGGCTTATAGATAGCCATATTCCAAAGAAGTCTCTATCTCCTTAGAAATTGTTAAACACTAATATATCTCAATAGCTCTTCTCTTCTTCCATAAGGACAGGTGAGTGGGTCCAATCTTGTGAGGATCTAATAGGTGCAATTACAGCTGCTTTGCTCTATAGATGGTGGTAGTCATATAGCATCCAGAGAATAGGGTGGGGCAACAGAGATGGAGGGAAAAACTGATTAAGATAAAAAGACTGAATTTGCATCAAGAAAGAATCAAGGTAATGAAAAAGAAAAAAATTAATAACATTCAAGGCAGCATCAAGAAGCGCACGGGATGGGTAGCAATGGCCACATCTTAATCCTTACCACCATGTCGAGTCCATTTATCTGAAACCTAGATCTGTTGTTCATAGAAAGAGTGCTAGCCACACCTGGAGATGTGTTGGAAATGCAAATTAATCTGGTCACACTAGATCTCCTGAATGAGCTACTGCAGGCGGGCTCTGCCAACCTGCTCTGTGACCTTTTGATAATTGTCCTTTTCCTGAGGTGTCACTGAACTAGACCATTGGGTAAGAGTCAGAAACAGCCTCAAATGATTTAAGACACTAGGACTTTCTTCAGGTCACTTTTTCAGTCAAGGCTATGCCTCAGGTAAAAACTGGTGTGCTCTGTCTAGTTGAAATCTTACTATAATCGATGGAGTCTTAGTTACAGATTTTCTCCTCTAAATTCTAAGTTTTCAGTGATCAGTTTGTTAACAGCAGCCATAATGTCTTGCACTGATGCTTCTTTTGATTTTAAAAAATATTTACTTTACTTTGGTGTATGAGTGTGTTTGTATGAATGTATGCCACATGTATGCAGGTGTCCAAAGATGTCAGAATGCAGGTCCAGAAAATCAGGATGGATCTTCTGGAGATGAAGTGGTTGAGAGTTGATCAGCGTAGCTGCTGGGAACCAAACAAGTCCTCTGCAGGAGCAGAAAGTACTTTTAACCTCTGAATCATCTCTATATCCCGGTGACTTCTCTTTCTTATATGATATAAAAGTATTCCCTACTGAAATCCCACCCTTTCTGCTTGTGGATTAATCATAAGGTGTTAGAACACAGGAAACATATATTTGGATGAAAGTAACGCTATTTAGAAGACTACAAGATTAATGACTGTACTGGCTAGTTTTGTGTCAACTTGAAACCGCTGGGGTTATCACAGAGAAAGGAGCTTCAGTTGGGGAAGTACCTCCATGAGATCTAGTTGTGGGGTATTTTCTCAATTAGTGATCAAGGGGGAAAGGCTCCTTGTGGGTGGGACCATCTCTGGGCTGGTAGTCTTGGGTTCTATAAGAGAGCAGGCTGAGCAAGCCAGGGTAAGCAAGCCAATAAGGAACATCCCTCCACAGCTTCTGCATCAGCTCCTGCTTCCTGACCTGCTTGAGTTCCAGTCCTGACTTCCTTCAGTGATGAACAGCAATGTGGAAGTATAAGCCAAATAAACCCTTTCCTCCCCACCTCGCTTCTTGTTCATGATGTTTGTGCAGGAATAGAAACCCTGACTAAGACAATGACCTTCTCATCTTAAAGGGAGCAGGTATTAACCATCTCCCATTGGTCAGATTGTCTTCCTCTAAGGGCTGTGCTGCTCTTTATTTTTAGTGTTCTGGATCTGTCAGAGTATTTCTGGATGTAGGTTAATTTCCCAGTTTTTCTAAATTCCAGGGAAATTTAACATAGTTTTTAACATAAAGACACATCGTTCTTCTAGGCTTTATCCTAAACTTTATGAAAGAGAACTTAAGAACCACTGTCTGTAGGTGTAATTAAGGGATGTACTCGGAGGAAAGAGGAATATATAGCTTGCATTGGTTATAATAGGTATGACCTTGGCACATGGGGACTGGCAGTATTAAAGGTATGGCTTTGTTGGAGTAGATGTGGCCTTGTTAGAAGAAGTGTATCACTGTGGAGGTGGGCTTTGAGGTCTCCTGTGGTTTCATGTTCCCAGGTTGGGGGTGTGAAATAGGACACAGGCTGAGGCCAAAGCTGGGGTTCCCAAGCTCCTGGGCACTCGATCGCCACTGGAAACTACATAGGGTCTAGAATGAGGGGGCCTGCGGCTGAGGATGAGCCCAGGGCCAGGGGAGAGGGAACTCTGGCTTATCTCATTGGTGATTGTCCTTAGGTCATCAGCAACTGTCCTTAGCTTAACAGTGAATGTCTGGGAATTAGGAGGGATCTTCTGCAGGAGACTTAGGCTGCACATCTCTGTAGACGAAGGATTTCTCCATGCTCCCCATGGAGGTTCTTGATGAGAGAGATAATCTTTGTTTCCAAACTGTGTATTGTTTGCTCATTGTAGAAAGTGGGTGCATACCACATCCTCAGGGTGGATCAGAGATCAAATACCTTTTGCAGGAAGTAATGTCTGAGAAGAAAAGCTTATTGGCTAAACTCTCTCAGGACCCATCTGGATATCTCATTAGCATAGAGAACTTTGTTCTGAGATATGTGACCATCAGATCCCTATGTAGAGTGTGGTCATGTGTTCCTTGGCCAAGAATCTGGTAGAGAGAAGGGAGATGCCTACCTTACTAGGAGGGGTTTCAAGGTCTCTGAACCCACTCAACCTTACCAAGTTTCCTGGCAAGGTCCACTGCCCCACAGTGTCATACACAAAGTCAAGCTCTTTCAAGTGGAATTCTAGTCCCCCTCTGCTGCCTTTGGATCAAGATGTAAAACTCTCGGCACCTCCAGCACTAAGTCTAATGCATACTACCATGCTTCCAATCATGATGATAATGGACTAAACCTTTGAAACTGTAAACTAGCTCTAATTAAATATTGTCCTTTTTAAGAGTTGCATTGGTAATTGTGTCTCTTCACCTCTTCACAGCAATAAAACCCTAACTAAGATATATATATATATATATATATATATATATATATATATATACACATATAAATATGTTATAGTAGATATAGATATAAACATAGTTATAGAGATAGATAAATAGATAGTTAGATATAAGTATATAGGTGATATAGAGATAAGATATAGAATATATATATATATATATAGAGAGAGAGAGAGAGAGAAAGAGAGAGAGATAACTGGTTAGTTAATTACTTAGTTGATAGAACTTTAAATCCACAGAATACCAACAATAAGATAAAAATTGAATCTTGTCAGTGCTTAAACTTGATGAACCACTTCTGTTTAGCATGAAATACTAATGGGGACAATTCCAAGTGACCCTCTTAGTAATATCGCAAAGCTGAACTTAATTATCAGGCTCCTGATCAGAGTCCAACCCCCTTAACCTCACACACAAAGATGGCATGTCATAGCCTGTTAGAGAACATTGACTATTTTATAACTTTATAAAATATACAGGGCAAGTTCTTGTGTATATTTTTTTCCAGAAATGAACACATGCCTTTCCTCTGAGAAACTACCTTCCCTGGGAGTTAGTGACTCCTGAAGCCTGGAATGGTGAGATTCCCATGTGACTGGGGTATCCCAGAACTACATGTGGAAACAACTAGTTATTTCTTACAACACCACTTCTCTCTCAGTTCCTTCATCTGCATACAGGGCTTTTGTTTTGTTTATTTTTATTGTTTTTTGTTTTTTGTTTTGTTTTGTTTTGTTTTTTGGTTTTTGGTTTTGTTTATAAAGAGAGAATCTTCTGGAGCCAGAACAGCCTCCAGTTTGTTGTTTGGCAAAGTCTAACATTGAGCATTCCATGGTTCTGCCTCTACACCCCAAGAACTGGGATGGCAGATGTGCTTCAGCACAGCAGGCTGCTGGGATTGCGGTGGTTTTGTGAGGATCAGCATCATTTGTTTTAACGATTAAACGAACTAAAAATAATCGCAGACACTTAGAATAGTACCTGATCACTCGAACCTCTTGCCACAAGAGTGTGGTTGGTATTGTATTTTTTTGACATTATGATTATTTTATAGTTCTATAGTCCTCAGAGCACGGTAGGTAAGTGTACAGGAGCTAGCAGTACAGCTTCCTGGGATGACTGTGGAAGTGAGCCAGTCCTCTTCATTTGCTTTTTCAGGAATCCCACCAACTGTGGCTGCTCCAGTTTGCATTCCCACCAGTGGTGTATAACAGCTGCTCTTTCCCCAAATTCTCTCCAGCACTTGTTACAGTTTGCTTTCCAGGTGCAAGGCCTTCTGTATGGGGTGCTCAAAGCAGTTGTAATGAACAGTTCTATGATAGCTATGGATGGTGAACATTATTTTGCAAAGATTTGTTGACTATTTGTATTTCTTCTTTTGCAGACTTTCTATTCAAACAGTTAGCCAATGTATTGACTGGATGATCGGTAGGGAGTGTTGTTTATATTTTGGAGAGGATAATAGATTGAGTACATTTTATTTGAAACAGAAGGCAGCTCTGTGGCAGGAGGGAAGGAAACAGGGAGAAGTGGGATAGAGAGTAGTGGGGGAAGAAGATGAGACAATGGGAGAGGGAGATGGTAGCCGGGGAGGGGAAAGGAGAAGTCAATTAGGGAGGGGCCAAACAAGAGCCAAATAAATTGATACCTATACATAAAAATGCTATAATGAAACCTGTCACTTTGTATAAAAATTGATACGAAGGGGATATGAGCAGAGATCAATACTGGGTGTTCCATTGATGTGTTTAAAATGTCTGCAAGAACTTAAACCACACACAAGGTAAAAGGAGATGACCTAAAACAAATATCTAAGGGGACCCTGAAGACGATGTTCCCACTGAAACAGCAGAAGGAATTCTCCATGATCAGAAAAGTAAGTAGATGAACCTCAGACTAAATGCCAACACCAGCTTTAGGTGAATAGAGACAAATGCCAGAGTCAGACAGGCCATAGTGAACAGTGAGAGGGGAAGACAGCAGATCAAAACAGTGGAGAAAAGGCAGACAACTCACAAAGGAGCCACGGTGCTGCTAAGACCATCAAAACCAAAAGCACTAAAGACACCCATGCCCCTAAATGTCCCTCTGAGTCACCACGCTATGCTTTTCAGCAAAATAGAACAATTCACGGAATGAAGCAAGGGAATAAAGAAAAGCAAGCAAGATCCAGTGTGTCATAATAAATAAATAATTTTTAAATTAATATTTCTATGTGAGTGTGTCAGTGCTTGTTAACCAAGCTGCAGTTATGCCATGGAAAACTGTCAATGATATTGAAGGCAGGAGCAAAAACATTTCAGGGGGGCCAGCAAAGTCGGCTGGAATTTGATCCGGAGGCTAAAAGTACCAGAAACAAGATAAACAAGTTTTTAAAAGGTGCAGAGTTAAATGTGAGTATCACTGCTAATTAATTCAAAGTGCAATGTGAGCTTCAAAAACCTCCCAAGGAAAGTGTACAAGCAAAACGTCATCATACAAATAGTGTATCAGGCAAATCAAATAGAAAATTATTATAGTGAGATGTGAAACACATTAACATTGATTGTGCTTAAGTGTTAAAAGTCCAGCTAAACACTCTCTAGGTTCCTTCTCTATGTGCCTACCAAAAAAAAAAAAGTCCAGCTAAACTATGTTCAGGCTCTGGATATATTTTAAATATCAGCTACAATTTGAATGCCAACTTTAAGGGAGAATGGTTATATATATACATTAAAAATATTATTGACATGCCTCCTTTATCAGCACATCTTTTAAAATGTTTGAGTCAGCGTCCACTGGCGTGGCTCAGCTGGCAGAGTACCTCTCTGGCCTGCACCAGACTCCAGACTCTGAGTTCAGTCCTCAGCATAGAATGCACACAGGCAGTCGGTGTATTGCTACAACCGAAGCTAAAGCAGGAGAATGAGAAATTCAACCTCAGGAGCTGAAGACATGGCTCAGTGGTTAAGAGCATTTGCCAGAAAACATAGAGATTTGATTCTGAGCACCCACATAGCAGCTCAGAACTATCTCTAACTCTAGTCCCAAGAGATGTTACATACACTTTTACCTTCTAGCTGTGTGTAAGTGGTGGACAGACAGCCATACAGGTTATATCCTCCATATATATATATATATATATATATATATATATATATATATATAAAAGAAATTTAAGATGATCCTCGTCTATCCTATAGAAAGAGTTGGGGATCAACATGGGCTCTATTGGACTCTATCACAGAACCAAACCCAAATCCAAACCAAAGAGAACTAAGCTTGCTCAAAAGCAACAAATGATTTTGAAATTCTATATTCCACCCAATATCTATCTACAGAACTTCTATTTTAGTATTTTTCCTTTCCCTCCACTTGGTCCAAATTATATTTTTGAGCCTTCGTGATTTTTTTTTTTTCACCTTTCTTATGCTAGCTCCAACCGTTAGACCACAAGCAGCTTGGACTAGGGTCATGTGCAGAGGCACGCTCTATTGGCAGTTTCAACTCGTGTTTAGCATGAAGGCTTATTTTTCACCATGTGTGTCTCTGGGTATCGTGTCCATCCTGCCTCTTCATGGGACAACAGCCCTGGACTCACGGAGATGTAAGAGGTCTAATCCAAGGTAGTTAGCTTGGAGAAAGGAGGCAGGAAAACGTGCTATTTGTGCCACGCTCTCCTTGGCAGGCAAAGATGAATGCCAACCCATGGAAAGGTACAACCTTCCAAACTCAGGCAGTTCAGCAGAGCTGGAGCCAAGAAAGAACACATGGGGGCTGTGTGTGGCAGTGACACCTTAAGAAAAATCACTTTAAGTCCCGAGCCTGAACCTTTAACTGCTGTGGGCACTGGCCCAGCTTTCTTCCCAAGTCAAATGTAAAAATGGCTTAAGGAAGTTGGTACCTCCCCCCCTTGCCGGCTCCCATCTTTCCTGAACATTTTCTATGATAAATGTCTGGCAGCCATTCCACTGTGTTTACAAATTATGAAAATGGGGTGACAGATAATTATGAAAATCTTGAGAGGTTGTAGGGGAGAGGTAACTCTTGGAACAGGTTAAGGTAGAAAACAGAATCAAGTTTTTGAAAAATAAGCTGCTGGGGCTCTCCACTTCTGCCAGAAAAAGTTGATGTGGAGGCATATTGCCACGTTGATCTGAAACCCAAAAAGAAAGACATGGACAAAAAGCTGGGGAGAAGAGTGGACGCAGGTACAGACCATGATGGCTAAGCAGGTTGGTTTCTCCATTATTAAGTATCTCTTCCATAGATAATAAGCAGAAAGTTGCAGGGAAATACACGAAAAAGAATAAAAGCTACAATCTAAAAGAGAGGAGGTAAATTTGACGTTCCCTCTAAATAGGACAGCCTGGCTTCTTGTGTGACCTCTGTTTTATGACATCTGGAATACAAATCTATTCATCTACCTCCATGTTGAATAAAATGAATGTATGTTCAGTAATAACGAAAAGAGCCTAAGTATGTCCTAGACTGCTTAGAAAGCTGGTTGGATTTCATGATAGATCATAATAATTTAATAAATGGTTTTTCTCCTATAATGGTACTCTTTCTTGCAGAATATTTTTGTAGCTAATTTTGTATGTTAGTCGAATATAGATACAAAATACTATGATTGTCCCTTGCCCTGCAGAAAAGATGAACCTCACAGTCAAACAAATATTGTGCAGATCATAGATGCTAAATTAATCCAGCCACATTCAGGAAATAAGACCTTCTGTGTTTAGATAGTATTGCACAAAGCTTACTTTATAGTCCATACTACAAGTTGTCAGATTGTTATGGTATAAGGCCATCATTAATGTCTTCAAATGAACTAAAATCTTAACAGCAGGCTATATTATTGTAAGTGGTCCCTGCATTATCTTAGGCCTACATTTGAACCTCTAATATAATGCATCTCAAATTTAGAATCTTTTGATAACTATTATGATCTTCCACACTGGATCCTTTTGTGATCTAATCATTCTTGAATCTGACTTATGTGTATATCGTTAATAAAATAATAAAGACTTTATTAGTTGCTAATATATAAGCTGTGGTCTCAGTTTCAACACCCTTCTCTTTGCTGTTTGTTTCCAAAATAAACACGCTTAGCTCTGGTCCACAGAGTCCATTTTGATGCCAGAAGATAAAACACTGACAAAAAAACTTAGCTTTTCCCTTCCATGCCAGCCATTTCTCACTGCTTTGTTACAATTTGGGACACTCTCCGTAGACTGGCATTTTAGCTATGTACAAGTCACCTGATTTTGATGACAGGTGACAATATTCAAGCATTTGGACATAATAACCATTGTCCTTTCTTGGACCAGGCATGCCTAAGCCAAGCCAACTCTGTCTGGGTTTAATTCTCAAAAAGGCTAAGGTGGAAACAGAGTGGTCCAGTTTTCTTTTTAAAGACAAATAATTTTTTTTTTTTAAAAAAATCAGGCTCTTCATTAGAGCAGAGGCTCACCTGATGTGCTGAGACAGGAGATTTTGGCTTCTTTCTTTTCCTCCTCTTTCTCTCATAGTCCTTAATAGAATGAGGCAGCTGTGGCCTACTTTTCAGTTGCTGTAATCAAGTTAGTCAACATTCTTTCTGCTGGGGGATAATTTTATACTCAACAGTGTATATATCCACACATGGAGATTTTGGGGGCATTTGGGCACAAACCAAGAACACCTTGGGGCCTATTGTCAGTTCTCCAGCAGCACGAGAAGGATGCACATTACCAAGAACCCTTAGCTCAGGCTCAGATTTATAAGCAGGAAAGGCAGCAATCTAAGGACTAGAAATCATCTGGAAAACTGAATACCCATCCTTAATCCTGTGGAGACTTGTTAGAGCTGCCGTCTTCAAACATGGTTTAGTTTGGGGCTTTTACCATCAACTCATGACTGTTTAGAATGAGCATGATATTGCCTTTCAATGTATCCATTTCACCTACCGTTGCTTGGTACAAAGACAGAAAATTTTCCATCATTATCGGAAACAAATGTCTCACTGAACAAAGTTCTTCACATACGTAAGTTGCGTTTACTGATGCATAGCTTCTAACTGCAGCAGAGGACTCCATAAACCCTTTCTGTATGCAGCAACTTAAGGCCTCATGCTTCACCAACCACCTCATTGCCCAGCAACCACTGACTCTGCAGTTGTTAACCCAAGGCATGCACAGTAAATGGACGGATATAATTGTGTTCCAATAAAATTTTATTTATTATATACTGAGCAACTAGGGGCTGAGGAGGCAGTTCCTTTGGTAAAGGGTTTGTCATGCAAGTGTGAGTTCAGCCTGCCTAACCCAGGAGAAAGGCTGGTTGTTCTGGAGCACACTTGTAAGCCCAGGCGGATCCTTGGGGATCACTGGGTAGCTAGTTTAGCCTCTATTCAAGGTTCAGGTTCAGTGAGAAACTCTGTCTCCATAAAAGTATATAGATGGCACCTTGAGAAATGACACCCAAGAGTGACCTCTGGCCTCCACACACATGAACACACACACACACACACATACACACATGCCCACACACATTAACACACAGACGCACACGCACACATTCACAAACACACATACACACACAAAAACACAAACACACGTACACACATACCCACACACAAACACACAGGCACATACATATATACAGAGGCATCAAACTGGGTTTGACATACAATTCCAAGATTGTTGAACCCTGACTTAAAACACTATTTTGAATCCATCAGTCCCTTAAAGCTTTGCTGAGGATTGGTAATTTGATGTTAGTAGGTATATTGATGTGTTGAGGATCAAATAGTGTCCCATTTTCTTTGTCATGCAGCTCAGTTAGGGCAGATTAATAACAAGTTGCTCTGCTGACTCAGTGCTTAGTCTTCGGAGTTGACTGAATTCACTGTCCATGTGTCACACCATTACACTAGCTCAGATGAGGTCACTGCAGGACAATCTCACATTTTTCTACAGGATCTCGAATGGAAAGAAGTGGAGATGGGTACTTCCATCTCTGTCTACAGTCTCTATAGAGACACATCTCTTTCTCTTTTTTTCTCTCTTCTTTGTCTTCGCATTCGTTTTTCCTTTCCTTTGTATTTTTTTTACTTCTATTGTATTCTTTGATTTCACCATCATCTCTTTAGCATGAAATTATATGAACTATTTCTTTGGTGTTCACAGCCAGTGCAAGCTTTTCCTTGTTACACTGGCCTCTTCAGGGACACCAACTGTGTCAAATTTCTGATCTGCCTTCTCTGTATAACTTGGAAAAGTGGTATATACCTCTTTATCTCCCTTTAAACAACTCTTAAATGTCTCTTACATCTTTCCTGGTTTTGCCTGTCTTTAAAAGATGTGTCTGCCCCCTTTACCCTTTACACTCTTTACACAATTATTAATCCCAAACATTCTTCACCTCTCTTAACACTCAAACCTCATCAATCAATTGTCCCTTCCATCTCTTCCTTTTACCATTTGCTCTTTGTGTAGTGATAATTTCATACATGTGTACACTATGCACTGAGCAAATCCACCCACCATCATTCCCCCTCCAATGTCTCCCCTAGCTCTGGTTTCCTTGTCTTTGTTTGTTTGTTGTTTGTTGTTTGTTTGTTTGTTTGAGACAGGGTTTCTCTATGTAGCCCTGGCTGTCCTGGAACTCACTCTGTAGACCAGGCTGGCCTCGAACTCAGAAACCTGCCTGCCTCTGCCTCCCAAGTGCTGGGATTAAAGGTGTGCACCACCACTGCCCGGCTGGTTTCTTTGTCTTAACCCACAACAGTTGTAAGCCTCTCCTATATTTAAAAAAAAATAGAACAACTGTCAACAAACCATCTTCTCTTTTTAAACAAGTGTATGAGTTTGCATGTTAGTGTGAGTGCAAATCACACACTATACACACATAGAAAGGAGCTTGTGGGCATGTGGATGCAAAAGGTCAACTTCAGGTGCCATTCCTCAGGTTCAACCACAGATAGATGGATAGATAGATAGATAGATAGATAGATAGATAGATAGATAGATCTTTATCTAGATAGGCAGTTATTAAGTCAGTTATATATTTTATGTATATGTATGTGGGGGTTAAATCTTCTTTTTAAACATCTATTTTATTATTAATGCATGCATGCGTATGTTTCTGTATCTATATGTCCCCCATGTTTATGAAGGTACCTGAAGAGGCCATAAAGAAACACTGGAACAGAAGTTAGAGATATGTGAGGTTTGGCAACCTTTCAAGAAGTTGCTCCCAACTTCTGAGCCATCTATCCAGCCCCCAAGACATTATCTTTTGGGGCTTATATGCCTTTCATTCATTCTATGAGAAGTATTTTAAAACTGTTGTGTACATATACATTCTGTGATTTTTAGCTTTTCTGAAAGTTATTTCTCTAAAATAACTTCCAAGAAGCAGGATTATGTCAGAGAGCATAAACCTCTTCACTCTGCAATGCATGTTCACAGTCCAGTCATCCCCACCACCCTGCTTTCTTAGCCTAGAATCCCATACTCAAAGAATACCAAGACTCCCTTGAGCAGTGTCTCCTTCATCTACTGAGGTCTCCACATCCCTGCTCTTCAGCCTCTTTCTACATAAGGTTTATTATGGTTTCCCAATCAAAGTCGATTATGTTCCGCTTGAGGAAAACCACCCCACCGAGTCTCTGGGAGTCCCCATTAGAGTGGAATATGAGGATAAAAATAATAAGTGTTTTATAGAGTTGCTAAGTTATATATAGATTGCTTGAAAAGGTGCCTGGAAACTAGCAAGTGTGTGCTAGAAAGGGAGGTGGAAGAAAGCCTCATTGTAAAATTACACTTGAGTCGGCTCCAGCATTATTACAGGGCCTACGGTTGACACCCATTGTTAGAACAAGAAAATGCTCATTTCCTATCTTTCAATTCATAATTGGAAAATAATGGTAGATGTCAACAGAAAATTTCCTCTCTGGGGCAAATGCTAAAAACGTACAAAACAAAAGCTAAGTGAACGGATGAATCAGCGAGACTTCCATGGAAGTCAGCTTCTGCAAGTCTACCTCTTGGCCCTTATAATGCAACAGCAAGCATGCCCAGCTCTGCCTAGCAGGTCACCTATGGACTCGAAAGGACAGGCATGACACAAAACAGGTGGAATCGCCCCCTTCTGGTCACTAGTACTGCATCTTTCCATTAGTGGGTCGTAATGTTTGAAAATGGGCGGTGGAAATGCTAAGTGTCCTTGTTAGTTTTAACTGTCAGTATAGCATAAAGTCACATGAGAAGGAAATGTCAGTGAGAAATCACTTAAAACAGATTTGTCTGTGGACATGTGTGTGTGTGTGTGTGTGTGTGTGTGTGTGTGTGTGTGTGTGTTTGGGTGGGTGTCTCTTTTACTAATTAATGCAGAAGAGCCCAGTCTACTGTGGGAGTATCATTTCCTGGAAAGCAGGCCCTAGGCTGCATAAGAAAGCTAGCTAACCCTAAACCTATGAGCAAAGCAGTAAGCGTTGTTTCTTTGTGATATCTGCTTCAAGTTCCTGCTCTAGCTCCTCTCAATAATCGACCACATGTAAGCTGAGATAAACCTTTTCCTCCCCTACACTACTTAAGGTCATGACACTTGTCATAGCAACAGAACGCAACTAGAATATCACAAGGCTATGTTGGGATAAATTGTTGAAAAGGCTTTGTTCTCCTAAGCCGTCAGTGTTAGTATTTTAAGACTTTGCAGGGGGAAAAATAAGTATTGGATGAAGGGATAAATACCAGTGGTTACATCCACATGTCATGCTTGTGATGAGGAACACTGTGTCAAAGGCCAGCCAAACTTACAGGGAAGATACCGAGCTGATTTGAACATGGCACAAAGTTGGGTTTCAGAAATCAGCTCCTAACTCCTTTGCAATCCCAAGCTCATCTCTCTCCCTGCTGTGTCTGCTGATGCCCCCCTTTTTTTCTAAAACCCTTGAGATGGATAAATCCTTGGAAATACAATTCTGTGCTGTGGGTGGGGAGACATGGGTTCCTACTCCCAAGCATATGGAAGAACCACATTCTATATAGTGCATGAAATATCAGTTGGGCAAGCTCCGTCTAGAGCTAAATCGATCCATATGATTGGAATTTTGCCCAGACTCTTTAACCAAAGGGAAAAAGAAGGCATCATTTTAAAATTAGCATTATCAATACGGTAATACGTTTTGAATGCTAGTTGGGCCTGACATGGGAAGTGATGTAATAAGAGGGTGCTTACCGCTCCAGTCCCTTGAACAGGAAATATTTTCCTTGAGGAATAGAATACTTGAAAACTGCAGATTGCATTTTAATATTAACCAGATTTCTACATTAAACATGATTTCCTAGAACAATTTGATTTTTCTCCCCCCAGCGCCCCTTGTTATCCCCAGTGCGCCCCTCAAGTGAGTGATCAGAACTGCATTCAACCACAGTCAGCTTCTGAAACAGACCCAGGACTGCCTGCAATTTAAATGTCAAAGTCTGTGCTATAGATTGGGCGAGAATCACTCTGTGACATATGTCAGTCATTCCTTTCCTCCCACCCCCATCTCAGTGTTGCCTGATGCGATGCGTTCAGATGGCTACAAATTCTCTCCTGGTTCCTCCAATTGTCTCCAAGTGTGAAATTTTAAAGCTCATTTCTCCTTTGCTGGGTTTGAGATAGGCAAGAGCAATCAACTTCTAGAACTTGCAAGACGGAACAAGAAAATTGCCAAACCTGTTTTACATTTTGAAAGGTGCAGAAAGGAGTGTTTTGCAACTAAGGGCAGAGCTGAAAACCCTTTTAACGGGCTAAAGCGCATCTATCCCCGGTGGACAGATACATAAGAATTTAGTTTAAGCTACCAAAAATACCCCCTCTTAGGGCAGCTGTAAGAGCAACGACAGCTCCTGATTGGTTAATGGAAGCATTTCAAGATTTATGGGTTTTGATTGCTTTCGTCTTTGGCAGCCTGTAAAACGGTGAAATAAAGACAATTTAGCCACAGTGGTGCAGAGACGGGGACGTGGAACATGGAACTGCTGCTCGCAAGCAGTGTGATTGCCTTCTTGGTTCCTTGAAAGCAGATTGTCCCAATGTGGAAGACACAGCGAAGGACATGTATGGAGAACCAGAATTCAGAGATGCACAGGAAGCATGAAGAAGTACAAGGAACAGATGCATGCATTAGCCCTTGTGAGGATATTCAATGCAGCTCAGCACCATGATTAATGGCCAATGGTAAGTAACAAACAGAGCCCTGGCTTGGAACGTGGCACAAACACAAGGACCTGAATTTGTATCCCCAGGACTCATGGGATAAGCCAGGGGTATGACTTGTAATCCTGGTGCTGGAGAAGCAGAGTGAAGGATCCTAAAAGCTCACTAGACACCTTGTCCAGCTGAATCAGAAATTCTAACTGTAGTGAAAGAGCCTGATTTAAAAGATAAACTGGGGACAAACTAGCAGCTTAGCCTACTCTGCAGGGGTAGTGTGGTCATGGATCTTATAGGAGAACTTACTTCCACCGCCTTCCTGAACCAGCTTAATTACTAACTGCATTCTAGAATCTCTCCTTATACCTACAGTTAAGTGTAGCTCTTACCCCTCATCAAAGCTTCTTGTTAAAGCAAGTTGACACCATTGCAGAAAAACACAAGTGTTTATAATGCATAGATCAAGAGATTGTGGGTGCCCAGCACTAACAGATACTTAAATAGATAGACAGACAGACAGATGAATAGATGGGTACATAGATAGATGGATTCTATAATGCATCTCCTTTATCAATTAGCATTTCCCAAGGATGAGCCTCTAACTGGTTATCTAATACAAAGTGGTCAGTACTGAAATTATACACACACACAAGCAACACCAAATGGGCACAACAGGTTTTATGTGTAGGTTTATTCATATATCCCCCCACATACACCTATAATAGTCAAAGAAAAATGCCCATCGATTGAAAGAGAGTGAGAAGGTATGGAAAGCAAGGTTGGGGTTGAAGGGAGGAAAGAGGAAAGGTAATAGAGGAAGTGATATAATTATATTTTAATAAAAATTAATTTTAACAAAGCTCAAAATAAATAGAACTAAGAGTAACAGAGGAAGCTATTTGATATTTACTTCTGACCTCCACATCTGTATTCATGGGAATGTACAGACACATCCATACAATACACTGGCATGCATATACCACACATGTATACACTCAGGGAAAGACAGACAGAAACATACAGAGAAAGATAGAGAGATAAAGAGAGAAGAGAGTTTTAAAAGTTATTTTGACTTATCCATGTGTGCTGGCCCACATTTATAATCCCAACATTGTCAAGAGGATGAGTATTACAGAAGTTTGATGCTAGCCTGGGCTATATAATGAATCCCAGGCCATACTAGGCTTCAGTGTAAGATCCTGCCTCCCACAAACCAAAGGACAAAGAGGAGGCATCTAAGGAGTAAGTCAGTGGAAAAGTAATTATCTAATATGTCCCAGGCCCTGGAGTCCATCTTCAGCATTCCTTAACCAATCATTAATCACATGAATACATATCTCTAATACAATGAATGAACTTAAAAATTAGGAAATCAAAAAACAACCCCAAGGTTATGCTACAAATCCAGGACTCCCTTCCCCCAAAGTCATATGCAAAGGACCTGGTAATGTACAGCATGCCTGTGGAGAATCATTAAAATAGGTCAATCAAGGTAGGAATATCTGTGTGGTGCCACTGAGAGTGGCACCATTCCCTAGGCTGGAATTCCTTACTGCATTTTTTTTAAAAGCGAGAGAAGGTGAGGTGAATAGGATCATTCATTTATCTCTTTTTCCCAGTTATGCAAGCAATATGACCAGATGATTCAAGTTCCACAGTGGACTGTACCTAAGCTCTCTGCCCAAACAATCTCCTCTTCCTGCAGGTGTGTTTGTATATTGTTCCAGCAACAAGGATAAGTAAGACATAGCCCAAGTTTAAATTAAGAAAACAGATGTATAAGGACCAAAGTTCTTCTTCCAAGACAGAAAAAGTACAAATTACATTACATGTACAATAATAAGTCACTAAATCAGAGCTTGAACTATGGTTGCTTGAATTGAAGACCAGTGCCTTTCCCTTTTGTAATATTGCTATCCACTTTAGTATTAATCTGCTCTCAGTTTGACCCACCAACCTGGCAGTGGACACCTAAGTCTTGATTGTCTCAGCCTTGACTCAGTGCAAGGACCCACAGTGCATAGTGAACCTTGACATTATGACCTTGTTCTAAATAGTCTGCCTGACACTGCAGTGGACCGGGCTTACGGGTAGTTGTGATCTGCCATATAGGTCCTGTGAACTCAAGTATAGTCCACTGTAAGAGCTGCGAGTGTTCCGGACCACTGAGCCATCTCTCCAGCCTCATCATAGACATGAAATGCTCAGTGGACCAGCGTAGCAATAAGTAGAAGCTTCGACTGTTCCAGAGAGACATCTGCAGGACATCGTCTGCTGTCAGATTTAATGATAAAATACTGTTTTGGTCTAACTTCAGTAACCAGGCAGGGTTCTCACTTCCAACAATGTCTGTTCAACACGATATTTGATTTTTTGCCAATGCAAATAAGTCATGGTAGGGGAAGCATTCAAATGTGAAAGGAGAAACTGACATAGTATTCATTGACAAGGCTTTGAGCTCACATTCTCAGAACTTTCAAAGGGAGCCTGTAATGAACTGGCAGCTAATCAATAAACGGCTTTTTGAAAATCAGCAAGTACTAGGTATGTTTTATGCTATGGATTCATAAACACTTTGGAAGAATAATTGAAAAATAAACTTGAAAATACTGGGTGAATACTTCATATTCCAAGGGTCTTAAAATGAGCTGTGATAAATGTAAAAAATAGCCCATATTGGAAACAATCAAGAGACCCTGTTGAATCTAAGTTAGAAGAGACATCTTTTCTTCATAGCAAGTAAGTCTTCTTCACAATTCGAATCAAACAATAGAGATATGACCCACGCTCTCAACTTGAGAACAAAACAAGAAGACAGGTTTAAGTTGCCAGCAATTGTTAAAGGGTACATCAGTTTCAGGCTTCTGAAATGGAATTCCAGCATGCCAGACACAAATTTCTAATTACAAGAGAATTGACATATATAGTTAGACATTCTGAACAGGGAGGAGAGTGATGGCTCAGCAGTTAAGAGCCTTTGCTACTTTCCCAGAGCACTCATACGGTGGCTTGCAACCATCCATACCTCCAGCTCCAGAGTATCAGACAACTTTTCCAGCTTCTGTGGCACTGCATGTACGTGTGCACGTACCTGCATGCTGGCAAAACACTTGTACACACAAAATAAAAGTAAATACAGCTTTTAAAACTTATGGTAAAGAACTTCTGAGCAAAGAGAATATTTGAACATTGAATCGGTTATGCAAAGGGATCTCACGTCACTTCGGCACCTGTAATTTGTCATTATTATTAAGCCATGAAATGAGAAGGTGAGCCAGGCAGTATGTGTTCTCCTGTGGTAAGTTTATGTTGGAATGAGATACTAGGCCACCAGAGCCGCTAAAATATTTTTTAATGAATTCATAAAGAAAATCCAGACACTTAAAAATAACAAGGCCTACAACAGTGAGTTCCAACAGGGTTTGCTGAAGGGCGATCAATATTTTTCCTTGAGACTTTCTTCCCCTCGTTTTCTCTTGCAAGCACAGACATTAAGAGGTGAGGAGATCATTAGTGGCATCTTAAATACTAATGAGTTCAAAGCCAGATGTTTCAAATTTAAGGCTTCAATTTCTGATAGAACCACCTTCTCAACCAGGCAACCTTATTACCTCCGAACTTCCGGGGTTGAAAGAGCAGGGCTTAGTTCTCATACGTTCCCCAAGTAGATAAAATGATACATGGACACAAAAAACGTCATCACAGGGTTAAAAGTGACCACAGTTCTGAATAAATTACAAAACCATCAAAGGATCGCACTCCCAAGTCTTAGATTTTATGGAAATGCATAGCACAATATCAAACAGCCCTCCAAGAAATGCTAATCAGTATAGCTTCAACTAATTAATATTGTGATTAATTCTAAAATATTAATAGCCCTTCATTTACTTTCACTACCAATTGGTTACAATTTAATACACCACACACAGTACATTCAACCCTTAAAACAGCCCCATGAAAAAGTCTTATCATTGTTGCTCATCCTAGAAGCAAGACGATGAAGTTGGCATGTTCAAATTTTACCCGTGGTTTGGTCTCACTAGTGAATGGCGTAGTTTTCTTACTTTAGGCCAGGTTGGCTTTGAACTTGCTATGCTACTAAAGGTGACTCTTGACTCTGATCATCCTACACCGCCTCCCTGTCTCCTTACTCCCTCTGTCAGTGTCTCACAACCAGACTATGAGATGCTGGGTGTTGAATCTAATGCCTTGTATTTTAGATACTTTAGACAATTTAGACAAGCTGTGCACCAACTGGGCTACCTCTGAAACCTTCATAGGAATATTGGTGTCATAGGCCAGTTATCAATATTCAAATTCATTAATAAGTATGCAATCTTCTCTTGCTCTCAATGCTGAGATGCTCAACACTAGTATTGTAGCATGAGAAGAGCAGTGTAAATACTTAGAAGTTCCACATATTTTGTAGCTTGAATCCCACCCCCCAAAAAGCATCATATATGACCTAGAGGTCTAACAAGCTGTTGTGGCTATTTAAACTTAGTAAGAAATCGTCACTAATTTAGACAGGTTGTCCTGTAAGATTCAAATGCTTGGATAGATGTGAGTTATACAATGCTAATAAAATAATCACAGTAAAAATATACTATCAGAAGAAAATAAGAGGATACCCTAAGACAATATACCCTTAAAGAATTAGAGTGAGTAAAATATATTCTAGGCTATATTAAAAGAGGTTATGATATAAAGTTTTGGATTATTTCTTCTTCTTCTTCTTCTTCTTCTTCTTCTTCTTCTTCTTCTTCTTCTTCTTCTTCTTTTTCTTCTTCTTCTTCTACTCCTCCTCCTCCTCCTTCCTCCTTCTCCTCTTCCTCTTCTCCTTTCTTTCCATTCCTCCCTCCCTCTTCTCTCCCTCATCTCTCTCTCTTCTCTCTCTCTCTCCCTCTCCCTCCCTCTCTTCTCCTCCCCCCCCACCTCTCTACACACTCACCTTTCTTGCAATTATTTGAGCTAGTGTAACTTAAGTTCAAGGTACCTACCCTGCCTACATTATTATTATTATTATTTTTAATCACAGAACAAATAAGCCCCCAAGATAGCTTTGGAAAAGTGAAACCCAAATATCTTATTGATGCATAGATCAGGATCTATAGAGAAGGAAAATGACTGCAGAGATGGAAATACAGACAGAACTCCAGCTAGGATCTAAATAACTTAAAGGCAAATTACACATGTATAATTATGGAGACAGAGTTGTAGAAATCCCTCCCTCCATCCCCTGTAGTAGCAGGGAGCCTTAATCCAAACAGTTCTAAATAGATGAGTCTTCTTTGTTTGAAGGAAATCTCCAGGGTCTCAGACTCAAATTTCAAATATGTGCTCCCTCACATCTAACACATTTCCCCAACCTTCATAAATCTCTTTCTACTAAGTAAGTCTAACATTCCCGTATGAGAATTGGGCTTCAAGAAGAAATATTACACAAACTTTTTTACTTACCCACTCAAGGAAAAAAAAAAAACACTAAGAAAATGAAGCTCAACCTGACCATAGGTAAATACTCCCCTTTCCAAGAGTATCTGCAGGCCAAGGTGTTTGTTGGCTGCCATCTTTCCTTTCACACATCCACTCTAATCAAAACTTTCATGGCATACCAAAAACATACACCTTCCTTCTTCCATGAGCTTTCCCCCAAACACAGATCCTGGAATTTAATCTCATCCAATCTAATTCTGCTTCCAAAGTTTATATTTTGGGTTGGTGCTTGTTAAACACATAGATGCCGTGATCCCTTTCTGTTGGAGTGCACAGGGTTGGAGCCCTGAGATCTTCAGTTTCAACTAGCTCTTCTACTCATGTGCCCACAAACAAACAACAGAGGAATAACAAGTGAGGTTAGTATTGTGTATCAGTTGATGGTTCTATAGAAAAGTTTCTTTCTTCTTAGAAGGAAACTGCAACACATAAATGTCTTTAGTGAACAATCCTGGATTATTAAAGCAGTATCTGGTTGCTATGGTGATCAGCATTCAATTATCCTTAAAGTTGCCAGACTACATACCACTGACTACTGAAAGCAAACCGTGCTCAGCTGCTAAAGACTGGTTTACCCAATATGATAAGTCTTCAAGAACTACCTGGGTGTCATTCTTGTTAGTTAGAAGTAACTACCTGTTAGTTCTTATGAACTTGACCCAAACTAGAGATCACTAAGAAGGAATCACAGTAGAGGACTGCCTCCATCAGATTGTCCTGTGGGTATGCCAGTAGAACATTTCTTGACTCATGGTAGACATGGGAATTTCCAACCCACGATTGGTAGTGCCATCCCTTAGTACAGAGCTAAGGAAGGTAGCTGATCAAGCCAGTCAACATCATTTCCTCTGTGGTCAGTGGTTTCAGTTCCTGCCTCCATGTTTCTGCCTTGGTTTCCTCTGATAATGGACAGCAACCAGTAAGCCAGATTAACCCTGTCCTCTTCAATATGCTTTTAGTGAATGTTTTATCATGGCTACAGAAAGCAAACTAAGACAAGGCAGGAAGAAACCACTTCTCTTCTGAGGTTCTCTTGGCTCTTGTTGACCAAATGGAACCTGAACAGGGCTGTAACATATACTCCCTGTCAATAATAATCATAATCGGGAGTTATACATTCTTGTTATCCATGAAGGGATCACTTAGCTCGCACTAGTACTGATCATAATAAGAACTGGATAATACACATAAACTGACCCTTCTGTGGGAACAACACTAACTTCTTATATTTAAAAAGTGGGAAGTATCAACTATATACTTTATTATTTCTGTGACATCTTGGACTTTCATACAAGACATGAAAACATGCCACAAATGTGTCAAAATGTGATTTAAAAATTATATAGCACAACATACAGTCAATGAAGGCATAGCCTCTGAGACTGTAAAAATATACAGACACAAGGTTTCTTATGTGTCAGTGTGAGCACCATGCTAGGTAGTCAGCTGGAACGTCTAAGGTCTATCTGTCTTGTCTCTACCTCCCATATTGCATACTTCATCTTTACTACTTTCAAAATGGTTTCCCATATCATAAAAAAGGGGAAATAATGCAAATATTCTGCTTGTGTTCTTGTACTATTGATTTGGGCACTGTGTGTCAGGAACAGAAGTTGAATTTCCACCAGTTATTTTGATGACAAGATAGGGCAACTAAATATTTAACAACAATGACAAAAATAGAAGATAGGAAATGTCCAAAGCAATATTTCACATGATAACCTTCTATGGGCCTGTTCCCATCCCAAAGCTTTGATGACAGCAGATAATAGTTATAGACATAGGAAAGTTTAATGAATAGACCTCTTCTTACACCAATTCTCATGTGATTTATGACCACATGTGTTCTATATGTCCATATCCACATGTCTATATATTACCATATTCTGTGGTAATACATGAACTTGTACTCTGGTTTGAAAACTTCCTTTTACAATCAAAGGAAACCTTCTTTGGCTGTGTCTGTTTCTGTGTGTATGTGTTTCTCTCTTTCTCTCTCTTTGTCTCTTTCTCTCTTTGTCTTTGTCTCTCTCTGCCTTTGTCTCTGTTTCTCTCTCTCTCTGGCACACAACACACACAAAGAGAGAGAGAGAGAGAGAGAGAGAGAGAGAGAGAGATCACCCCCTCACATACCTCTTTCCATTCTCTTCAGTGTTTTCATGTGTGTCTGTGATAGGTGTGTCCCTGTCACATATATGGAAGTCATAGGACTGAAGTGAAAACTTAAGGGCTATTCAGAAAACCAGCTGTGATGGATGGTGTTATGCTGGGGCAAAAACATGAAGGGACCTTTTGCTGAGGTGAACAAAGACGAAAGGATGTTCTGCTAAAGCAAGGATGTGAAAAGACACATGATGAAGGGTTCTTCCTTAACGACATGCATGTATTGGTCTGTCTTACATCGCATAGTTAAGCTCCATGATTTGGAACTCCTTAGTGAGAAATGCAAAAAGAAAAAACAACAACAACAACAACAACAACAACAACAACAAAACCTTCCGCTGGTGTGCTGTGGCTTCTTGCCAACTTCTGAGAACTTGGGCCAATTAGCAAAGTAAGTGCTGTCAGCTGAGACAGCATGGTAAGGCATGTGGTAAGGCAAGACCCCTGGAGGACACGTGATGTTAGAGGGAGTATAAATAGGACTCAACAGATGCTGACCTTGGCTTGCTTATAGAGCTGTATGTGCAAAGCTTATTGGTCTTCACTGAGCTTCCCTTCACTGAGAGAGGCACACCCTAGAACTCTCTCTGCTAGATAGTACCATCATTGCTTATTCCTGTTTGCTACCTTGACTCTACTGAACTGGAGCTGCACTGCTGATAGATCCATGAAGTGTTTGTGAGCAGATTGAGCTGCCACTGCTGACCTTTGAACTGAACTTCTTCTGATTTCCTGACAACGCAGATGGGATTTGCTCCAAGGAACCTTTTCTAAACAGGTCTGCTTCCTCCATATCCTTTCTTTTCCACTTCCTCTGGTGGGGTGGTAGGCTAGAATGGAGGTGAAGATGTTTAAGAACCATCATTAAAAGTAGACTTTGAAGAAATTAGAGTTACAAAGGACAGCATCGGATGTTGGTAATTAACCTTCCACTTTGTTTGAGACAGGGCCTCTTGTCCTGCATTGCATCCTCCAGGCTGGCTGGTCCATGAACTTCCAAGAACTCTTCTGTCTCCATCTCTCACCTCAGCATTACAGTGCTGGGATGGCAGGAATGCTCTCTTGCATCAGGCTTTCAGTGTGCTCTGGGGATCCAAATGCAGGTTCCCACACTTGCATAGCAAGTGCTTTGCACACCGAGCCATCTCACAAGCCCAGAAAACGTCTTTGACACCTTCTAATACACAGTGAAATTGTCCATTATTTCTCTAGCTCTAAGTAATAACGTATAGAGCGGCTATGTACTTTTTTTTCTCTACAAAATATATAGCATTTTGAACTATCATTTGATAGACAGATTTTCTTTAGTTAAGTCAACCTTAAGGCCTCAGTCTTTGGACGGCAGCTTTAATTACAAAGCTGGGCTTGAAACCTTAGGGCAAGGAGAGAGACTTGTCAAAGATTTTATCTTGTGAGCACACATCTATTCAAGACTGTGAATTTGTCAGAGAAACCCACTGAATGTTCCTAAGGGAAACCAAGAAAGTTGTGAAGGAAACGCTAACCCCATACAAGTGTCATAGGCCTGGGAAATCAATGTCTGCAAAGTCTTTAGACTGTCAGAGAAAAACATGGTAGGGGCTATTTTGGCTCCGACTCCCTGAGACACCCACAGGAATTATTAGAGGCTCAGAATGGCAAGCCTCATTACCATAGATGTAATAATGCTTACTTTCTGCAGACTTCTTGGTCATCACCCCTTAAAAGTGGTGAAATGCTGATATCCCCCGAACTCTCATGAAAAATTGAGTAACTAAATCTAAGTTTTTAGTCTAAAATTGCTAACTTCCTAGAAAAACCATCAAGAATTACACAGAGGACCACTCTGTATATTATCAGAAGTGGAGTGTTGTCCCAAAGCCTGTCATAGTTAAAGGAAGGAGGAAAGGAGAAACAGCAGTTTATGCTATATATGTTATCCCAGATAGTCACAGGTAAATAAATCCACAATGTACCACAGCAGTGAATGAGCATACCTTAGGGCCATACTTACAGTATCTTATAGAGCATTTACCTTCACTTTGTCTGCTTGGGGGATGGGATGTATTCATGTGTATATATCCACATGTTTGCAGCTGTACATATGATAAGTGTGAGGACAAAGTCAAAGCTATGTTTCGTCCTCTATCATGCCCCCTGGGGTCTCTCAATGAACCTGGGGTTCACTGACTAAGCAAAACTATTAGGCCAACAAGTCCTATGATGTCTTTTGCTTCTTCTCTCTGCACCCAAAGTTGGGACTCCATGGATGTGCCAATGTGCTAGGGTTTTTACATGGCTCCTGGGTAGTCCATTCAGGTCTTCATGCTTACACAGTAACCACTTTATAGACTGAGTCATGTCCTCAGTTCTCAACTGTAGCTTTTATAGCACATGAACAAGATAAGAACACATGGTCATCTGGAAAGATACAGGACATACCGTCTATACTGGCAGTCATTAAACTTGCCTCTGAGTACCCTATCCCACCTACTGGACACAGAGGAGAGGTACCAGGTTGCTACGTCCACAATATGCTTTTTCGAACACACACGGGTTAGACTGCCCTATCTCCATCATTCATTCCTATCATGGATAAATAGTTCTTTGAGATTATGCACATCTAATTTGTTTATTATTGTCTTCATGCATTTGGTTGTCATGGTTAATTGATATGGGAGCAGAAGAGATTGTTGGATACTCAGAGCCTGCAAATAAGGTAGCTGATAACCCATGTAGGTGATTCTAGACATAACATTGTTTCTGTTTACTTAAAAATATCTTAGCCTTACTTAATAGCTGCAAATCATAGACTTTTAGTCAATGGCATAATTCTCTTAAATTTCTCAATTATGTGAATTTTCTGAAAGGGCCAGATATTTTGCTAGATAATATTACCCCTGAAGAAGATGAAAGACCCTGATTCTTTAGCAAGTATCCAGGTACCAGAAAGCAAATGTTGGTGCGACATACATGCACTGGGATTGGCAGGATAAGTCCTGGTTACAACCAGCTCCTCTCAGCTTCATTCTAATATTTAAGACACTCCATCTTTAAGAGATGTTTGTAAAAATGTATCCATATGCTGTTATCAAAAAGAGGGCAGAGACATAAGACTAGATCTATTAAAGCTTTCCTTCAACATTTGGTGTTGTATGTCACCATTTGGAAAAATGGTTCATCTTTTAAATATCCAAGGACTCTGGACTTCATTAAGTTATAGGATATAAACTTTGGAAGAGAGATCTGCATACAGTCCTGGGGACCAATATCTTTGAAAGAGTCCAAGGAATTGAAGAAACAAGTGGGGAGCTGTGTTAAAAATCAGGAAACTCAGTAAACAGCCCAGCTGATCCCAAAGAAAGCTCTAGAGTATAGAAGGTTCTTCAGACCAATCAGATCCTTATTCTGCACAGTTTGTATTTTAATGGATGTGAGATGCCCTTCATGACCTTGACCAAGACAGCTGTCTTCCCTGGATGACTTCAATCATGATCCATGAGCAATCTAAAACAACTATAAAATACATTGGCCTGAAAGTTGCATCTGAGACACCAACACCACAGCCTTCCCTCCTAAGATTAACTGTCAATTCTAATATTCCTTGCCTTTGTGCATCTGATTTTATTGCTCTATTTTTCAATAAGAAAAGAAATAATCTTGCTCCTTCAATCATCTCTTTAATAACTAAGAAGCACCAGACATTAGAGACCTGTGATTTATCAGTGAGTTTGTGCACAGTTTCAATGTACAATAGGGGCAGAGAAGGGGAGTTAACATATTTTAGCACCAAGATGTCAAGTTTCATTAGGGTTAGCTGTTCCAGGAGGAGAGCGAAAGGAACTAAACCAGAGGAACACTAACAAAGTCTCATATTACCATGCTCTTTAAGTGAACTGACCATACGTTGGGAGTTTACATTGAAAAATAAGGAAATGTGCATTTTGCACATCTCAGTGAGTCGGCGCTCTCATCCACTGAGCCTGCTCATCAATCATTTCATGGTCAGACAAGCTCACTAGCAAGGAGCGCATCCAGGGTCACTACGGTAGTTATGGCTGAATTTCCAGTGTTGCGTACAAGCTTTTAAATGAGCACTTTTCCCTGATACTGGGCAACATGCCTCGTCACTTGTCCACTGAATGGCCCGTTTCTCAAGTTTTCAACTGAGGACAGTCACACTTAAGTCAATTGTCAACAGAGGCTTTGTTTGACCTCAGAAAAAGTGAGACTGCTATCTGTGTTCTGATATTTGTATATAGATAGAACCCGATGTTCTCCAGAGCTAAGGGGCTGCCTGTCCTTGATAACATAGAAGATTTTTCTAAGTAAAACTCCCAAGTGTGGATGGGTCTCAGACTCATCTGAATATTCTGTGTGAACAGAGGCAATTTCCTATACAAGTGATTGTCATTCTGGTAAATGGTAAATGGTTATTAAGCCTTGAACCTTACATCGAAGTCATTATAGCCCCCAAAGAGCACAGAGGTCAGTGGATATAATTGGCTTTGACAACAAACTCCAATGCCATGTTCATATGAACTATGTATAGAAATTATTCAGGGGTATTATAAAAGAAAACAGCCCAGTAGTTCTTCATACTCTAATGTAATTGACATATGATGTCATGTGGCTTTATCCATGTTGATATGTTGATATATGCCAGTATACGTTCAAATTTTAATCTCCCAGATGCATTCTGCAATAAGATACCAAGAGGCCTGTTTCTTTCCAATCCTCTCCCAGTGACCCCAGTATTTCTCCAGTCTTTTTATTTTCATTACACAAAGTAGTCCAGAGTCTAACTTGCAAGTGGCAAATGGAATTCTCTTTTCTGCTTTATACTGAGTAGCTCACCGCAGACCTTCTATTGAAGCTAGCATGTTTTTGTCATGAGTGAAGCCTACGGTGCATGTTGGGCTGTGTGATGGCACAGAGATGTAGGGGCTGTCACATCTTCCTTGGGAGCAGAGTAAGAACTCTGTCCTTCCTCATGTGCATCTGAAGCAACTTTAACTGCAGGCCAAGTAGGTCTTGCTTTTCTCTGCTTCTTTGTACTTATTTCAAATCTCCCATTTTTGGAAAAGAACTGAGGTGGTCAAATATGCACGACACTTTTGGTAGGAACCTATTTCTCTCTAGGTTTGCTAGGTTTGCCTGAACTTCATTAAGTAACCCAGTTGAAACTGGAATTCACCATCTCCCTGCTTCAGCCTCTCCGGGGCTGAGATCACAAACATATGCCCCCATACACAGTTCTTAATGATCTTATTTATTCTAACTATATAGATTTAAATACCACCTATGTTTATGATAGGTCCATTTATAAGATACTAACTATTTGTCATTTGTGTTAATTTCATAAAAATAACATTGTTAATCATTTCAGTATATTGTTTTAAACATATATCTGGAGTTTGGATTGGTAAAGGCAATAATCCAGATTGTTGAGCCCAAGTTGTACTGATATCCCGTGTCTTGGCTTAGAAACAGTCTACATACTTAACAAAAGACAGAGCATGGCTACAGTTAAGAGCTTTGCTTACAACGGCAATAGCATGAAGACAAGGCTTTACTTCTTGTTATAGAATAGAGCTCTTGGCTGTAGATGTGTTTGATTGCCTAGTCATTTTACTTATAAATGAGGGCAATTAGTTTTCAAGTTGCAACCTTTTTCACTGGGGTGGGGGGGGGTGTTACTCTGTAAAGGTTCACATTTAAACGTATTTTCATCTTAAACAGATTTTTTTGAGACCTGAGCTGATATTTTGATACCTTGATAATTTGTGGTCTTGCTAAAGACCAAGCCTTTGCATTGCCTCCAGGACTTGATTTGTTATTTCAAACTTCCAATTATTTCACACCTCCCTCTGAGGCTTTTCCTAATTGGGTTGTATTTTCTCAATTGAAATTAGAACTTGGAATTTTGCTTCAAAATCCAAGGCCACTTTGAAAGATTAAAATTATATCCTTGTTTTAAAATAGATGTTACTGTTTTTGTAATCTTAATTTCATCGTGTGGGTCGAATTAGGGCCCCAAAGCAGTAGGAAAATATTTTCCTACCCAATCCTGATACTTTATTTTTATTTCTAATAAAGTTGTGATAAATAAACAAAAGGAAATGTTTATCATTTTAAAAGTTTAGAAAATATTGTGATAATTATATTTGACCAGGCAAATGAATTTTATGATTCATAACTATTTCCAACTTCATCCCTTCTACAGGTAGAAAAGATCCTGTTATTACAAAGAATGATCACACTTGTGCCCAAGTAAAATCAGTCTAAATCCAAGGTCCTCTTTCTCATTAGACAGACAGTTAAGAAGAAAAATGTTTAGCTGTTCTTGTGAGACATGAGGATCTCAATGCCACTCCAAGAATAAAAGTTCTAATTTCAGTCTCTTGTAGAGTGAACGTTTTGAGTTACTGCAACTAGAAGGGTGTGATTTTTCCATTATTTTCCATTTCCTGAACAATCTTAAGAAAAATAAAACCGCAGTCCACATGTTCTACAGCTTTCCCCTAACCTGCTAGGTGTCCAAATTGCTTTCTAAAAACACACCTTAATTTTCATGTAGATCTCTGTCCAGCCATGCAGGTATTTGAAAGAGTAACTGTTTCTGTGTAGCTCTGTTCACCACATCATATTTCCACGATAGAATATCATTTGGGATAATTAGCAAATTTACAATAGTCTGTTAGACTCTGACTTAGAAACTGTCAACAGCTGAAAAGAAAAAAAAAAGATTAAAAAGTAAGTTTATATCTTAAATCTTAAAACCTCATGAGAAAGAAGAAAATTGTTACATTTTTCATCTCAGCCTTCTCCTTTAATCACAATTCATGTTCTACTTATCTTTTCAATTAATTCTTCAAGAATTTCATGCAGTATATTTAGATCATAGAGCCTCCTCCTCCACAACAGTTTCTCTCAGATCTACCTTCCTTCCATATCCACCCAACAATGTTCTTTTTAACAATCTATGGATTCAAGTTCATAGTCTCCATGTACTCTTGCATGTATGGCCTTCCTTGGATTTCAGTTGATCTACCTGGAGCAGCATAATTAAAGAACCTGGACTTCTTCTTCCAAAAGCTATCAGTAACTCCTCAACTAGGGCTGGGTCTTGATGCCCACCACCCATCTCCAGGCTGGGATTGTGTCTGTCTTAAGTTAGGAAGGTCTTGAGCATTCTGTCTCAACCACTGGATTCATATGAAACACTGCCTTGTCTCATCTAGAAAACAATGTTTCCTTCTATCCATCAACTGCATGTGGCTCTTACAACTTTCTGACCTTTCTTCTGCAGTGACAATCCCTTGGCCTTGGAGAAAGAGGGTGTATAATACAGATGCCCAATTTAGGATGGATTAGTAAGCCGTGTGTAGAAGAATGAAGTTAGATCCTTGTCTCTCAGCCTGTGTAAAATGCTACTCCAAATGGACCAAGGACTTCAATATAAGACATGATACCTTGTGTTTGATAGAGGAAAAGCAGGGGATATGCTTGAACTGATCAACACAAGAAAGGACTTTTTGAACAGGACAGTCAGTAGGACAGGCATTAAGACCTATCATTGAAAATGGTACCTCAGGAGCCTAAAACAGTGTTCTGTATAATAAAGGACACTCATCTGAGTAATGAGTCATCCTTTCATATGAAGGGGAAAAATTTACCAGCTATCCAGCCAACTGGTGGCTAAGTATCTAGAATGTGCAAAGAATACAAAAAAAAATCAAGAAAACAAACAAACCAATTTTAAAAACAGGGCATGGGACTAAACATACCTTAAAAACAATGCAAAGGGCTGTGAAATGTCTTTCATAGTTCAAACTTTTTGGACATGAGGGAAACACATATTGAATCTTTATTATTTTATCTTTGCCCAGTTAAAATCTTTAACAACATGGAGTTCCCATCTTACTCCTGACAGAATGAGTAACAATTTGTTAGCAAGTGACAATGACCGCTGGTGTGGTTGTGAGGACTGGGGAACACTTACGGCTGAAGGGAGTGTGATCTGGTGCCACCACTCTAAAAATCAAGATGTCATTTCCTTCCCAAGCCTCGGGGTTCAGGACTGCTCTAAGTTCTTAATCACAGACACCCTTCTCTGTACACGCAATGCTTTAGGGACCTTGGCCCACCAATGTAGTGTTATAGAAAAATAAAAGAAAGCCAAAATTATCAGCAACATAAAAATTCAAATAGTCAAAATAAATGTTACTTTGTATTTGGAACAGTTCCATCTTTTCTCTGCACCTAGCAAATCTTACTGAGCCACTCATGAAGATACTTAAAAATTAAATGACACAGAAGACCCATAGTATTTGTTTCAAGGGAAATTTGGTTTGATCAAAGGTAGGGGTGGGGGTTACAAGAGGACACCCTACAAGAAGACAAAGGTAAAGCAACTCCATTATGAGGTGTTCAAAACAAACAAACAACAAAACAAAAACCAGTGGTGTCTATGCCAATTTGCAAACATAGTAAAACACACACATACACACACACTTAACTAGTTATCACTTTTTTCACAACAATTTGGAAATTTGGATGGCAGCTAGAGAGACTAGTAGTTAAGAACACTTATCACTGTCTTGTTTCAGCTTGTTGCATTGTGACAACATTTTTATGTAGAATATGGGTTAAGATGAATGACTTCCTTTTGGTCTTAGACCATGGTGGAATACTGTTGTCCAATACAAAGAAGACTAATTCTCAAATGTGAGCCACACATGGTTTCAAGTCTGCATAGGCCTCAATAAAGGGGGAAAGGTTAATATTTTAATATAAATATATAAGTAAAGCTATTATTTTTAACACAGTATGGAAATTATCAATGTAGCTTTTACACTAATTGCTTTAAAACCTTGTGTGCATCTCATACTTGGACACAAGTTGGGAATAATTGTATTTTTTGGCCTAGGTAGACTTTTACTCTGGCAGAGGTAATCCTATGCTTCTGAACAAGAAACATGAAGCATCAGCCACAATGTGTCCACATCTCTGCACTCATTTTACATATTAATGCCTAAATATTATTTCACTATGGTTAAAATAGAATAGTAATGATTACCCTCATGGCTTTCAGCCATTGAACAGCAAAGTTCTCAATCTGGAATTCAATCAGCAAGCACATTCCAGAAGATGAAAAAGGAGAAAATGTGGGTGGGAACTGACTTAGATCCTTAGTGCCCTCCGTATACTCTTCTCATCATGGTGAAGAAAATGAAATAACTATAAAAAAATACACAGAATATGAAAATGAATCCCAGATAAAGAATTTAGTGTCAAAAGAAAACCAAAATAAGCCTCATAAAATAATCATAATTTTAAAAGCAGCAAGCAAATGTGTGTCCCTCCAATCACGGATGGAAAGTCTGAAGCCACTAAGGGATGGCTGCTCTTTTTCTTGACCTATGATTTTTTTTCTTTTACTTAAGTAAAACGCCACAACCAAAGTTCGAAGACTCTGGCCGAATGAGAAAACAGCGGAGCCAGGTGTGCAGTGGAAAACATAGGCCGTAATTAAAATCATATTTCACGAGCATATTTAATGACACGGAAAATGCTCATAATTTATATTTACATTTGAAACAGTTTATTGGCTTTCATTCCAAGTGAACATGGGGGAGCAAGGACCGGGGTTACCTTCTCTCACTAAGGACTGGGATTACCCTCTCCTCTAAGAAAGGTGACCATCACATAGAACCTTGAAGAGACCCCTCTGTGGAACACCAGCAACCTCTTTGTACCCTTCCTCTGTCTCTCAGATATTTCCATCCTCCTCTGCCTTCTCTCAGTGTGGTCCCTGGCTCCCTTTGACCCCCTCTGCCTATGAGGTCACTCACGGAACTGTCTAGAGATGGCAAGCAGGGCTCATTCCCTGCTTCTACTCTTGTTCCCAATCTGTCTCTGACTACATGGCTTTGTGGCACTGTGTGAGCTGTCTAGTCTTAGATAGTTTGTGTGAAAAGATGAGGATGAATGTGCATGATAATTAGATCCTTTATTTCTACAACTGAATATGTGCCCATTCCTTATGGGCAGCTATGGGAGCAGTTCATTTCATTATGGGTCTCTACCCGGTAGGTGACCTTTCATTCTTGAAGAGTCTTTAATGTATGGACCACTGTATTCATTGTATTGTTATTTCCTATTTCCATGATCATAAGGGACAATCATGGTAGTGCCACACGGTGCCCTAAATGATCTTCCAGACATGTAATGTCTTACATCTGCTGTGCAGAAGTAATCCAGCATCTTCTTGATGGTTCGAATCCCATCACCACAGACAGCACGGTCACCTGTCCTCTTTGCCTGTCAATCTAGTGGCTAGAGAGCTTTGATGTGTCCGGTAGTCGTTTTAACTTCTAGTTCTAAAGAAACATATGTTTGTTTGCTTATTTGTTTGTTTTTGTTTTGTTTCCTGGTGGAGACATTTTCCCCATTGGTTAAAGCATGTAAGCCAAGTATTAGATTCTGGGAATAGAAAGTAAAAATCTTTCTCTGAAGAAAGGAGTGATACGAGTAAGTGGCTCCACTCCTATCTAAACCTTCATTCTGAACCTACAACCCTAGCTGTGACAGAGCATGCAGCAGCTGTTGGGCCCTGATCTAAAACATATATACCCTATAGACAACTTTGCCCCAACCCTGAAAGTGTGATGTCCTGGATAGTTCATCAATTGCCTCTACAAGTTCATTCCAGGTAGTATATCTACAGTTGGTATAGGGTCTTCCTAGCATGCACAGCACTCTGAGTTCATTCTCTAAGCACAGCACAAACTAGGTACACACGTATGGCCCATGCCCTTGGAAAGTGTGATACACATGTGTGCCTTGCACTAGGAGGATGAAAACAGGAGTAGAAAATGATCCTCAGCTACATAGTGAGCTAGAGGCCAGCCTGGGACATAAGAAACTGTATTTTGATTTAAAAAAAACTCACTCTTCAAATATCAGTTTCAGAATAATGGGGAATAAGGTAGTAATAGCCTTGGATCCTATGAACAAAAGGCCCATTGATACATACCTCTTAGCCGTTATCGTGATCCTCTGTAATGGTCACCCTAGGGTGAACATTCATGTTGGGAGACATTAACTTTGACTACTTTTGCAAATCTATAGATATACAACTTCCTCAAATTTCTATGACACAAAAAAGCACAGACAAACAAACAAAAACAAAATAAAACAAATAAAAAACAAAACACACCCACAGCCAAACAGTGATGGGGCTTGGGGACTCACAAAGACTGAACCACCAACCAAAAAGCATGTACTGGGGTCGCAGGTTACTCAGAGAAGGACAAGAGACCGTATGGGGGAAGGATTGTGGGATGGGTGACTGGGATGGGAGCAGTGATTAGGATATAAAGTGAATAAGTTAGACACACATACATACACCACACACACACACACACACACACACACAACTAAAAACAAAAGAGCCCTTCATCACCTTGATGGAAGTCATCTACTAAAAGCCCCTGGGTATGTGACATGCAGTGGTGAAGGACTGAAAGGTTCCATTAACATCTGTAATAGGCACAGGGAGCCCTGAACTCACTGCTGCCACTCAGCATCCTGCTGTAAAGTCCAACGTGAGCAATAAGACAAGAAAAAAGACATGAAAGAAATGAGAAACAAATCTAAACTAGAAGCATGAAACTGTCTCTGCATATGGATGGTACTACAGTGGTTTGAATGAG
>LR749867.1:803209-861434 GCA_902729485.2 Mus minutoides
TACCCTGCTCAAAACTCTGGGCTGCCTCCAGCCTCACACCTCAGATCCCACACTTGGCTGAGAAGTTAGAGCCTGCCTGTGGTTAGCAAGAACACAGACAGGAGGAGCAAAGAGCACACAGGCACTGTCTCCTTCATGCACCACATAAAACATCCCTNGGGAGAGGGAGAGGGAGAGGGAGAGGGAGAGGGAGACTTTTGCCTCAACACAGTTTTTGAAATCCAGCGTTTTTCGCTTTGGGTTTTTCCTGGCAAGGATACTAAAACAACCTTCTGATGAGCTACCACTGCTGAATTTACAAACCTCCCAGCCATGCTCCGAGCCGCATGTTGATGGTGCACCAATGCACACTTGGCTCACTCAGAATTCAGGAACCTATCTTTTATAAATATGCATTCATTCTACTAAGGAGAAACAGCTGGTCCCAGCACAGGTCTAGGAGGTGAGCCGGACTCCCATATAGGCTGAGAAGACAAATCAGTGGACATAGGTAAAGGTAGGTTTTTAACAAAAGACTTTGAGACCTATGGCAAGTTTCAATGTACCCTTTTTGTCTTCTTGGGACTCTTGCTGATAAGGGTAACTACTAAAGAAACAACCGTTTAATGTTTTTGCTAAGTAACTTTAATAAGTGGAATTTCACAGAAGACATATCAGTGATTTTAATCAATTTAAAAAATACCTTTATTTTTATTGTGCATTTGTGTACCCAGGCCATGCCATGTGTGCAGAAGCTGGAGGATGACTTGGGAAGTCAGTGTTCCCCTCCCACCACGTGGGACCTTGGGCTTGAACTCTGGTCATAAGACTTGGTGGTGGGAGCCTTAACCAGCTAAGCCATCTTGCCAGCCCTTAATCAGGACTTTTGCTGGCCACATCTTGTCTGCTGCCATTGGTTCGTTCTTGTAAAATAACAGCCGGTTTTTAATCTCTGTAAACACACAGCCCTTTCCCTGACCACTGAGATCTCAGACTACGAATGTTTTACATAAAACAATTTCTTCAGGTTCATCAGCCATCACAGGGGAACTGCACATTCCAAAGTAGAAAGCCATATTTATTTTCTCAAGCCCCATCATGGCCAATTACCATAGATTCTGCTATTCTAAGGGATCCTTGTTTCAATGTCTTAGGACTTGCCAACAGGTGACTGGATACTTCAGTGGGCTTGCTGGCTCCTCCAGGATCCTTGGGGCGAGTACAACTTGAGGGCAGGATTCCGAAGGGAAAAACCTTGGTCCCAAATCATCAGACCCTTCCAGGGCCCCTTCTGACATTCACACCAGCAGCAGATTCTTCAAAGCATTCTGAACATCACACTGGCCACGGAAGGGGAGAAATTCAGGGAGCATCAGGAACAGTGCCATGTCACCTAAGGTCACTGGATCCCTGGGGAATTGATTAAAATTGGCTCCTGCTACATCCTGCAAGACATTCCTAGCTTACCCCATGATTCCTGCCAAACAGTGGACTATCATGTTCCCCTGGTCATATCTTGCTGCAAATTCTTCTTGCTGAATTTTTTATCTCAGTTCCTTTTTTGCTTGCATCTCTCCTGGGGAGGGCATTGACTCTCCTTTGTCCCAGGCTTGGAGCCTAACTGTACTGGGTTGGGTAGCTGGCTGTATGATTTTCAACATGGATCTCTTTTGGAAGTGATTTTTTTTTTTCTGGAGGGGTTTGAAGGTGAGTGAGGTTATTCTGGAGAAATTCATGATGGAACACAAGAGTGAATTTTAATGGTCTTGCTCCTCTCTCTCTCTCTCTCTCTCTCTCTCTCTCTCTCTCTCTCTCCCTCTCTCTCTCTCTTTCTCATTGATCCCAGCTCCCTTCTGCCTCTGTGCTCATGTGTGTTCTTGGCAAATGCAGGTTATCTTTGTTTCACTCTCAGAACACACTCCCACATTCTCCCTTCCCACAGAGTCACTTTCTTCAAGAAAGGTCTCTGCTTACATAAAGGCTATTTGTTGCCAAGTATTGAAATACCAATGCTTTTTAAAAGTTGTGTTATATAATAATAAAGCAAGCCCATCCCATATGTACCAATGGCCTATGTAATACTTAGTGGTAAGATCCTGGACTCTTTTCCTTGGGGTCCTGTTTTCTTCCCGATGTTTCCTCTCCACCCAATCTAATAACACCAGGGACAGCATCTGGCTTTGTACATTGATCTAAGTTTTAAAAGAGGCTCTACTAGCAGTTGACTGAGAAAGATGCAGATACCCATAGCCAATCATTGAACTGAGGTCAGGACCCCTATGGAAGAGTTAAGAGAAGGATTGAAGGAACTGAAGGGGATGGCAATCTCACAAAAAGACAACAGCATCAACTAACCTTGACCCCTGAGAGTACCTATAGACTAAATCACCAACCAAAAACCATATATGGGCTGCTCCAAGGCCCCCGGCACATATGTGTCAGAGGACCACCTTGTCTGGCTTCAGTGGGAGAGGACACATCTAATCCTGTAAAAAATTGATACCCCAGGAAAGGGGAATGCCAGCGGAGCATCCTTTCAGAGGTGAAGGGGAGGGGCAGGCGGGAGGAACTCTGGGAGGGGGGACCAGGAGGTGCCAATATTGGGGATGTAAATGAAAATAAACATAAAATGCTCTTGTCTGGCAGTTTCTGCAATTATTCAAGGGTTCCAGAGAGTAGATTTTTTTTTATTCTTTTTTTATGCTGCTCTCTACTATGTATTTTAGTCTGTCCTACTTCCTTTAGTCTTTCCTGTTTTGAAGGACAGCATCTTGTTGTAGGGCCCATGCTAGCCTTCCTTTATTTCTTGATCATCACTTGCTCCAGTTCTGGTATCCCAGGATTGCCACTACGTCACTGCTCTTTGCTATTACTAGCATGGCTTCTCACAAATAAAATTGAGCCAAGAAAGGAGATGTTTCTCTACTTAATTATGGAGGATAAGGAGCAGATGAGGCATGGAAGGGAAGTAGAAAGGCTCTCACTCTTTTCAGAGATAAAACTTTTTCCTGAATTTCTAATGAAGGAGCTAGAGGAAGGACCCAAAGAGCTAAAGGGGCTTGCAGCCCCATAGGAGGAACAACAATATGAACTAACCAGTATCTCCAGAGCTTCCTGGGACTAAACCACCAAACAAACAAAACACATGGTGGGACTCATGGCTCTAGCTGCATATGTAGCAGAGGATGGCCTAGTCTAGTTGGCCATCAGTGGGAGGAGAGGGCCTTGGTCCTGTGAAGGTTATATGCCCCAGTATAGGGGATTTCCAGGGCCAGGAAGCAAGAGTGGGTGGGTTGAGGAGCAGGGGGAGGAGGGCAAGGGATAGGGGATTTTGGAGGGGAAACTAGGAAAGGGGCTAACATTTGAAATGTAAATAAAGAAAATATCTAATAAAAAAGCAAAAGAAAAAAGAAAGAAAAGATTTTAAAAAATTAAAAAAAAAAAAACCTTTTTCCTAAGCAAATTGTAACTTCTCTCTACTCTCGTCTCAACATGCAGGTACAAGAAAAATCATTCTATTTTTAAATTGTGACATTGGAGTTGGAAAAATAGCTGTGTGGTTAAGAGCATTTTTTTCCTGCAGAGGACCTGGGTTCAGTTCTCAGCACCCACAAGGCAGTTTACAGAGAATCTGAAGCCCCCTTTTGGCTTTCATGGGCATTGCATCCACGCTGTTCATACACATGTGGACACAGCATTCACACACTTAAAATAAAATAATATATAAGTAACTATATATTATAAATAAATATAGAAATAATACATAAATAAAATAAAACCTTCTAAAAGAGAATTTTACAAAATTAAAAGGTGACTTCATAATTTATACATATGTAGTTCCATTTGATGTTCTGCCATATGTATACATTGTGGGATGATCAATTAACATATTCCTTCCCTTAGCTATGTGTAAAATTCTTTGCATTGAGATTTACCTCTCTTTGGAGAGAACTGAAGTTCTTTATGGAGAACATGTCCTTAGCAAATAGGCTACCAATTTCACAGCTTTCTAATCTTGCCTGCTACATCCCCCAACATGGGTCTCATTTGTGTCTTGACTTATCTGGGGCTTTCTACATAACTGCCTTTAAATCCTCTAATTGCAAACAAAACACCGGTCTTGGACTGAGAGTATGGTTCAGTCAGTCAAATGCTTACCATACCAAACATGAAGGCCTGCATTTGGCAATCAGAACCCATGTTTAAAAAAGAAAAGAGCAGGCACTGAAAATAACCATCACAGGACGATCTCTGGAGCTCGCTGGTCCATCAGCCTAGCTGAACTAGTGAACTCTAAACTAGTGAAGAGATCCTAGGCCAAACAAACAAACAAACAAATAAGCAAACAAACTTGCATGCATGCACACACATACACACACTACCATAACCAACAGAATAAACAGAATAGATGACACTTGAAGACTGACACAAAATTTTACACCTGTCCTTCACACCTGTCCTTAGCCCTGTATATGCACCTGTGTGAGCATGTATACGCACACACACATACACACACACACACACACACACACACACACACACACACACCACAAGTCTGGTGTAAACTTGTAAAGACACAATTTCATCTGGTGATGTTGACATTGTTGTGCGAGGACTCCATTTGACAAATAGTTCTATGATATGCTTTACTCGGGGTCTTCCTGACAATGTAGAACTTCTACAGACAAATATCTTATCTCCTCTTGATTTAACAACCTTTCTTGTATACTTTTCCAAATTTTTCAATTTATTTTAAAAGATGTGTTTGATTTTTAATTCTCTATCTCTCTCTCTGTGTGTGTGTGTGTGTGTGTGTGTGTGTGTGTGTGTGTGTGTGTGTGTGTGGGTGTGTGTGTGTGTGTCCCCACATGTGAGTGCAATGCCAATGGAGCCCAGAAGAACATGTCAGAGACATGGAGTCACAAGCAGACATGAGCTGCCAGATATAGATGCTATGAACAGAACTCGGGACCTTGGCAAAAGCAGTAGCAGCTCTTAACCACCGAGTCATCATCTCTGCAGCCCTCCATTTTTGAGAGCTTTATTAAGTCAATCAGGATCAGCTTTTGTTGCTTGCAATAAAGGAACACTACCTATCCCAGCTTCCTTTGAGTCGAACTCAATGAATTTGAAATTACACATTATACAAACAAATATGTTCCCAATGAGACTATGAGTTCCATGAGAGCAGGTAATAGCCTTGCCTTAATCAGTTTTAACCCTGGGATTTGGGCCAATGCGTGACACATGGTAAATCCTCAACAAAGTCATAGGGTGATGAATGAGGTCATATAAAATCAAGTGAGCTCAGCCAAAACACCACAAATGGAATCTGAAAATGCTCCCCTACTCTGCTCCTAAACTTGTTTCTCTGTATTTCTCAATAGAGTTGGGGCATCTCCTTTCCAATTTGCCTGAACTTTAAATGAACAGTTAAAATACCCTCCAATTTGCTTTCAATGAGTGCCAGACATTGGAAGTCAATAGTGGCTGATGGTCACACCTCATCACCATGCTGTGGCAACTATGGGAAGCTAATGATGTATCTGAAGACAGACTGGTCCAAACATGAGTCAGAGATAAGTGCCCAAATGTAGAAACAGGGACTTTTTGCCGTGTTTAATTATTAATCCTGGGGAAGTGATGCAGCTCTTCCCCCTGAGTCAGACAGAATTTGGACAGGCAAAGCTCCCATAGCACCTCTTCCCATGAAAGGGTAGTAATTCCTCTCTCTTCCCAGGAGGGAAGAAGGAGAGGAGAGTAAGGACCATGTGCACAATATCAAGTTTCTGCATTTTCTTAATCAACCGGAAATCATAAATAGACCATTCATCCACCTGGGTTTGGTTGAAAGGCATGAGTATCACTTCTGAAGAGCACAGATCTTTCTTCTCCACATTGTGTTTCTTGACTCCCATACCAACCAGTGGTGCGATCCTTGGACTTGTGAAGGCAGGAAAGGTCATAAATGGGACAATGGGAGCAGAGTTGATCCCAACAGGTCTGAATATTCCCCCTTTAAAATTCTTTCTTAGTTTTATTTCTTAGACCAGCTGACTTAGTCACTGTTCTATTGCTGTGAAGAGACACTATAACCACAGCAGCTCTTATAAGAGAAATCATTTAAATCAGGGCTTGCTTATAGTTTCAGAGGTTTAGTGATTATCACCATGGCAGAAGCTTGGCAGCAGGCATGGGGGACATGCTGCTGGAGAAGTACTTTAGAGCCACACCCTGATCCACAGGCAGAAGAAGGTGACACTGGGTCTGGCATAGGTTTTTGACGCTTAAAAGCCCATCCCCAGTGGCATGCCTTTGTAAGCTTAGATTTTATAAAACCTATTTTTAATAAGGGTTATTAAATACTTTAACATCCCTTCTATCCCATCTCCCACCAGAGGTAGCAGAAATCAAATGTTAATAGATCAAAAGGGGATGTGGACTTGTTGAGAATTATTTCTTTGGAGCAAATCCAATCTACATTGTCAGGGTATCAACAGTCACAGGTCACAGGAGTCATCAGCAGCAGCTCGATCCACTAGCAAACACCATTCATAAGCCAGGAACGGCAAGACTCTCAAACACCATTCACGAATCAGCAATGGCAGGTCAATCCAGAAGACATTGTAAGACCAATTGTCCTGTGTCCACACAAGTGGTAAGAAGCTGCCGAAATACCACCAGAAGTTTTGGGGTGCATTTCTCTCTATGAAGTCACAACAAATGATCACCAACAATGAATTGCAAGGCATATCAATGCCATCCACTGTTGTCAACTGTCCATTGGGCTATATTTATATCCTTTCCAAACATTGCTCGAGCACCTGCTTTAGCAAAACATCATATGCTCTTTTTTAGTCTCCAGAAAAATATCCCATGTCTGTTTTTATTAAAACATCATCCCATGTGTCTGCTTCAGCAAATCATCTTCTCATAAGATAGTTTCCAGAAAAAAAATCGCATGACACAACTGAGTCTCCAAAAAACATCAGAAATTTCCACTTCATACCTTCTCCAAAAAGTGCACACCACCTAATCCTCTTCAACAGTTCTACTCCCTGTTGATGATGCATTCAAATACCTGAGCCTATGGGGACCACTCTTATTCAAACCACCATAGCAGCTTATCCTCGGAGTTATCTACCAGGGAGTGTTCTATGATAAACATTACAAATTAATTGGAATCATGCCAAATGAAACACTACTAGAAGCATTATAGTACCCAGATGAATACTGTATAGCCTCGAAAAATGAATTAAAGGCCCTCAGTAAAATCTCCCATTTATAGATCTTAAATAAAATTCAATTCCAACGTTTGGGATTTTGTAGATACATTAAAAAGAAATTATCTCTGATGGATCAATTCCAGGTGCTCTCAAGAATGGCTCTCTGGAGGGTCACCTCTACTGGACTGCATCATCCTTCCTAGCTGTAAATCTATCTGATCCCAAGATCTTTTATGCTTTGCTTCCCCATAGATCCATATTTGCCCAAAGTTTAGAAAATGCAAATTGTTAGCTGTTAAGATATGTAAAACAATACTCATAGAGGCTATATAATAAACTAGGCCAGTTGTCTAAGTTCTGGACAGACAGCATAAATTTGGATGCCAGGAAAAATACAGCTTAAGTATTTTTCAGAGAGAGAGAAACCATGGTTTTCAGCCTCACCTGGTCTGTGATCTACAAAGCTAAACTCAAGTGGGAGGAATACGCCATTCAGAGAATATTGCCCTGATGTGTACGGCTTTGCTCTATAGATTATTTATGCAAACCTCTACTTCTCATGCATCCTGGCACACTGAGGTGACACTCCTTGAACACGGGGCAAGCCCTCATATTTTAAACCCTTCCAGCCTCTTCATCTCTTCCTAGCCTCTTGTTTACAGATGGATGACTGACACTGAACTGAAGGTGTGCACATTACTGATTTATATAATGACAAATATGCTTCCCACCCTCTATAGTCCAGGTATTGTTTTTCATCTTTGTCTTTTTGTGAGAGAAAACTTACAACTTCAGTTAGCCCCATACTGTTTAGATTCCCATCTCCTTCTTCCAGAATTCCACTGGACCTACACCCTGTGGAAGAATTTTTAAGCCACCTTCACTTCTTGCAGAGAGAAAATTATCCTCCCTGGAGCCTTAAATGAGATTCATTCATCATTTATTAGTGGGTCCCTTACTTTGAGGTCTCCTGACTTAAAATATGGTTGATATTGAAAATGCAGTGGCTTTTCTCATGTGGCCCTCTTTCTTGTCTATGACTTCTAAGCCTAATAGCATTCCTTGCATCTCAGGGCCTTCTTTTCTTCCCCTTGATTCTCTTTACTTCTAAGTCCAATAAGTTCTTTGCTCCAAATACATATCTTTACCTTCTGTTTGTCAATGTTCTCTCCCTAGGAGAGCTGTAAAAGTAAAAGTATCTATTACTTATCCTCATCTTGCCTTATTTATTTACCTGGATGAAGGAGGGTAACTTCACCCCAGGACATCCTTTCCATCAGTCGATCATCCAGTCAAGGCCTGGATGACTCTCATGGAACTCATAGTCTTACTGGGCACATATTGGTTTGTATAATGTATAATTTCAAATGCATTGAACATTGTCTGGCTTGATCTTGTGCAGGTTTCATGCTGAAGACCACGGCTTCGGTGAATTCTTGTGTGCAGGTGCATGTCAAGAGGACAATGTTGTAGCCCACTTTCCCCCATCCTCTGATTCTAACGATTGTTCATCTCTCTTCCAAAATGCTCCGTGTGCCTTGAGAAGTAGGAATGTGATATAAATGGCTCCTCTGTGGCTACTCTACTGACACTTACTCTCTGCATTCTGACCAGTTGTAGATTTCTACATTAACCACCAACCCAGTTTGCAGAGAAACATCTCTGATGAGGCCTGAGAGCCACTCTAATTTATCAGTAGAGAGAGATGAATATAGAGGGCAGTTTGCTACTCTGTTCATTTAGTAGAATCACAGTAGTAGATTCACTTGTGGGCCTTTAAATTTCTCAATCGTGACTCCTAACTTTAGAGGACAGTATGTGCTTCCTGTTGTAGAGTGGGTCTTAAATCCAATCAGAATGGTTGATTACCCTGATAACTCTGATGCCACCCTTTTATTCATGAGTATGTCTTGCTATGCTAATCTTTATTGTAGCTCATAGAGTTTGTGGCTGGATAAGACTTCTCCTCCAACAATCTGCATGGGATTCTGTGCTATGGAAGCTAGAGACCAAGGCCAAAGCTTGTCTCTGCCCTAAAAATGCTTGAAAAATCCATAAGAAAATCCACTATTTTACAATTTTGTGTTTTCTAAATGCATCTATATATGTTCATATAACTGAATTTAGTTGGAAACAAGCTCTTCTTTTTTATAGAATAAAGAAATAGTTTTTCTTTTAAAGCCAGTAAGCTAATGTTATTTTTATAATTTTCTTGAGATATACTATATAGTACAAGTCACTAATTTGAATTACATAATTCCATGGTCTTTGACTATTAAGAGGATTCTGTTAGCAACCATCACTACAATCTAATTTCTATCATATTTTATAACTCCAACAAAAAAGCCCCAAGAATTTTAGCTGCCATCCACCAACTCTACCTCTAGCCATAAGCAACCCAAGCAAGTTCTTTCTGTCTCTATCAACTTGAATATTTTGGACAGTGTGTAAAATGAAATTAAATAACATGTGCTATGACTGGTATCTTTTATTTAACATAATATTTTAAAAATTCAACTATGCTAACTAACGCTCATTGTCTCTGCAGCTCTTTGATATTCCAAATGTATAAATGTATCACCTTTTGCTTACCTTTTTATCAGCTGACAGACAACTCGGGTTTGATGTTGCTGTACATCCATGTATAATTCTGTGGGAACTTGTGTTTCTCTCTCTTTCATATAGAAAAAGGAAGAATTAAAAAACTGGTCAGTTTCCCTTCTGATATGGGTATACCATTGCACACTCCCCCACCTAGCATGGGTTGGAATCCTCTACAGCCTCACCCATACATGTTAGAATCCACATATGATTACAGCAAACCTATGAACATCTCACTGTGATTTGGGTTTCTGTTAACTTGATGAATGACATAGGGGGCTCTTTTTTTTCAATGCCGGTTCAACATCCGTGCATTTTCTTTGCAGAAATATCCAGGCAGTTCTCCCATTTTTAATTGGATTATTTGCCTTTTTATAAGTGTTTTAAAAGATTTCTTTATATAGCCCATGTGTATTTATTCTATCGCATATATTATTGGCAAATTATTACCATCACCACAGAACAGAAATGAGCCTTCTGATACAGATTATAAATGAGGCATTATATTCTGTAGATATTAGTTTTTATATACTACTTTAAACCATATGTTTAAAATCAGGATTAAAGTCTCAGCGAAAGTAGACTGATGTGAGGATAAGTACCCCAAAATATGTGTGTGTGCACGCACACACACACACACACACACACACACACACACACAGAGCTCTACAGAGAGATACTGCTGTTTACCCCAATGAGACTATTGCAGCTTTGGTAATCTTGTTTTAGCCAATCCACATACCAGAATCACATCCTAGAGCCTTGAAAGGTATCTGACCACAGGCTGTAACAATTAAAGTAATGCTGCGTGGTGCAGAGAAAATGTTAGAGATAGCAAAATATCAAGGATGACTAGAGGATTCAAAATCTCTCATCAATGAGCTACTTCCAAAGTTAGACGCTCACAGACCCAGAAGATATGCAAATACTGGGTCATTAAAGCTCTGGTCTGGGATATGTGCAGAGGATTCAAGCACCGTTCACTGGTGGTATTAGGAACATCAAACAATTTCATTTCTGAGACTATACCCAGAAAGAAATTTGAAATGTAAACAAAGAAAATATCTAATAAAAAAAAAAAAGACGAGGAAAAGCAAAGCCAACAACGGGGGTCTGCATCCTGGGGATAAGTGGGAAAGTAAGAAGATAGGTAGCAGGCTGGTGAGATGGCTCAGCGGGTAAGGGCACTGACTGCTCTTCCGAAGGTCCTGAGTTCAAATCCCAGCAATCACATGGTGGCTCACAACCATCCATAATGAGATCTGACACCCTCTTTTGGTGTGTGTCAAAGATAGCTACAGTGTACTTACATATAATAATAAATAAATATGTGAGCCAGGGAAAAAAAAGGAAAAAAATGCATAGTTCTCCATGCCAAATAGAGTTCAAAGTTAAACTGAGCTGCCCCTCTTCTGCTCTGATAATTCCAGCTCTGGTGTCTTTCTCTAACCTTACCTTAACATTCCAGGGCTTTCCAGGAACCCTGGATAGTGAAGGGCTTCTGAAACAGGCACGTCCTTCTCCACTGAGCTGAGGCGCAGATCCTGCATAGAAAGAGCTGGGAAACATTAGCTTGCCTCTGGTCTGGCCATAATGAAAATAAATGAGGGCTTCAATTTAAAGTCGTTACTAAAAATTTGTTCTTTCCTCCATTCTAATTCTGAGCTCCACTTGCAGCTAATTAGAACGGTTCCCAGCGTGGTCTCCCAACACAGAACTAGTGTAAACACCGACCATCTGAGTTTCATTACAATAAAGACATCAAATAAACAGTGGACCAAAAAACAGTAGTTTGGGCATGGCTCATTACAGCACAATGCAGTTAACATTCCTCATTCCTGAACTAAAAGAAGCCATGAGGAAAGGGAGGCCAGAGACCCAAAGCTTTCTATCCTTATTAACGATGGTAGTGGGACTGGGGGAATTATTTTTTGCCATTAAAATTTTCTGGAGAATAAAGAGGGATTTTTTTTTTTTAAGCGAGAAGAAGAAAAAAAAAAAAACCGAAGTGTTCTCTGATTCGTGTTGTAAATGAAGAGAAAAGGTAACTATTTGTTTTGGACTGTTCTTTCTGTCTCCAGTTCCTCATAAGACTATTTACAATTTAAATAAGGAAAAAGAAAAAGGAAGAATATAGTGTCCATTAATCAGCTTAGGGCTTTTATTATTCATCTCAGGTACAAACAAAGCCTTGGCAGTGTAGGCCGGCCACAGCAATGTGACCCCTGATGTTCAGAATTTTTTTCCGTTTTTAAGGAAAGGTATATTTAAATGTCACTTGTGTTTTCAGACATGTTAGTCACCCCATATCTGCTTACTAACATTTGGAAATGTTCATATCAATGGTTATTTTTAAGGTTTATCTGCAGCCTTTTGGAATGACCTTGGAGTTATCGAAAGGGAGAAGGGAGTTCTTAAAGATTTCCGTCTGAAATATTTAAGCCTGCTTTTAGGCAATGGTCAGAGTCTGAAGACATTTACTGTATGTGACGGACAGACTTTACACAAGAATGGGGTCTCCAGGTTATTCTCTGTGTGCTGTTGTTCATACTTTCCTTCAGTCCACACGCAGAAAACACTGAAAAAGGGACACATCCCATTATGGCAGAAATGGAGAAGGATCACAAAGATTGTTTTTAGTCTGTGCTTTTTTATGAATAGCTGCCCCCATTTAGGTGTGAAAATTCCCTTACGGCCTTTACTACTCTATGTCTATACAGTTAAGGGTTCAGTCTCAGCTCTTCCTTCAGACCATGATGTTCCACTAGCCTGTAAACCGCAATAAAAGAACCTTGTTATTTTCTTGTGATTTAATGCGCCAATTGCTGTTCCCCCAGTTTGAAGAAAAATCCTGTCTTTTCAAATCTTGTGTGTATCCTTAATCAGGATACAGGATACGGGTGCCCTGTTACTCCCCATCATTGCAGGCAAAGCAAGTAGATTCTATCAGCATCCCCCTGTGCCAAGTAGAAGAACATGAGTGTGTGTGTGTGTGTGTGTGTGTGTGTGTGTGTGTGTGTGTTCAGTATGTGCATATGGATCATCCAGTCCCAAGATTGATCCCCTGGAAGCTGAGACAATTTCATCCACAGAGCCTGCTGTGGGCACATCTGGTAGTCCGTTGTTGAGGTCAGTGGGGGGACAGTCTCTGTTTACTAATTCTTTGCTTGATACCATGTGGTGTTCAGTGTATCAACAATCTTCTTCAGTCTCACCACAAAACCCTCTAATGATTTACTTTTCAACTGTCCTAAGTCCATCAAGCCACAGGAAAGGCCATTCCTTTTGTTATGTGCTGAAAAGATGACAGTCAAAACACAGACAGAAGAGAAAACACCCAGAGGAACCAGGGTTCCTGCTGTTTGCCCACAGTAGCCACAGCTGAGCTTATATCATCAGAGAGGACACTGGCCAGGCTGCATGCTTCCTGTAACAACTTTCTCTATAAATGACACATGTCAAGACGCTGGAAGCTTTTGCATGACAGGCAACACAAATAGGGAAAAAATGCTATGAATTGAAGCATGTTGATAATTAGATCTGAAATATCGTGTGTGTGTGTGTGTGTGTGTGTGTGTGTGTGTGTAAATGTGTGCTCCTGTGCAGCTTCACGTGTGTACACAGGTGCATTTACATGTTGTATGAATGACTGTGTGGGACAAAGGACAATATCAGCTTGGTTTGCTTTTTTTATTGTTTTTGTTTCCTTGATTTTTTTGTTTTATTTTTGATTATGTGATATATTTGTGTCTGTGTGCAGGTACACACCCATGAGTACAACTGTCCCCGGAAGGCAGAAGAGAGAGTCAGATTTCCTGAGCTAGAGTTAGAGCTGGTTGTGTGCTGTTTGACCTTGGTGCTCGACAGCAAACTCAGGTCCTCAATAAACACAAAAAGTGCTCTTAATACTGAGCCATCTCTCTGGTCCCTGTTTTGGCGTGTGTTTGGTTTGGTTAAAACAAGGTCCTATGGTTTGACAAATAGGCTGTGCTGGATAACCTATTGTCTCCAGTTCCCCAGTGTTAGGATTATAAGTATGTGCCACCACATCTGGCTTCTTTTACATGAATGCTAATGCATTGAACTCATACCTTCCTACTTGCAAGGGGAGTACTTCACTTAATATGGAGTCTAGTTTTAATTTTCATCTTGACACAGTCTTGAATTATCTGGGAAGAGTGTGTCAATGAGACATTGGCTAGCTCAAGTTGGCTGTGTGAATGTCTGTGGGAGACTGAATTGATTATTTTAAATAAATATGGAAAGATCCAGTTCACTATGGGTGGCACCATTCCCTGAGCTTGGGGTGCTGGAAGTGTAAGAGTGGAGAAAGTGAGTTAAACACTAACCATACATTTTCCCTTGTTCTTGACTGTGAATTTCACTAGTAAATTCAAGTCCCTGTCTTAACTTTCCCTTATCAATGATCTGTAACTGGGAGTTGCAAGCAAAACCATCTTTTCCCCCTCAAAGTTACTTTTGTCTGGATATTTTGTCCCACAACAACAGAGATGAAGCTAAAACACTGATTTATCACCTCAGCTCTGGATTTGAAATATCTTAATGAGTTCTCACTTAAAATCCTACAGAACTTTCACATATCTATCTATCTATCTATCTATCTATCTATCTATTTATCTATCTTGTGTAGGTCACATATCTATCTATCTTGTGTAGGTCACATACAAAGGTGACTTGAAACTTGCCTGTTACTAAGCAATCCCCCAGACCCCTATGCCATGTGTTTTGGACCCTTTTACCTTACTTGGTGATATGGTTTTTTACTGAGCCAAGGAGATCATTCTTGGAAAATGACAGCGTGCATCCCACCACATGCTCAAGCCCAACTTACTGTTATGATCTCAGTCTGACTTTCCCTACTTACCTATTGACTCTGCTCATTTCTTCTCTTCCTCTACTCCTTCACCAAGAATGCCTCGCATGGGCATATTCCTCTTTCCTTCACAGTCCTTGCCATTCCCAGGACACCATCCCATCACTTAGATGCTTAGCTATGTTTTCACATTCTCTCTTTTGTAACTTTGCTTCTCTACCAGGGAGATTGAAGACCAGTATCTAAACGAAGGTCTAATTATGTTAGACTACACTCAATCCCTTCAGAGTTTCACATCAGTGCTCAGCTGATGTATGGTCTGGGTGACATTAATTAAAGACCTAGCGTTCCTACAGAGCTGGCAGTACACAGAACAAACCACTGAGATCTGAGTGTATGCCTAACAGTAAATAAGGCAAGCAAAACCGAGAAAAGCAACAGAGAAGGAAACATTTATTAGCACAAACAGTACTCCTTGTGATAGGAGTGCTTTATTTTACTGGGCATTGCCCTTTTCCCTTGTCATGGGAACTTCTCATGGAGGATTAAATGCCCTCTTACTGGTAACAAGAAAGGTGAAGCACAGGGACAAAATGACTTGCTATACACAATCCCACAACAGCAAGTGCCAAGCTAATGCCTCGTCCCTGCTTCCGGTCTCCTTACTGTGTCCTTTCCTGATGCAGCAGATGACGACGGAATGTCTAACGCTTTCTCTTATTTTCTATGACCGTCCTCTCTAGGAAGACTCCTGGGCTTGTCACTTTGGTGGCTTCCTTCTGTCTAAATTTGTATCCCAAGACAATTAATGTTGGATATCAACTTTATAAGATCTACAATTACCTAAGTAGACAAGCTATGGTCATGTAAGAAAGGAGATTATAGATTGGGTTAATCTAGGAGAGAAGACTAACACTAAACACAAGCAGTACCTGCTTCATACCATGGAGTGGGGTCAGGGGTTGAACACAAAGAAAAACAGCAAAGACAGAGTTAAAGACCATCATGTGTATATGCATATGTATATGCATGTATATAATATATTATATATAATCTATCTATCTCTCTATCTATCTCTCTATCTATCTATCTATCTATCTGCTTTCTGATCCCAGACCCAATGTCACTAGCCACTTTATCCCACTGTCATCATTACTTGTACACTACCACAGTGGACTCTACCATCAAACTGTGAGCCAAAATGACACATTCCACCTCCTGCAAACCCTGTGCCTTTGAGTTACCAGAGAAGAAGGTAGCATTAAAAAGAACAGTTTTACCTTTATTTTGCTCCAAAGAAAGACAGGCCAGGTTTGAACTAGCCCCAATGACCCTGTGCCAAAGACTTTAAAAGATCTCTCAATAAATTTCTTTCACCATGAGTTTCTTTCTCTCCAGAAGAGTAACCATTATTAACTGGTGGAATATTTTTTAATGTAAAATTTATAAAAACTAAAGAACATTTACAAAAAAATTTCTGCCAAATCTTATTTAAAACAAACCTTATTGAAAAATCGTAGCATTTAAACCACGAGCCTACCACTTACACACACACACACACACACACACACACACACACACACACGTGCACGCATGAGCACGCACCACTACCATCACCACCACCACCATTTAAGTGTAGTAAAAAACTACTCCTGACAGTGGAAGCCTTTGAGTTAAATACTCTGCTAATCTAGAGATCAAGTTTCACCCTAGTAAGGATAGGTCATGCATCGGAACGTTTGAAGAGTACTTCAGACAGATAGGGTCAAAACAAATGGAGTACAATAAATGAAACTATGACCCAGACTTAGAAGACTATGAATCCTGGGCCTTAACTGTCCTTATCACAATCTGTGAAAAGCCTCTGCCTGATCTTCCTTGACTGTTGGCAGGCACCATCTTGTGCAGGCTCGATGTGCCATGACATGTCCTTAGGAAGCATTTTCTAGACCTCTCCAGTGGTGGCTCATATATTCTTCTATTTCCTGCTGTGCACTACTTCCTGCACAGAAGAAGGGGTGGAATAAATGCCCTGTTTAGGGCGGAGGACAGCACTCAGTCATCCTTTAGTCTAAGAATTTTGAGCAGCCATGAGTGTAGCATTCACCACCATTCATAGCAAAGACACGCTTTTGTGATTAACAGTGAAAGTAGCACATGTCTGTAGGTGTAAACATAAATATTTAGTTAGCAGTTTGGAGCCCTGTTATGTAGCTAAACAGTTATGAGGGTCTATGACCTCCCAACGGGTTGTGACTGGATTTACTATACCAGGTATACATTCTCTCCTCTGGAGTAGGCTTCAAATTCCATCTGAGAATGGTTGGTTACCTCCCTAATGGTAGGGTCATTATTGTAACAGTGGGCACATCTTGTCTGGTAGAATCCAGGATTCACAGTTGGATGACACCATTAATGTGTTATCTCCCACAACAGCCTATATAGTACCTTCTGACACTATGAAAGCTAGCCAGTTGGGAGTAGGCTTCCAGCCCAGTTCTGATTTCTTTCTCTATTTGTGCAGAAGAAGTGTGTGGTCTCTTCAACAATAAGGTCTTGTCTTCTGCCTCTGTAATATCAAAAGGAAAGGCAATAACCTGAAATGCTTTGGGGAGCACAATTTCTTATAAATAAATTAAATTTATAATTGCATATGAATCGAGTTATTTATTTGTAAGTTTTAAGATTTGGTATCATAATATAGCCCTAGCTGGGCCAGAGCTCACGATGTAAACCATGCTGACCTATGACCATAGTGACCCCCTTACCTATGTCTCTTGAGTACTGAGACTATAGGAGTGAGCCTCCAGACCCAGCGTGGACAAGGACTCTCAATAGATACAGTATTATGTCTTATAGAACTAGAAAGAAGGAAATACTTCTGACTGAGCAAAATGAGGATGGGTAATGAAGACTTTTCATAAGATTCAGATGTTTATGTGCTACCTTAATGAGCATATCATGTTTAAAAAGTATGTGTATACATATTACAAACCACAGATACTCCTTAATTTTCTCAAACATAAAAGGATCACTTATTTCCTTAATTTTTTTTTTTTTTGTTTTTTTCGAGACAGGGTTTCTCTGTATAGCCCTGGCTATCCTGGAACTCACTTTGTAGACCATGCTGGCCTAGAACTCAGAAACCTGCCTGCCTCTGCCTCCCAAGTGCTGGGATTAAATGTGTGCGCCACCACGCCCGGCTTTATTTCCTTAATTTTACAGAGAAGTTCTCTCTCTCTCTCTCTCTCTCTCTCTCTCTCTCTCTCTCTCACACACACACACACACACACACACACACACACACACGTTCAGAAATTAAGCAGTTATAGCGTAAGATAAGCTATTTCTTTGTAAAATTCTGTACTACAATCTAACTCTATATTTGAGTCAGGTTTTCTCATCTAAGTCTTTCAGTCTGTCTGAGAGTTTGTCCTGGTCCTCCGCAGAGGCCCCTGCTTGCCAGTAGGAGCAAGCAACTTTGGACTCTTTCCTCTGTGCTGGGCAAGTACTAATGTTAACGCCCCGCCCCCATAAATATTCTGTACAAAGAAACTCTGTAGAAGCAGAGAAAACTGGAGAAGAAAACTGAGGGAGCAAACATTTTGCGAAGTTACTCAGTGAGGAGAGACATGTTACAGGGGGCATAGGAAGCCTGGTCCCAAAGCTGTGCACCACACTAAGATCTTTATCAATATCCCAGGGAAGATACCCAGAAGGCTGAGTGTTTCCAAAAGCCTGAAAGGAACCTCGTGTTCACCTTGGTCTGAGAAGCATTCCTCCAGCAGTTTTCTGTTGGAAAGTTCACTGTGGTTCTCACATCTGTGCTAATATTGCATTAAGTGATTAGTAGTTGGGGAATGGGGGTGGGGATTGCTCTTTAAATTTGTTTGAGCAGGCTTTTAACTGCTTACTCAGCAGGTTACTGTGAAGACATAAAAGGTATGAATGTTCCCGGAATCTGTCTGAGTTAAGTAATAATAAGTTCTCGGACTACTGAGGTGAGTGCACACTCACTCAGTGGTGCACTCATGACTATGTGATTTCATCACTGGCACCCACGTAGAAATCTGGGCATGGTTGTGTGTGTGTGCCTGCAGTCCCAGGGTCACAGCTGGCAGAGACAGGTGGATCACTGGGCTTTGCTGGACTCTAGCTTAGCTCTACATTTAGTGAGAGAGCCTGTATCAAGGGTGTAAGGTGGAAAGTTAAACCTCAGGGCAACCAGCATCCTCCTTGGCCTCTGCATATGCATGGGCATGCATACCCCACCACGACCACATATACATACACCACACACGCATACACGTGCACACTTTTGTTTATGTACTGTGTGTGAGGATGGGCTTCTATATACCATAGCTTTGTGTGGAGGTCAGAGAACAAGTTGTGAGAGCCATTTTCTCCTTCCACTGAGAGAGATACAGGAATTCAACTCAAGTTTTCAGAGAGGAGATACTGTGACAAGAGGAACAGGCTTGGAGTGATGATGTATCTATAAGCCAGAAAATATAGAAGGTTTTTGGCAGCACCAAAAACTAAGAGAAAAGAATATAAAACTACTTCCCATGGAATCTTCAGTAGGGAGAGGATCCAGCTGTGCTAAGGTCTTAATTTTAAGTTCTAGATTCTAGAGTATTGGGTGAAGAAATTCGTGGTGTCTTAAGGCTCTTGATAATCCATTAGGTAGGTCCTAGAGAACAAGTGTACCCAACAAGATAGGCACTCTTGTTTCCAGGTTAAAATTGGTTTCATTAATGATCAAAGAGATTAAGCAACCAGACAGAGTGTTCCAGCTCACATGCAAAACTGGGCCTGTCTACCTCAAACCAGGACTTAATAAGCCCATGACAGAGTCAGCTGCCACATCCCCTCTACCCCTGCAATCATCTCCAGGAATGGGTAGCGGCTTCTCATGTCCACTTCCAACTAAGCTGTCCTAAACGAAGATGGAATTCTCTCAGAATAAAAGAAGAAAATTCTTTATAAAAAAAAAAGAAGAAGATGGGATTACCTGGAGCTTCACCTCTGATGTTCTCACTCACACTGATGAACGACATCAAAACCCCAAGGGACCACACGGCACCTTAGGTATGTGTTAGGGAATTAAGTTGGCCTCTTTATGGAAGTTTCTCAATCTAAAGTCCTTCTTTCCCTTCCATAGCCTTTGCCAGAGAATAGCACAGAATGGTGGCCACACAGAGGGGGCCTCTTTATCTCCAGTATGGTAGGGCCCAAGTTGAGTGGTCGGAAGAAGGGGTGTTGGTGGTGTGGGAGGGAGCCTGTCTGGCTGCCAACAAATATGCAGAGTAAACAAAGAGTGGACACTCACACTTCAGAAAAGGGAGACCTTCCCAAAACCCCACCGGTGGAACCACACATTCAACATCTCTCAGTCAGAGCCTAAGCGGAGCCCAACCCTCCTTAAATTTAAGATTTTGGAAACTGCGCCATCTGTAAGGGTCGTAAATTAATTTTCCTAGATGGCAGAATTAAGGAGCTTAGAGACCTCTTGTTTCTTCTTATTATTTTTTCTTTCTTTTTGTTGTGAGGATAATAAAAGGCGCACGCTTTGGAGCTAACTTACCCACTAAAATGAAAAAGCATTTTTTACCACTCTTTACTTTTCCAGTTTCTTTAATTTGGATAATTGCTTAGTCAACTTTGGAAAATATATATTCTGTCTTTTAAAAACAGCCAAATATGACGGATCGCCTTCAATTTCATTTCGGATTTGGCATGCGGGACCTAGATTGTGTATTCTTCCCATGGCGCCACACCAGCCTCAGATACTTAATTAATTTCCTTTAGCTGGTACAAGCGTGTACTTAAAGAGACAGTGTCCCATTTTGATGGCTTGCTTTTGGCTGAAGTTCAAAAATATCACTTCTTAAATCTTTTTTCCCCCCTTCAAATTTTCCCAAAGTGCTATAGAGAAAATAAAATAAAATAAAAGCAGTCTGGCATGTTCTTTCGGCCTGACTCTTTTCTTCGTCATTCTCTCTTTTTATTCTTCTTTATTCCTTGTTTAACTGGACATTGCCTTTAAAAGACAGAAAAGTAGAAATAAACACATAAACACATTGGGGAGGATGGATGGATGGATGGATGGATGGATGGATGGATGGATGGATGAGTGTGTGAGTGAATGAGTGAACAAATGAGTGAGTAAATGAATTAGAGCTAAGAACATCTGGACTTTAAAGCCAGTAGCCTACACTTTCATTTAAAGCCAGTGGGAAGATTGCATCTGATCACGAACTGTACCCAGTTAGCCAATAGGGTAGGATCCAAGGCATTATGAACATCAAGACTGTATTTCCGTGCCACAAATGAAGAAGCAGCACCCCTTTCATCAGACACTTCCATCCATCTCTAAGGCAAAACATGTTCTGAAGACAAATGGCAGCTGGGTGCTAAGAGTGTGCAGCTGCTGGAAGTCGGGGAGGGAGGAAGAAATGAATGCACTAGAAATATGCTCATGTGAGGCAAGCCCTTCTCTGGTTGGCAGATCTTTAATCTGTAAGTGCGCTGTTCACTTCTGCAACAGACCGGATCATCTATCCAGACACTAGTGTTTGGAAGTACTTTAGAGACAGCTTGTCATCATGCTTCTGTCCTGTAGAACATAATTTGTCACGAAAGATCATTGCATAGTAAGTGTCATTTTTTTTTCTAGTGGCCCCTGGTTTCCTGGTTGCAGAAGAGAGAAAATATTTAATCCACACCTTGCACAGACACTAAAATGAACCAAGACATCTATCATGAGAAACACGAATAGCTCAGTTCATACCATTTGTACCTATGACTCAATGCCAATAATCTCAACCCTAAATAATGGCTTCACCAGCTTCCCTATATATATTCTAATATGTGTACATCAATATAAACACATAAATATGTATACTTAAACACCCCTGATGTAGTCTATCTTTAATATTTAACTTTTATGTGCTGTTAGTAACATAAATGACAATTTTTTTATATGGGTACATACAAAAAGTATAGCTCTTATAAGAGTACAAACACCACCCACCTTCACAAAGGTGTATGATAAAAGTGATTTGGGCATATGTCGCTGAGATCTCAGGTGTCTCTGAGATCTTTAGCTGTTTGCTGTGCCTCTGGGCTTCTACATAAGATCTCTTTTCTGAAACTGCTTCTGTCGCCTGCTATGATATTGGGTTATGGAATCAATGATTTCTGCTAACAAGCCTGGATAGAGTTTCCTGGGGAAAAAAAGATTCCTATATATCTGACATATCACATACAATCAAATGACGTAGAAAATAGAAAGTAGTATCATAAAAAGAAATGGCCATTTAGTGACCCATTGTAATCTCATGATGACCAGCAGTAATCAAATGCCCACAGGTCTTCATCATTGGTAGAAAATAATTCAGCAGACCCCTTCCTGAAGAGCTGAGTTCCCAACAAACTGATACCGCAAAAGGTCTTCCTGGGCATGTTGAACCTCAACCTAAAATGACAAGTTTAAACAGCTACAAAAGGGAAGGCCAGCTCTAACTGTTCATTGGACAAGCCACAGAAGTATAGTAATTCACAACAGGGATAATTTTTTTCCCCCTGTGGCTAAAGGCATTGCTAACCTATCTGCAAGACAAGGCATGAGTTTTGGCATCTGTGGTTTCCTTAGCTGTATGTTCCTCCTCGGAAGTTAAATTCCAAGAACAATTTGTTTTCCAAAGAAAGGGCAACATTAGCAAACACAATACTAACAATAAACAAAATGAGTTAAGTGATCATTATGGACTAACTCTGTGCTGTCTTGCTTTATAGACCTCCATTAATTTAACTCCCATACCACCCACCCAAGGGAAGCATTACCCTGCCCACTCTTGACCTTCACCAGGGCCTCCCACTGGTCTTGAACTTGTTCTATAGCAGAAATGGATTTTTGAACTCTTGGTTTGCCTACCTTCATCCCCAGAATTCTGGATTACAATCAAAAAAGCCTCATGCCCGATATATGCCATGTTGAGAATTGAATCTAGAGCGGGTTGCATGGTGGTCAAGCACTTTACCAACTACGTTACATTACCCACATTCCTACCCTGCTCATTGTACAGAGAAACTGCACAGGAAATGGGGATAACCCGCCCAAGTTCCCAGAGGAAATGTGGGAGTCTTTACCCATTAAGTACACATGCAGTGCAATATTATTAATGCTGCAACATTCCCTCAACAGCCTTCAGGGAGTCTACCAAAAACTGCTGCTTGGACCATCTAGCTCAAGGGTTGACCAGTCATGATTTGTGAGTCAATCCACTTTAGCCTGTTTGTATCTGACTCTCAAACTCAGGGTATCTTACGTAGTTCAAACTGATGGAAATGAAAGTTTAAAATAGTAATCTCTTGTGATCATGTGAAAAGGTTATGAAATCCAGATTTTAGACTTCATTAAGAAGTAGTAGATTGTAGTGTGGTTAAGTTCATTCACAAATTTCTTCAGCTGCATATGAATGGCTGCGTGCATGCCGTTGAGCTCGTGGGCTCCTGAATCATTTGCTAGTTGGTTATTTTCTGAGGAAGTCTGTTGGCCATTTCTAGTCAACAGTTCCCTATTCAAGAAAATATCTCGTGGGTGCAAGCCTGGTCATCATATTGCTTCATATGTAATTCAGGTATTGTTGGCATCTTTATCACTTGTACCATTTTTGTAGGGGAAAGAAAGGTATCTCAGACAGCAATGAGTCTGCCGCACAAACCCAGGGACGTATGTTCAGATTCTTAAGGCCCATGTAAAAGCTGGGTGTTTGCAATATGCATCTGTAACCCCAACAATGGGGGAAGACAAAGACAGGTAGGTAGATGAAGTTCACTGGCCATACAGCCTATCCAAATTAATAACCTCCAAGTCCACTGAAGGACTGTATCTCAAATTAAGGTGGCTCGTGATAGAGGTAGATATCAGATATCACCTCTGGCCACCATATGTGCACACACACAATCATACACACACACACACACACACACACACACACACACACACACACACACCTCAAATACACAAGTCTCTCTGTGTGCTGAATAAATAAAGTGTGAGTTATCTAGTTTCCAAAAATGATTCTCTGCTCTGTAAAAATCTCACCTCTGGATTTTGGCCCTAGCATCTCGAATGGAATTGCATTATTAAACTTGGTTTTTATTTTTGTCTTCTCCCATATGCTAGGCAGAATGACTTTTGCCAAATTCTATGAGTGTAAGTCTGCCTTGAATCTTATCCAAGGAAGGTTATTTTTCAAAAGACCAGAGGGACCTCATTATAACTTACTCCTACCCCTGATGCCCCACAACCTGGACTCCCAGGAGCACCTTTCCAGCCAGGTCCCAGGATACCAAAGCAGACTCAAGCTAACAAATCAGGATTTGGCTTCAGCCAACTCTCAGCCAGGAAACAACCATTCTAGAAACAATTTCTCTAGGGAAAAATTATTTTCTGGGGAAATAAAATTGCCTATGTGCCATTTTTTTAAAGCAATGAAAAGACACAAAGTTGGTGAGACACTATCGAGGTTAAAATCTTAACATATTCCAAATATTCCCCTCTCAAGGCCACTGAAACACACCCCCATACCTGAAAGTCACACGGATAGTCACACAGACCCCATCTATTGCCCCGTGTGTCAGCCTGCTCTTAGGCATTCATTCTGAGACGCTAAAAAAAGACGGTTTAGCCATTAACTAGTCATGATGCAAAATAAAGTAGACTACTGGGCCAACATTGGGATATAAAACCAGGCCCTGGAGTGTCCTTAAATGAGAATAAGCTCCTCAGGGAACTTAACAAGGCACTTGGCTTTCATGTGGGTTCCTTCTCTCGTTTAGTCATTGTGACTCAGGAGACAGTACTGATAGCTTTTAGTATGTGCAGCAGTGTCCCCGATCACCACAGTAAAAATTGCAGTTTCTCTCCAGTGCCTCTTCCTTGTTTTATTTCCTCCCACAGCATTTGTCTTCACAGAGCATACCATCAGGTGGCCGGTCCCCCACTTCTTAACAAGGAATTCTACAAAGGCAAAGATCTTGACCTTCTTCCCTCTCCCTCTTGCCAATGGTATATACTCAAGAAGTACTGCTGAGTGCATCAGATGATTTCAGAGTAATCTCTTATCAAAATGTTAGGGGGGGCAAAATCCTCCTGTGCATTGAGCAGAGCTGAGCCCCTCCCCCAAGACAGCAGGAATAGCAGAATTGTTACTAAGTCATTTAAACAATGGAGACTCTTTGCCCTCCTCTTTGTTACAGATGCTGGTGTGTTCCCTACTGTCAGCTGGGAACACTGTCCCTACCAAATGAATAACTCAGTTCCAAAACCTCCAACACCTGAGGTTTTACAGCTTTGACGTGAGCATGGGATCATCTGAGACGCTGGATGAAGAATAAGCAAAAGAATATCCCAGCATGCTTAGGCAAACGATCACCAGCGAGAAGACACTTTCTGCAAATTTAATTACTGATTTATCTTTTCTCTTTTGTTGAAATGGACTTTGTTCATACAGTATATTTTTATTACAGTTTCCCTGTCCCCAGTTCCTTCAAGATTCTCCCCACCTCCCCATCCACCCAACTGCACATCTTTTTTCTCTCTCTCATTAGGATGCAAATGAGCAACTAAAATGATCATAATAATAAAACAAAAAGAAATTAGAACCAGGACAAAGGACAAAGAAGAAGGAGCCAAAGAAAAAGCCCAAGAAACACATGAGTACTCTGTTTTCTTGATTTAATTCTTTACAGTTGATTTCCCCGGACCCTGTATTGTACTTTGAATGAAAAATGTCCCCCATAGGCTCATATATTTTAGCAGGTGGTCCTCAGTTGGTGTAGCTGTCTGGGAAAATTCTAGAGCTTTTAAGATGTGTAGCCTTGCTAGAGAAGGTTCTTCACTGGGGCTGAATGTTTCTAGTTCATCCTGTCTTTTCACATGTATCATCAGCACCAAGTCAGATCTCTATCTGCCTAAACCTAACCTTCAAATGTTCATCTCTTTCTTAGCATCACCAGACTTACATGAAAAGAGACGTTGCATATTTGATTCCTATATCCTCTGTGTTAAGTGTGTGTCCCCCTTCCATAGAAGGGCATGAAACTTTGAAATCCTGGTGGAAACATGGAGGCTGTCTTCTTGTTTAGCTTGGGCCCATTTTACAGCTTTGCCCTGACTGAGTGAGGCCCAAGGTGTAGAGTCAGTCTTCCTGTCTACTCCCTCTGATTTAGGGGTTGTCTAGAGCCAACTTGAAGTGGCTCATGAGAACCAGCTGTGCCCTTCTCTTCCCAAGCCTGAGTTAAGTGCTATCAGTTTAAAATGTATCCCCTGGTGGGATGGGCACATTGCCACTCATGGAAACTGACCAACACTATTATCGGGGCTTCTTCTCTTCATACAGGCAGTGGTTAAATGTTTACCAAGGTATCACTGCTCAAAACCTTTCTCTAAAAAGAATACTTTCCTGAAAACAATGCAATGTGGTCATGTCACACATTTGTTCAAACCATTGTGTGGCATGAGATTTGCTCGAAATATGAAGTTTCATAGGAAGGCCCTTTGGGATAGCCTCTTCATTCTACAGGCTTATCTGTGAGCGTTCTCCTCCATCCTATACAGAGATCTTTTGCTAACTTCGACCCTCATCTAATCTCATTCCAACTAATCTCAGTTCCTTAATTTTACACAGATTGAGGAAGCTGAGAAACCCTTTGCTTCCTATATTAACCCTTTCTCGTAACCGAAGCACATCATCATGTAAAATGGAGTTGGGTTTGCATTTTCTGTAGAAATTCTAATCGTTCCTGATCACTCTTAGACTGCTAAGTTCAAATTCTCTTCTGGGCCATGAGAAGTTCCTCCTTTTATGCATATTGCAGCCCTGACTTAGTTCCATCATGATTAGGAAACCGTATCTCTCTGCTTCTCTTCTCTAGAGAAAAATGAGGAGGCGCGAGAGCATAAAGGATGTGAATTCATGTCAACACGTCTGGTATTTAGATAGTAACTGGCACATACTTTAAATTCGATCTATACTTAATAAATGTAAATGAAGGGATGTATAACAGGAAAGAATAGATACTGGATATAACTATAGCAATTTGTAACAGTCTAAATGGTGCTGAAACACAAACCCACACTTGCAAATTTTGTAGCTGGGGTTCCTGCGTTGCCAGGAAATGAAAGATGGCTTACATCCCAGCCACACTCACGAATCCACACAGTCCTAGAGGCCACTGTAATATACCTTAGACATTAATATTCTATTTTCTGTATTCCTATGTATTTTCTATGCATCTGGCTCACTTATTTGCAAGAAGAACATACATGTGAGCCCATATGTGAAAGTATGTGTTTGTAGGTGTGGGTAGCAATGATGAACTAGAAAGGTGTTGGTAAACTTCTTATTCCCAAGATCAACAGCTTTTGTTTTCTTTCTCGCTGATAGAGAGCCAGGCTGCCAGGAGAACCGTGTTTAAAGATGTATTATAAGAAGTTGCCCTGGACAAGTCTGGAGAATCAGTGTTTCTCCCTTGTTATTTTTACATTAAAATGCAGCGAGACTCCTCCACATCAAGTCCTCCTGTGAGCTTTTAAATGGAGCGCTGTTGTCAGCAAAAGAAGCAAAATACTCACTTCTCAATGTGAATAACGTGTCAGAAAGGAGAGATGGGGCTTCCTGCCCTGCAGCGCAGCCAGCCAGACCTCAGATGCTTCATAATGCCCTTGCTTCCAGGAGATCTTGCGATTAAACAGAGGGCTTTGCTTTACCATATATTTATTTCCTTCAAAGACCCCAAAGTTCTAGAAGCAGTAATTCTGTGAGGGTATATTAGAAACATTTCTTCCATCAATATGGAATTTAAAATATTATAGAGAAACTATCTCTCTGATCATGAAACTATGTCCCTGGGCATGAAGTAACACCACTGATCAAATCTAGAATGGACAGACAATTGCTGATGCCAAAGAATAGCTTATAGAGACTCCTCTGTAAGTTTATTGGAGGATTTTTCTCCGTACCTCCCTCATCGCCATTACCAACAGAACCGCTAACCATCTGTCCACCCACAGCACCACCAAAAAGGTGACATTCATTGCAAGCCTGGCATTTTCTGACTCTGTCTTGAACCACAAAAATTATGCTGAATTCCCCAAAAGAGCTAACTTGTTTTTATGCTTTCTCCCTCCCTCTCCCTCTCCCCCCCACCTCTCTCTCTCTCTCTCTCTCTCTCTCTCTCTCTCTCTCTCTCAACTAGTAACAGGCAGTTCTTGGAAATCTCCCCAGGAATGGCTGGCCTTGTAACCATCCCAGACCAGTCTGGTAGGCGCCAGAGTCTTGGCACATTTAAGGTAAGGTTTGTAGAAGCACCTGCACTGCCCCTTTCAAACAAACTTTCCATCACTAAGCCCCAAAAGCTCATATTGTTGCTTTTCAGCTGTGAGCCTTAAAAGAGAAAGTTCATAAAAAAGGCTGAGCAGTAGGACCCTCCATGTTTTGCACTCTCATTATGCAATATAATGCCTGCAGTATATCCTGAAATGCATAGTCAAGAGAAAACCCCCATTTGAACCCTGAAGTCAAGATATAGGCTACCCCACTGACAGATGCTATGTGGGGTAAGAGGGAGGATACTTGGCATGGCGGCACCCCATTACTTGGAAGAAGCTGGTCAAGATTTCCACCTCTGAGTCTTTCAAGAATGATTGTGGGGTAGCAGCTCGCTTTCTGTTCCGACTTCACTCTGCACCACACAATCTTTCATTTGTAGGTCTGTTGCTGATCTTTCTCCACCCTGTGGTTAGCCTTCGGCAGGAGGTAGAGACAATGAAACACCAACAGTAACTCTCTGTGTGACACCTCCTCCAGGGCAGCCTCGGAGCCAAGTGCTTTTCTGGATCCAGTACTTACAGCAGTGAAATCAAGAAATATATGACAAGAAGTAAGACTACTGGAGCAGAGTGTCTGGAGGGTACATGCTGGACCATAGTAGCCACTGAAGAGCAATTCACTATTCTTAAGGAGTGGGTGGAACTGTGCCAAGCTGTGGTTGGGAAATTTCACTGTTTGCCTTTTTTTCCTTTATCCAATGAATTTTATTAGTATTCTATCTTAACAAAAATTAAAACTCTGAAAACACAACTCTTTCCATTACATGACTTTATAAATATCTTATATGAATACCCCGAACCTTCAAAACAGATTCATCCTTCAGCTCATGGGTATTTTCAAATTTACATTGACTATTTACCACATTTCTTTTGAGTCTGGTGGCTTATTAGAACTAATTTTTCCTATAAAATGTACCAAATAGTTGCTATCATTTTCACTTAAGTATAAGATAGAATGATAGCCAGCAAATGACTAAAAGAAATACATGGTCAATAGCTTATTTGTTCCTGAGATGAGTTGAAGTGTTTCACATGAAAAAATCTCTTTTAATACTCAACAAAATCTTGTGTATCATGAGCCATTGTGGCTTTCTGAAACCTTTTGTAAATGTCACCTTATGATAACCAGTGTGATTTTCAGTGTTGGTTTAAGGATGAGAACATGTCCAAGTCCTATCCAAACTGATAGGAAGGGATGTGTATTGTGGAAAAGAACCTGATTCGTAAGAAGAAAGTCTAAGAAAAAGACATTATTCTCAGGCATGATAATTAGAGTTAATGTAGTGTCATTGTTGTTGAGACATGTCCCGGAGAGAAATATTTAAAAATAATAGCAAATTTGAGCCTTGAGTGTCATCTCCCAGAAATGTTGTGTTTGGAAACAAGATGTCTTGCCAATCACATATGTGAAGTAACAAATGTTATTAGCCGGTAGAAGCGTCTGCATGCAGCAGAAAGCATCTCAGTTAATATGCAAATGTGCTTCCAGGTATTGTCTTGCCTGTTCTCAAGAAGATCAATAAATGTTGTGTTTCCCAAGCTGGTGAGCTGTGAAGCCATGATGAGAATTGAACAGCTGGACTCCTAAACCATCCACATAACTACCAGGTCATGCTTCAAGAATGCTAATGGGCAGTAACAGTCAAGAAATGAGCATCGTCAAATGGGTTTCATGAGTCATTTAGAAGAACCTAGAAAGGTTGTAAAGAAGAGCTTCCCACAATGGTTTCAACAATTAGACTCAGTTATCTGTCACTCTGACTAGCATCTTCCCTACCTGCTGCAAAGCAAACAGCCTGTAAACATGTGGCATTATATGACCACAGTGCCATGATGCTTTCCTTTAATATCAGAAACAGAGAGGAATCAATTGCAATAGGCAATGACTCTCTCTTCATTCCCCCTTGTAAACAAGTCAAGAACTTCACAGTATGTCACTGGTGTCAAAAACAACGAGAACTTCAAATCTCCTGTTTCTTTTCCATAAAGCTAGTTCAAGGCACCCATCACAAAGGAAGAAGAGACATCTTATCAGGGATCCTGGATAAACGCTGAGTATATCTTCTTCCATCCAACAATGGCCTTTTCAGTGTTGAGCTATACATAGAGCTGAGCTTATAGCTCCGTAATACCCTTCCTTTGTTTCTCGACCATTTAAATATCTTACTCCATATGGATGCAAGGACCTTTCAAGTTTAGCTCCTAATAATTCCCAGAAAAAAAGAAATATAGTAGATATAAACCGACTTAAGCTTTTGCTCCTAGAGGCTGGAGAGAGAGATGCGTAGGGTTAAAATGTTTGTTGCCCTTCCAGAAGATCCAAGTTCAGTTTCCAGTACCAGTGTCAGGCAGTTTTCAATTGCCTGTAACTCCACCTCCAGAAGAAACTGAAGCCCTAATTGGCCTCTTGGGCACATGCACGTGCATGCATGTTAAAAAGAGAACTTAAATTACTGTCTCTGTTTTTTTTTTTTCATTAATTCATTTAATTACCTACTTTACATCTTGATCACAGCCCCTCCTCTTCTCCTATTCCCCCTTCACATGGTCCCCCCCATCCCTCCCCTTCACCTCTGAGAAGGGGAGGTCCCACCTGGGTATCACCCTACCCTGGTGCCTCAAATCATTGCAGTACACATCCCTTCCCAATGAAAACAGACAAGGCAGAACAGTTATGGGAACTGGATCTACAGGCAGACAACAGTCATGGTAAGCCCCTGTCCAGTTGTTGGGGGACTGGCATGAAGACTAAGCAATGACTGGCCCATTTTGAGATCTTTCCTATGGGAAAGAACCAACTCCTGACACTATTAATACTCTTGTTATTCTTGCAGACAGAAGCCTGGCATAACTGTCCTCCAAGAGGTTCCACCCAGCAGCTGACCAAAATAGATTCAGAGACCCACAGTCAAACATTAGACTGAGCTCCAGAAGTCTTATGGAAGAGTTGGGGGAAGGATTGAGGAACCTGAGTGGATAAGGACTCCACTAGAAGACCAACAGAGTCAACTAACCTGTAACCTTGGCAGCTCCCAGAGACTGAACCACCAACCAAAGAGCATATAAAGGCTGAACCTGGTTTTCCACCCACCCACCCCCATACATATGTAGTGGATATTCAACATGGTCTTCATGCAGGATCACCAACAACTGGAGCAGGACTTGACTCTGCTGCTTGCCTGTGGTCCTGCTCTGCTAACTGGGCTGTCTTGACTGGCCTCAGTGGGATAAAATTTATCTCATCCTGCAGTGACTTGAGGTGCCAGGATTTATTTTACAATAAAAACCATACCAGGTGTCTCTTAAATTTGGGGCCAAACAATTCTATGCCTAAGCATTTTCCACAAGACAGCAGTGAGTCACTGCTTAGACTGCGTCTGTTTTAAAGAACCTTATTTTGCAGAACAATCGTGAATACTTGACCTACATTACATGTAGCATTCATTTATTAACCGTGCTGTAGACATTCCTAAAATGAAGAGAACACCCTGGAATCATCAATAGACAAAAACAAAACAAAAAATCTAATAAAATAATAGTTTAAGAGCAAAGTAGATTTAAAAGGAATTACATGTAGTAACCTATAACTGTTAATAATATCATTTTTCCACGAAGAGAGATGGACCTCCTTTGTTTATAAAATCAATGTTCCCTCTGTTAGTTACTTTTCTGCTACTATGTAAAATACCATGGACAAGGCATGATATAGAAAAACAAGTTTATTTTGGTTTCTAGTTCCAAAGGTCAGGCCATAATGGAGGGACCTTATGGCACCAGGTAGCCAGACTAGGGAGCTGAGTGTTCACGCCTTCCACCACAAACAAGAAATGGAGAGAGAAAACTGGAGATAAGATAAGGCTATCAACTTTCAAAGCTGCCTCCTCCACAATCAGAGATTCACTTCCCCCAGCAAGGCTGCGCCCCCTATACCTTACCCAAATAGCACCAACAGCTAAGGACTAGAAGATAAGCATTCAAACACTTTTGTCTCTGGGGGATATTTCTTATTTAAAGGATGACATACCAACATACAATACTCAACATTTTATTCATTTAACTTTTCATCAACTTATATATTTATGAATTTGATATTGGTTTTATTTTACAAAAACGTGCTATATGTTTCTCATGATCCAGCTGTCCCCTGAATAACCAGACTACACATAACTAGGAGACATAATAAACCTGGAAAAAAACTTCATGACCGCACCTACCCCTGATAGAGTTGTATAAGAATGACCCCAACCAAAGAAGCGGTGTAAATATAATAGAGAATTTATCATATTCTATGGATCATTTGGCTCTTCACACACACATACACACACACACACACACACACACAAACAGACACACACACAATATATATATTCACTTCCTGGTGTGTTAAATACTCATTTCATCAACACCAGGTTGGACAGAGAAGAAAATTAGCTTTAGGATCTGAGGTCTGAGGAAGATTTTCCTCTCGTTGTTAATTTCTAAAAATGGGGGCAACTTATTTTGAGATAAGAAGCATCCTGGCTGAAGGAGATGAGCCCTGGACTGCAAGTGTGTAAGCCACTCTCAGAGACAGTACTGGGAGACATTTCTTCTGCATTCTATGTGAAAGAAGTTTTCAAAACCCAGCTCCAAGCAAGAGCATTTTAAAAAGCCATCAACACTCTTGTAGAACCATATGCCTGCCCTCCAGGGACTGAAAGCTATTCCATTAAACCAGAAGGTCTGTGGAATGTAAATCCAGGGACCTGAAACACTGTATATTTTTCGAGAAGTACAAAGTGGAACCCATTGATTCCATGGATTCACCAAATGAATGGATTGTTTCATCTGCACAAATGAACTGTCAGAAACAATGGCCATGTAACATGTGTGCTCCCTTTCCCAACAGGGGAAAAAGCCATTTTCCCAGCAAGCTACATCTTTTCTTTTCTAAAAACCTAAGCAAAGAAGCATGGAGGGAAAGTTGGATTTACAAATTAAATCTGGAAGCCTGGACTCAGAAAGCCTAGGGATAGGGATTGTCAGCTCAATTCTCCATGAATAACAGAAACATCAGCTTCCTGCCTTGAGAAACTGATGGATCTGCTTGTAAACAACATTGGAGAGGAAGAAATTTGCAGAAGCATTCTGTTGCGTGGAGATCTAGTTCCTTCATTCCTTTTATATTCTCTCTCTCTCTCTCTCTCTCTCTCTCTCTCTCTCTCTCTCTCTCTCTCCCCTCTGCCGTGTGTGTGTGTGTGTGTGTGTGTGTGTGTGTGTGCGCGCACGTGCGTGTGAGTGTGTGTGAGTATGTGTGTGTACAAGCAAGAGGACTTATGTATATGTTGGCCAGGTTTGATGTAGATCTACATATAGGTTATATCATGTTAAATAGATATATGTTACACTGTGAAAATGATCCCACAGACCATGGAGAGTTACCGGAGAAGCTCAAGTAGGGGTCCAAAATGATCCTATCTGAACTGGGTTGACTAAAAGAATTAGCTGACTACATAATTTTTGTGACTACTACAGCCACGTAGGTGGTAAAATATATGGTTTGAGCTCAGCTACTAATGGTGCAAGAAATATCAGAAATATTTTAAAGAATCCAAATAATATTAGTAATTGATGGGGACCATAATAGCAGAAGAGGGAAATGACTGCGTGCACAGATTTTCTTGGTTTCCAATGCAAGTTTGGAGCCATTCTACAAAGAGATGGAGACACAGCCTGGGCTTTCAGACCACTGGAGTTGATTCTCCAGAGGTTGCATCCTCTTTGGAGAAATGGAAGAAGTCCATTTTGCTGAGTTCAGCCCACACAGCTCCTTGACTCCCTGCACACAAGCTTTCTTGTCTCCTGGAGGAGTTCTGGTCTGGTCTGGGTCCACGCTCCGTGGGTGATCTGGCGTCTTCCTCCTTGCAGCCATTTCACGATTCCTCTTGAGGTAAGCAAGCAGAAGGCCATCTCCCTTTCATTGCTGCTGGGCCTCATGCATCATTCTCCCACCTACGGCTGCTAGACTTCATAATAATGTTCCCACAAATATTTCATATTCGGTGGTCAGTAGAGCTGAGTGTTTATCTTCCTCCCGCTGCAAGCCCTGTACACCCCTTTTCATAAACTAGACTATATTTCTCAGCCAAGAGCTTCTTTAAAGGTCTAAAAGTTCCACACAAGATTCAGAAACGAGCTCAGCTATTCAAGAACAGTTTCACTCCCAAAGCATTGAACGATGCATCAGCCCTTTGAGCCTATTTACATCTTTCCCAGCTATACCAGTTTCAGTAAACGTATCTATTCTCTCATCTATGAGGTGTGAGTGAAACATTTACTCTGCCGATAACTTATAACCAGTCATAGGGCTCAGTGAAGAAAGGCATTTACCCTGTTTAGCATCCTGAATTCAATTCCAGGATCCACACGGTGGAAGGAGTAGACTGATCCCTAAAAGTTGTCCGTTGACCTCTACATGTGTGACATGCTACTGTGTGCTCACATATGTACACACACACACACACACACACACACACACACACACACACACACGCACAAGCACACTAAATAAATAAAAAGTAAATAAATGTGACAAAGCTACCTTCATGAACCGGGCGTGGTGGCGCACGCCTTTAATCCCAGCACTTGGGAGGCAGAGGCAGGCGGATTTCTGAGTTCGAGGCCAGCCTGGTCTACAAAGTGAGTTCCAGGACAGCCAGGGCTATAAAGAGAAACCCTGTCTTGAAGAACCAAAAAAAGAAAAAACAAAACAAAAACTACCTTCATAAAGACACAACTTAACCCTATTTTATAGGGAGATAGGAAACGGGCAGTGGCCCAACAGAGATCAAGTGGAGTTGAAAAGTATTAACAAGGGAGATAATGAGACTGTGTTTTCTTGGACATTGCTCTTCCAGAGCCACTTCAATTGTTTCCCCAATCCACCCAAACCTTTCTTGAAATTTCAGCAGAACCCCTGATTTCTATCTACTTTCACTATTTCTCAAATCATATTCCTAAATTTCTTTCTCAGCCATGTAATATTGAGTATCTAGCATCTCTAAACTTTTCGTCTTTCCGTGTCTACTAAATGTCCCTCCAGGCAGATCTTGGTGGTCGATAGTTGCTGGGGCAAAGATGGTCACTTTTCATTGGTGGTGTGGCCATTGCTAGGCCACTGGATGTTTTACTGGAAGACTTACATCTATATGGATAAGTGCAAAGCTCATTGGATGCAGTGAGATAATTGTTTTCACATAACGTGAAGTCAGGAAGAACATGTGTTGATTGGATCTAAGGGACATTGGAAGGCTGATATGCTAGTGAATATTGCCAATCATACCTTGTATACATTACAGAATTCTCATAACTCAAGTGGACAATAATAATAAATGAATGCATGTCCTGTTCTGTGTATTATTTTAAACCATGAGCATTATTTTTATTCTGTCAAAATCACCATTAATTGTTTTAAAATCTTTGAACTGCAAAAATCTATATGTAGCTTATATCTATACCTTGATGAAGTTGAACATATCTTTCTAAAACATCATCCATACCACAATCTTATCTATCATCTCCCAATGATTACATACCTCATTATTAACCATCTCATCACCCCAGTCTCTGGCAATCAGCACCCCCACTATCTCCTCCCCACTATCTTAGCTATTACTTAATCACCATCCCACTATCTGAACTATTTTAGATTTATCTCCTAAGTGACATTGTTGGAATTTGTGTGTTTACATCTGGCTTATTTCATTTTGCATAATATCATCCAGTTCCACCCATGCCTCTTTAAATGGCAGAATTTTCTTTTCCTCACAATAAATAATATTCACATATACATGTATGTTTATATATTAATATACATCTATATGTATATATAAATATATAAGTACTACATACATGCATACATACACAGGTTAGGGGTAATGGGTTGGTCTCAGGTTCACTATGTTGAGAATAACCTTGAACTCCTGACTTTCCTGCCTCCATCTCCTCTGTGCAGATGTTACAGTTGCAAGCCACAACACCCAGTTTATATGATGTTATGGATAAACTTAGGACTTTTTATGTGCTCTGCAAACATTCTACTGAGAAATATTTCCAGATAGTAATTAGCATTTTTAATGATCCAATTGTCATTGAACGCTTAGCTTGCTCTGTGTCTTGCTTATTATGAATAATGGTACTTTGAACATGGCATTCCAGACACATAAATCTTTGAGTTCTAGTGAAAATTTTTGATAGATAGATAGATAGATAGATAGATAGATAGATAGATAGATGATACACACACAGAGAGGTACATACATACATGTTTATACATACATGTGTGTTTTATATATAACAGTTATATGTGTATGTACACACACACGCGCACACACACACACACACACACACACACATATATATATATATACTTATTCATGGAATTCTTCAATTTCATGCATTTCTTCCTGAAAAATCTTGCTTCTTTTTTATTTTGTTTCTATTTGGAGGCCCATGGTTTAAAAGATGAAATTAAACTGGTAGAGATTCTTTCTAAAACAAATTTTTTCAGAAACTATAGTGTCATCCACCTTTGACCCTAGAAGTTCTTTTCCAATGTACATTTCCAGCCTGAACCAGTTCAAGACTAGATGAAGTGAGGTCAATATTCCCACTCTACTTACACCTCACTATACTCTAATCATCTGGCATCTTTAATATGGCAGTCCTTTGAACATCCTGACTTCAGGCTCACTAGCTCTAAGGACACACACACACACACACACACACACACACACACACACACACAGATGAACACTCGTTATTTTAAGTCATAAAAGCCCAGGAACTTTTCTTGTCTTGTCTTGTCTTGACCTTAGCTTAGAGAGTCAGCTTCCGTAAGGCTCCTCAGTCTCCATTGCCTTCTACCTATCTCAAGGAACTTGCCTCACTATCCCTGGAGCATTTCCACTTACCTTGAAAGCACTCAAGGATTCTTTTTAGCTAGCCGGGCTTACCTTTTCCTTCTCTAACCCGCCTAAATCCACAAGAAGAGATAAGAATTAAACTAAACTCAACATCAAAGAGGGCTGGTGAATTGTGCTTGTGGTCACACTATTAGTACTATTAGGTATCTGAGAAAGAAAACTATGATTTTCTGTTACCATAGCCACCAGCCTGGACCCTCAGCCAAACCAAGGAATTGTAAAGAGATTGGAATCATCAAATTCAGAAAGATCTTAAAGGACACATATGATTTTTCAGCCCTGCGATGAAATTGCTCTGGGAATATTTTAAAACACACAAAGAGATGCTCATCAAACGATGGATTTTGATAATGAAAACTTAGAAGCTGCATCCAACATGAACAAAATGACGGATTCCACACACTGTGAAAAGGAGTTTGAACTCTGACATAAGGAATCTGAGAAGCACTGAGATGTTTAAGCAGGAAGCACAAAAATTTGGATTTTTGTTTCAGAAAAACTATCCTTCCCTAGGGAGGAGAATAGCAGGGACAGGGGAAAACCTAAGAAAAGCAGCTGATATTGAAGGCCTTGGCTAGAGCGACAGCAGTAAATTTGTAGGGGAATATTCAAGAACTCTAAGGAAGATTTGAAGGGCCTAGTGATGAATTGGATGTGGAAGTTGAGAGAAAGTTCTCACTGGTCAGACATTAATCATCCCTTGCTAAGGTCTTTCTACACCTCTCTCTTCAGGGGCTTCCAGCACAGCCTTAGACAAATTAAAGAGACCTGTCTCCAGTCTCCCCCATCTCTCTTCTTAATATTACAGCATTCCTCCCCTGCCCATCTTTTCTTTCCCTTAAGCTTGGATTCCAGTAGACTCTGAGCATGGTGGAGCCTGAGAAATCAGTACCAGGAAACAACCAGACCTAGTTTCTAATTCTACCATTTTTCAGACCATCATATTGGATACTTTGATTTAATCTCCATGGGCTCCACTTCTTGTTTGCATAAAGGAGGATAATGGTGTGTATTTCACATGCTTAGGATACTGTATTTACATTATATGTGTAAATCACATACCACTGTGGCTGACCTAGAATACCTTCTCAAGATATAATTGTTATTGATACTATCCCATCCAAGAAGATAACTCATAATCAGAATTCATCTTTCATATTGTTTAAAGGTGGGTGGATTCCATTCCCAAGAATATTTACACATTATGTCAATCTCTCATGATAAAATGATAGATATCTGCCCCAACTCTAAGATAAATCTACAGTAGCCTAAGGGGAAAAAAATGGTTTCATTTTGCTTCGCTGTTTTAGAAACAGAGTCTCCATCCTACTGTCTTAAAAAAATTCTTACCCAGTAAATTCCTTCCTCAGTTACAGACATACTGTGTCATCACAGCCATATAGACAAAGAAAAGGCCTCTTTCTAGAGCCTAGTCTGCGGTCCAGCCAAGAGGACTGTGGCATGGACAATGACTCAACCTTTGCCTATGGAAACATGAGTGAGACAATAAAGTTTTCAAAGCCTCAATTCTTTAACTTTTGTCCTAAGATAATTAAAGGTTCTAACAGAGGTTACATGGGATAACAGACCATCAAATAAATAAACACTTAACTTAGGGTAGATGCTGCTGCATATCTTGGAGGTGAGCTCCAGAAACTCTGCATGTAGTTCAATCTCTCAAAACATACTGATATTTTCTAAAAATCCATAGGTATTATTGTTACAAAAGGGGATTTTAGAACATTCTAAACATTTTTCCCTATCTGCCTTCCCTGCTTCCCTAATGAAGATATGGATTAAGCTCCTTTAGAGCCCATACATAGACTAAAGTAGGTTAATTTAATTAATTAGTTAATTAATTCTCTGAGCTAAGGTCTCAAGATGGTCTGAAGGTCTCAAGCTGGTCTTGAGCTTGCTATGCAAGCTAAGACTGTCCTTGAGCTCCTGGTCTTCTTGTCACCCCTTCCCAGGGGCTGGGATTATAAGCATGCACTACCAAATCTATCTCCACAAACTCTTCAGTGCTTTGGAGATTGAACTCTGGACCTTGTATATTTGAGGAAAGTTCTCTATCACAGACCCACACTTTCAGTTTCATTTTGTACTTTAAGACAATACTTAACCAAACTCAAACTTCAAGCTGTGAATTCCAAGTTCATTTTTTGAAGTTCTAGCTAGGTTACTTCAACATGTGTGCTTCAGATGTCATTGGGGATTTGGCAAGGTTTTTCATACAGAATTTAAGGGGTTCTGCTTTGAGAGAAAAGCACACCCATGTACCCTACTTCTACTCACACACACACAACCTGCATTTGCTCAAACATGTCCATAGGCACACACACACACACACAAACACATACACACACACACACACACACACACACACACTTTCCTGGCTTTTCTGAAGCAGATGAAAATTCTATGTGGTTACTTCATTCCAAAATTTATAGCCATGCTTGTGGGCTTGCAGAAGCGTGGAGGTAAGAGAGACCAAGCAAGGCAAGCCTCTCTCTGAGCTTAAGTATTTGAAATTCGGGGGTTTGTCTGTCTGTTTGTTTTGTTGTGTTTTAAGCTTACCTTTTCCAAACATCAGCAAAACAATTTCTTTTTCAATGTAAACTTGGCTGCTATGGCCTTACCTGTCCATTTCTAGTTGTAAGTTTCCAAGGACTAATAGACTCTGTGCCTCCGACACTCCAGCAAATTCCAGACAGAGTAGTCAGCGCCCACACATAGGAGATGGATTCCCAGCAGGATGGATGTGTCTTGGATTGGTGCTTTTTTTTAATGTGTGGGGTTTGGAAAAAAGAATGTTGAAAATGTCTTTCCCCCATAACAGTTGAGGATTTGAAGTCATGTAGAACTGAGATGGTTATTTGCCGGGCAGTATAAACAGAAGCACCATGAGAAGGTGCCCCTGCCCTTGCCAATCTCAGCATGCCCACATTGAAAATTGTGTGCACTTGGAGATGTTGGTTCAAGGCTCCATTTTCCGCTGGAACTTGACCTTCAGAGAAAGGTAACTTCAGGTTTCCTAGATAGCTCTGCAGGCACTTCTGTCAGGGGAGTCAGGCTGTGAAAAACCAGCTTCAGCAGGATGAGAGGTGGGCCACTGGTTCTCTCTCTCTTTTTAATGTGCCCTAGTCTAATATACATTTAAGAAATTATACACACACATATGTGAATATAAACATGCATATATATTTGTAATTTTTTACAACTGTATATGTGTGTATGCATATTAGGCTGTAAATTCTGTCTGAAACACTGAGAAAGATGAGCCTCTATTGTATCTACCACACAGCTTGGACATACTAATATATATATATATATATATATATATATATATATATATATATATATATATATATATGGATACAAAGAGGTGGGGCAGAAGGGAGAGGGACCAAGAGACAGAGAGACAGAGACAGAGAAAATATTTGTCCTATAATTAGATAGATAGATAGATAGATAGATAGATAGATAGATAGATAGATAGATAATAGATAGTTTCATGACTGTTTTTTTTCCCTTCAATTGAAATACAAAATCTGAATACATTTGAACATACATTTATCATCAAATAGAGGACTGGAAAAAGACCTTTACATTTTAAGCCTAACTAAGGAAATCTTTTATGTATTTGGAGTTTATTATTATTATTATTATTATTATTATTATTATTATTATTATTTAGACTGTTTCATTGTGTCTGGAACCTATTATGAAATCCAAGGTACCCTCAAACTCACAAGCTTGCTACCAAGCTTCTTGGTTTACAAGTATATACTATAATGCCTGGCAATAAACAAGTGTGTGTGTGTGTGTGTGTGTGTGTGTGTGTGTGTGTGTGTGTGTTTATAAATTATATTTATGTAAGCTAATCATTGATACTAAAGGACATGTTCTTAGCAGTTGATATTTAACAATTTACAAAATTTATAGTTCAGCATTTATTTATATAGTTATTTACTTATATGAATTCTAGAGAGTCTCCCTTTGTGTAGGCTAGCCTATAACTTACTACACAGACCATCATAGCCTCAAACTTGCAGCAATCCTCCTGCCTTGGATTCCCAAGATCTGACATCAGAGATGCACTACCTGTCTTATTGTTGAATATTAGTTACATAAATATCCTTACTAATGTATCTGGTCATTTTGGGGGAAAATTAATATAAAGAATCCAAACTTAAAAGGAAAACTCACTTAGATTAATACCTTAGCCACTTTCTAATAGAGTAGAAGAAAAACCTCCAAATACCACCCACAGGCTAAGAGAGATTTATAGCAATCTCTTGTAGATACTTTTAAAGGGAAGGAGTTTGTACCTCTAACACCAATAACATATTGCAAAGCCAACAGCAGTACTTGTGCTCCAAGGGAAAGCATACTCACAGACAGATACTTGCAAGAAGCCTTACAGACCACATTTTTATGTTAGGGATTGGCAATAGCTATCATCAGGGAACTGGCTTAGAAACGCCCTACTTATTTAGCTCTGGATTATTGATAGATTTTGTTTTGCAAGGAAGTTAGAAAAAAGAAAATAGAATCTAAAATTTATCAGAGAGGCTTGTAATCATGGACTTGGTGCCTGGTAAATCATCGCCATTGTCATCATTATTGGTTGTCATCTTCTTCCTCCTCCTCTTCCTCCTCCTCCTCCTCCTGCTTTATCGCCTCCTCCTCCCCTTGCTCTTTTTCCTCCTCTTCTTCCTATTAGTATTTTCTGCAGATGGACTCTGGTTTCTTTAATCAAATTTTGCTTACCAAAACATGTGAGTCTATCTGAATTTTTATTCATCTGTGATATTAAGCAAGAGGCTAATTTAGAACCCCACCCTATCCCCTTCCCTTTAAACTAACAGTGGACAAGAGCTAGCACAAAAGAGAGACTGGGCTGTATTTCAGCTGCCACAGCAGCAAGCAAGCATTCTCTGTTGATCGGATGCACTTCGATTGTATATGTCATTTGTGGCTGATGTCTGTAAATTCTTGCATAAAGAACTATGAGTTCCTTGGGGCATGGTGCACCGGTCCATTCCAGTGATGTCTATTGATTGTGTGCTGGGCTGCAAAGTAGCACAGGTGGACTTGCTGACAGACAAAGGCACAGGGCAGGGTGCAGAGCAAAAGCTTGTGAAGAAAACTAAGATGCATGATAATACCATTTACTGAAAAGTTGGCTTTTACTAAGTCATGGGCTAGGTTTTCCTTGATGTCTGCTCATTTCCTACCAAGGTGATATGGATAGGAGAGGTAAAGGAAGCTTTACACCATCAAACAACCAGTGAGTGGAATCTATACTATTTTAGATTCAGGTCTCTCTAGGCAAAAAGCCATGCATGGGTGGACACATCTCTCAGTGAAAGAGTGCCATGAATGGTCAAGTTTCTTGGCTCATTTCCCAGCATGCGACAGCAACAGGCCATTTGTTTTCGATCATCCTCTGGTGCTGTGTCCATGCTGGCATACTCTGATGGTCAACAAAGCATAATGTAAAATCACGTAAGAGGAATACTTCTGAGTGTGTCTATAAAGGCATTTTGAAAAGGTTTAATCCAAAGAAAGAAGATCCACCCCCAAATGTCAGCTATGGTATGTAGGTAGAGTATCTTGTGTATCGTATGCACCGCCTGCCAACTAAAAAGCCTATGGCCTATGGCTTTGGCAGGAAATGGAAGGTGGGACATCTGGGAGGAAAATGAATTCTGGGCTTGAGCCAGAACCAGGAAGATGTCAGGAGATGAATGCATGGTACCTTAGCACAGGTATCTTAGTCAGGGTTTCTATTCCTGCACAGATGTCATTACCAAGAAGCAATCTGGGGAGGAAAGGATTTATTCAGCTTACACTTTCCACACTGCTGTTGATCAGCAAATGAAGTCAGGATTGGAACTCAAGCAGGTCAGGATACAGGAGTTGATGCAGAGGCCATGGAGGAATGCTTCTTACTGGCTTGTTTCCTCTGAAACATGGTCAGGTTGTCACAGGAATACCCCACTCCTGGTACCAATTTGTCTTAGTCAGGGTTTCTATTCATGCACAAACATCATGACCAAGAAGCAAGTTGGGGAGGAAAGGGTTTATTCAGCTTACACTTTTCTCATCGCTGTTCATCACCAAAGGAATTGAGGACTATAACTTAAGCAGGTCAGGATACAGGAGCTGATGCAGAGGCCATGGAGGGGTGTTTCTTATTGACTTGCTTCCCCAAAACAACAGGAAACCAGCCATGTGAAAGGAACATGTGAAAGGAACATAGGTTAAACTAATGGGTAATCCAAGTTATGAACTAAGTTACAAATGCCCAAGGTATTTGTAAATGTATTTTGATTCTGAGTAATATTTAAAGGAACGTGGATTAGGAGGAAGAACCAGACGAAACTTCAACAATAGTATTCACGGGCTGGAAGTTCTGGGCCGGATAAAAAGAAGAAAGGTTTCTGAGCCCCAGCATTTATCTCTGTCTCTGTTTCCTGGCTGTGGATGCAAAGTGACTAGTGACCTCAATCTCCTGACTCCATACCCTCCTCATTATGATGGACTATCCCCTCAAACCCTGAGCCAAATAGCACCTTTCTCCCTTGGGTTGCTTTTGACTCTGTACCAAGAAAAGTACATCCATCACTCATATAGTTTCTCTTCTAGGCCAGTCATGGCATCACCTTACCCTTCTTTCTTAACCAGCTTGTACCACAAGACACAGAAAAAAAGCAAGATACACAGAGTTAGAAAAGCAATAAATGTGAGCTGGATTAGAGGAAGAGTGTGCCTTCCTTATGCAGAAGGTAGAAGCAGCTCAAGTTACCCTGATGTAAATGTATTTTTAAAATATTTTAAATATCTGTCTTTTTAAAAAATTCATTTTCTGAGATGGGAGATCATCTTAGTGATTAAGAATACTAGCTACACTTGCAAAAGGTCTAGGTTCAATTCTTAGCACCCACATGGTGGCTCGTAACTTTCCGTGCCTCAAGTTCCAAGAGATTTAATGTTCTCTTCTGGTCTCTATGGATACTCTATACATGTGGTGCACAGATCTGCCTGCAGGAAAAAATACCTATGTACATATAATAAAAATAAATTTTAATTTATTTCATAAATAATAAAAATAGTTTAAAATCTTATGTTGGATAGTCATATGTTGCTCAAAGGAATGACATTTTAATGAGACTCAGTAGGAGATATAGGGTGTGGGAGAAGGGGAGAGAAGCAGGTTGTATCCAGAACACATTTCACAATAGAGACTGTATTTTTTATATCACAACTGAGAGTGATACTACTGTCAACCATAGGTTAGAGAACAGAGTACTGCCCAGTATCCTATATCTTCCCCTAACAGATCAGCACCTCCTCCTACCCATTCCTAAATTTCGATAATGCTCTAGTTTAGAAAGTTTAGGTTAAATTTTGGGGTAGAAAAAAAAGGTCATGATATAAAGGCATTGAATAGCTTCTAGAATTCCTGAGATCCAAGAATCCTGCTCATAAGCAGTGGGTCAGACATATATACAAAGTTACATGGGGAGAGATACTTGTGTTTGCATTAATTCAATAGGAAAATAAACAAAAAGGGGGGATCAGTTGAAAATTTTATTCTATTTATTCTACGGGTTACAAAATAATAATCTGAAGTTACTGAAATGGAAACATTCCCACACACTGTTTTGAGCAAATACACAGATCTGAAACAGTGAGAAACATGTCCCCATTTTCATTAAAATTGTTACTGAAAATCACAAGGTATACAGCAGACATGGTATGAATCAACCAATACTCAACAGACAGACAGCCACTAAGGTCAAGGGTCATGTGCAATTGGTGGTAAAAGTCTTTAAAGTTTTAATTATTCATTTTTCCTTTACTGAATGGACTTTGTTTTGAACAAGCAGAAATATATTTTTAAAATATCAACAAAAACTATGGGGGATATTTTCACTTAACTTCTATTTTAGATATAGAGTTACTTACTCTCTTGAGAGTCTTTGCTATCATTTTGGTGAAAATTATATAAATTTTTCTGCTCTATGATTTTAAGAAGCAATAGCCATTTGCTATGTGACTGTGCACTTCAGACCTCTGTGAATGGGAAGCATATGGGAGAGGACCCAGCTTCTGAACCTCATCACCTAGTGCCATCAAATCACTCTGTGAGAAGGCTTCTTCACAGTCTGTACATCCATCCATCCATTCTCTGATGACCCAGAAGTGAAATGTTTCCGGGTTTTTTTTTTAAAGAAAGTATATGTTCTGTGAGATCAATTAGCAGTCAATATCACAGATTAACGCATAAACATAACTTAACATCCAGATTTCTGAACCATTGGCCATTAATAACCAATCAGGAAGGATGATCATTTAGGACTCAATAGCCTCATTAGATTATGGTCTCACAAAAGAAAACTTCTTTTTGTTTATTCACAGAGAGGAGCAGTGGAGACAGACAGTAATCAGACAGTGCATATGGGACTCATCTCTATGTTCCTACAGTAATCAAAGGCATGGCACTAGAGAGATGGCTTAGTGGTTAGTCACCTGCTCTGTTCTCATCTAGAACTTGTATTTGAGTGCCAACTCCCATGTCAGGTAGCTCACAACCACATATAACATCAGATTTATGGTAATATTCATGACAACATCCTCCTCTAGATGCCACAGGCATTACACTCACACACACAGAGAGAAAGAGTGAGTGAGAGAGAGAGAGAGAAACATAAACACACAGAGTTGCACAACATATCAACGCACATGTGCACTCAGACAGATATACACACAAAAGTGTTGAGAAAGAAACACAGAGAGACACACACAATTGTGCACATGTACAGACAAATGCAGAGAGAGAGAGAAAAATACCCAGAGAGACACAAAGACACACACACACTAAAATAAATTAAATCTTTTTTAAAGAAAGAAATTGAATCCATTTCATAGGTAGGAGAAGCTTCCCATGGTCTTGACTAAGGTGTCACCTTAAAGATGGGGGTGCAGGCTTCTGGATGAGGAGGCTAAGACACAGAGTAAGATCAATGATGGTCCAGGGTTAGGGCCTCTGTAAGTTCTATCAAAAGTGAATGGGTTGAGAATGACAAGAAAGGATCCAACTTGCTGATTTTCATATTTGGAAACTCTGAAGATTCATCCTATCCCATTATATTATGTATATTATATCCCATTATATTATATATATTATATCCCATTATATTATATTTTGGATTTTTCTCAAATGAATTATTTTTTCTGAATGGCTTTTCTCAAGGCTGAAGATTTTTCTGTCTCTCAATTAAGTTCTAAAATATACAGACCCAGGCAAACCAAGCAACGATTGTATCAGCCACAGAGAAGAGAAGTTATAAGAATACTGTCTATTGAGAAACACATCTATTTTTAATTATTTCGTGACATAAAATTAGAGAAAACATTGTGTGATCACAATTATTTGAGATAAATGTTTGATGCACAGGTGGATTTACGTGAACAGAAATGTATTTTACTCTAGAGAAGTCCAAGAATATTGTGCTAGCATCTGACAATGATCTTCATGCCATGCCCAGCCATGACAGAAGGTAGCTGGATGAAGGGGAGTGGGAGTGGCTCACCAAGTGATGGAGAGACAACTAACAAGCACATTCTTGGGGAAACTAAGCAATATTTACACTAACTGCTTTAATCCATTTTCTGGCTCGGACCAATTCTCACCAGACTCCATCTTCCAGCACCTCACTATTGAGTTGCGTATTTGGCAAGTGAGCGTCAGGGAACAGATTCAGACCAGCACATTCAGCTCCACCAGACTAGTAAAGCATCATATGAGGTGCTCCAACAATTGCAACCAAAAGCATATTGAAAAGAAAAATCAGATAGTGTGCGCGCACACACATAAACCAAAAACCAAAATATCAGGATCAATGTGGAAATAAATTAATTTTTAATAGACCATAAAAGATATGGTGAAACATAGGTAAAATGACAGTAGCTTGGTTCTAAATCACAAAGGAGCTATATTTAAAGATAAAAAATAAGAACTTTGTTCTTTATTCGATATACATAACACATATGAACCCATTAATAGCTTCTCTTCTTCCTGTGTGTGTGTGTGTGTGTGTGTGTGTGTGTGTGTGTGTGTGTGTGTATGAGTGCATATATGTACATGCAGATGTGTTTATGTTTTCTTGTGGGGAGCTCATTGTATAAGGGAGTGCTCATACACATGTGGGGGGTACAGAAGACAATACTGGGTATCATCTTTATGATATTTTCCTCCTTATATTTTGACACAGGCTTTCTTGTTGCGCCTGGAGCTCATCAATATGACTAGACTGGCTGGCCAGTGAATGAACCCGAAGATCCTTCTGTCTCTGCACACCCCAGTCCCGCAGGATGGCAGATGTGCTACCATCTTGCCCTGCTCTTTGATGTGAATGTAGGGATCTAGGCTCAGGTTCTGAAGCTGGTGCAGCAAGCCCTTTACTGACTGAGCCCCATTCTCAATCCTGAAAATGTTTTTTTTAAGACTAGAATAGCATGAGGATTAATTAGCGACAAAGCATACAATGGCTTGCATGAGAAAGAGGAATAATTCAAACAGCTGTAGTAAAAATAGAGAAAGGAGAAGAAAGAGTTCAGAGAATCCGTGTGACAAGAAGAATTAACATGAGGAGTCAAAGACAAAGACTCTTCTAACAGCAGTAATAGAAGTTGACATGAAAAAAGTTCCTGAACTGTCCAATTGACTGAATTTAACTTTAAACCCTATTACCTATTTTTTTCTGTTAAAATTACACAAATCCTTAAACTATGAGATTTCAACCTGTTGCAGTAAGTTGTCTCACAGGGTTACTCAAGTGTAATTTTCCCTCCTTGACTTGTTTTTGAGGAGGGGGAAAAAAGGAAGGGTGTCTGTCTGGGTGCCCCATGGCACACTTCAAGAAGGTTTTCCCCCACACAGTGAAACATCTGCTTTCCATCAGCCACAGCTGCAATGCATCCCGAGGCATGGCCCTGGAGTACGGAACAGCAGCTGTAGCCCAGTATCCAGCGCATCAGGAGCTTCCTGGCAATCTCCAGCCATGGGCGAGGCACTGCTAATGCCACCCTCTCTCTCTTCTCCCACCACCTGGCAAGTGTCTTCATTTCGAAGCATGGCTTGTTTGTAGCTCTTACCTTCTCCTTGCTCTCTGGAAATCAGCCTCCGTGTCTCCTCTTCAGAACAGGAGAGTAAATTTTAAGGTAAAAGCAGAAAAGGAATATGCTGGCAGGGGTGGAGGGTTATGTCTGAGAGCATCCTACGTGTACCTTTTCCATGTTGAGGCTGATAAATCCAAAATTCACCTGAAATAGTCTTTGGGGGATAGCTATATGGCTTAGTTAAAAGTTCTTGCCTGGCATGTGCAAAGCCCTCGGTGTCACCCCAAACACTGCATAAGCAGACAAGATGGTACATGCCTGTAAGCTTGACACTCAGGAAAATCAGAAATCCAGGATTCTCTTCAGCTACATAGTCAGGTTGAGATCAGCCAGGGTTACACACACACACATAAAAAAATGTATTATGTTAGATGATGATAAATGATGTGTGAGAAATAAAACTGCTAAGCTCTGGGAGTGTTGGAAGAATGGGTTATATTCCTCTGTGGGTTATATTCCTATCATCCTCAGCAAGATTAGAAAGGGCGGAAGGTTTGTGCTTTCTGAGAGGAAGGAACGATAAGGAGCTCAAGAATTAGTTCACATAGTGCTGGGAGGAGCTGGTAGTTTAACTCAGTCTGAAAAGTGCACATCCAGCACGTACAAGGCTCCCATGTTCCCCCAGGATGTATGCCTGTCATCCCAGCTCGTGGCAACTAGATGAGGGAGGATAGAGTTCAAGACCATCCTCTGCTACACAATGTATCCAGGGACAGCTTGGGAAACATGAGAGCCTCTCCTTCCCCCGCCAGTAGATAGGTAGGTAGGTAGATAGATAGATAGATAGATAGATAGATAGATAGATAGATGATAGATAGATAGATAGATAGATAGATAGATAGATAGATAGATAGATAGATACCAAGGAGAGTAGAATGAGGGAGATGTTCAGACTGAGGACTAAAGTTCAAGACACCAAGCTTTATACTGATGGATAGAGGGAGGTCCTATTTCTGTTGCGATTATCCAGGTACCAGAATCTCAATTATGACCCATTCCATTCCCTCAATGGAAAGTGAGCTGAAGCAGGGGCATGACATCCTTCAATTTTCCACAGAGTTCTGCTGACAGCAGCACTGATCTCGCCTTATGATGCCAGGGCTGAGGATAGACCAGCATAGACACGTGGGGCAGGTATGTGGAAATCAATGCAGAAAAAAAAAGGACTTGGTTATGGAAAGAAACCCATCTGGCATCAAAGTAGTTTACACAGCAATCTTACAGGGCATACCCATGATACCACTTGGAAGCTATGAAGACGAGACCAACATCTCCTTACATCCTGGTTTCCTGAGTTCAAGGTGCCATCCAGCCTGTAACGATTTCCTCACCTCTACCTTCTCTTAAGCAAAATAGAGTCTCCATTTGTTTAAAAAAATGCAAATCAAACTTGGCTACAGAAACAAACATTTCCTTTCTTTACTTTTATTTGTATGAGTACACTGTAGCTGTCTTCAGACATACCAGAAAGGGCATTGGATCCCACTACAGAGGGTTGTGAGCCACCATGTGGTTGCTGGGAATTGGATTCAGGGCCTCTAGAAGAGAAGTCAATGCTCTTAACCTCTGAGCCATGCCTCCAGATCCCGAGTCTCCATTAAAACAAAACAAAACACTGATAGTGTCATTTTTATTTCCAAAGAAATGCTAAATATGCTTCCTGACTATCTCAATGGCCTCAGTCATCCTTTGAATATACCACAGGCTTGATGCAGTTCACAACAACAGAAGGAAACACAGCTCTTCCCAAGCACATGATATTGATCTCATTTTAAAGGTGAAAATGAAGCATATCCCATCACACCGAATGCCTGTGTGGCAAATGGTTTGAAAGGGTCTGTCTTGGGCAGATGTTGCCTTATTTCAATGTTGTTGTGTCACTACCTGGTAAAATATCACTGATTGATCTGACACCCACTGAGTGTAGGATCTTTAATGTGTATTGTCCTCCTGTTGAACCAAAAGGGCAAAGGTTGGTCTGTGGTTTAGACTGGAATAGAAGTATGATGTGGAGAACTGTTAAAAGGGTGAAATTTACTTCCTGTGTTTCTGTTAACTTTCCCTCAAGCAAATGGAATGGGTTGCACTTGAGAGCCTGGTAGCTGGATGGTATTAATAACATTAATAACAAAAGAAATGGCTGCCATGTGTCCTTGCAAGAATCTTATAAACATTACTTCATTCATCCCTCCAACACTAACTAAGCCCACCTAGCCAAGGAACAAACAGAAGTTCAGAGAACTGTAGAGAACTTTCCGGAAATTGCTGAAACTTATCTGCCTCTGCCAATCTCGGTGAAATTCAAGCCAAGGTGTTCTGATACTTAGCTGTGACCTTTAACCCCTGTTGCATCATAGTTGTACTAATCTCTATCTTAGTGCAATGGCTGCCTCTACTTGAAACTTTAGTATCAATGATGTACAGTCCTTTGTACCTCTTTACCACTAGATTCTTGTGTTTTAGAGGTATGGCTAGGCACAAACAACTCTCTCATTTCTTACACTTTCTTTATAAAGTAAATAAATTATGCTTTGTGCTCAAGAGATCCTTGGTTCAGAGATATCATCCTGCCAACGAAGTTGACCTTCAAGTGACAAATTTACCACGACAAACAAGCCACAATTAACCCTTGAGTAGTGGGTTTTAACCCTTGCTGTGGTTTTGGTGTGTCCTCTAAGGCTATGAATTGGAAACTTGGTAGTCACAATGTTGAGAGGTGGTGGGACCTTGACCTTGACGAGGTAGAATGTTCTAGAAAGTGGTTAAGTCATTGTGGGGGCATCACCCTCCAGGGAAATTAATGTTTGTCTTTTGCCTTATGGAATGAGTTTTCAAGATAATAATTTCCTACAAGGAAAGATCACTTTGGCTTAGTCCTTTTGTTACACTGTAGCCTAGAGAAGCCATTGAGAGCAGACGAGTAGGCCCACCCAATGTGGGCTTTTGGTCACTCAAACTATGAATTAAAAAAAAAAACAGAACAAAACAAAAACAAACAAACAAAAAAACGTGGTTTACTGATTTAAAAAATAAAGAATTTTAAATGGTAACTTGACCAGCCATAATCCACTTCACTGTCCACTAAAGGGACTACTTCAGCCTTTCTCCTCAGCAATCAGTAAAATTCCACATGGAAATATAGAGCGAGAAAATGAAAAGTCAGTTATGAAAGTAGTACAGTTCTTCTTAGGGAACATTAAAGATAAGGTAAAATGGACAAAAAAATATTAAGCAACAAAGAAAACAATATGAAATCAAACAAAACAACAAATATCAAAATAACTCAAGAGACTTGCAGGGCAGGTTTACACAACAACTGAAGATTGGCAAAGTTAAAGTCTGCATTGAAGATTTTTAAAATTTATTTTACATGTATAAGTGTTTACCTGCATATATGTAAGGCCACTACATGTATGCCTGGTACTCTTGGAGGTCAGAAGAGGACACCAGATTCTCTGATGCTGGAGTCATAGATGGTCGTGAGCAGCTATGCAGTGCTGGGGACCAAACCCAGGTCCTCTGCAAGAGCATCAGGTGTCCTTAGCCACTGGGGCGACTCTCCAGCCCTGCACTGAAGATCTTCAGAAGTGGCTTATGAAGATTCTGGGCCAGCGTGTTCAAAGTAAACGTGGTAAGCTCTTCCACAGGAGGAAAAAAAAGCAAAGGACCAAAACTAATACAAAAACAGAGGCTAGACACCGAATCCGGGAATCGTAAGTGTTTCCAAGCATGAAAATAAATTCTAATTAAATCCTAGCAAGAGAAGCAGAATAAAATGCACAATTAACAATTTCTGGAACTCAACGCTGAGGCTTTTAAAACGGAGACTCAAAAGATTCAACTTAAGTTGGATAAATGAAAATAAATCCTCTCAGAGATAAATGCTGACAAAGCTCAAAAGCTTGAGAAAAAATAGCACCCCAAAAAAGAGACCTTTAAAATACCAACCAGAAATCTCAGACAAGGTCGTGCAAAAAGATGAAATCCTCAAAGCAAACCTGTGCAGCCTCATCTTCTTCTTCAGAACTTCTAAGTATCACCAAGGACTGACATCCCCCTTACTCTCAGATAATACAAATTGGTGACCACATTTCAACACAAACACCAGCTCCCATTTCCTTTCAAGCCAGTAGACTTGACTTTGGGTCTATGACAAATCTGCCTGCAACAATGCTGTGCTGATAAAGAATTTAGACGATCTGATAGCTGCATGCCTGGTAACAGTTCTTCACTTATTTTATTTGGATTTGGTTCTCATACATCAAAATATCATGGATCCAAAGTTTCCCTTGTGGGTCATAGGTCACCAGATCCAGGATACAACAGTGGGATTTTCCCCAGACTGTTACTAATTATCTGGAGACCACATGTTCCAGGGAAATAAAAAACAGAAAGGACAGGAATTTGTATTTAGCTTCAGGCAGAGAGGCATGGATGCTTTGTGTAGAATCTTCTATGTAAGAGATGTAGTTTAAAATAGAGTACAGCAACCAGGGCTATACAGAGAAACCTTGTCTCGAAAAACCAAAAAAAAGTCCAGAATGAATACAGAACATAAAATTTCTTCTATCTATCTGAAAGAAAAAGGAGTTCATGGACATTTGTACTGTTTTCAGAGAAGGAATTAAGGGAGGGTGAGTATATCATTTCAACAAGTATAAATACAAGTCTATAATGAAACTGAAGGAGAAGACACATCTAACAAGAAATAATAAGATAATCAGATGATTGATTGACTCAAAATTCAAATTATAGAAAGAATGAAGAATCAGAAATATCTTTGGGTCAGGTGAGGAAGAAGTAACTAGTAGCCTCTGAGGATACAGTTTCCACACAGGGAGACCGCAGAGGTCGGAAACAGGGCTGTCTTTTAAATCACAAGCACAAAGTCATCCAAAAGTAAAGTTTGACATTGTAAAACATGTGTATGACAGGAAGACCTCAAAAATGATAGCAGAATTAAAAATAATAATAATAGTAAAGGCAGAGGAAATATGCAAACTGCTAGAGAAGTGTCTGAATAAAGGGCTCAGTCGGTAGAATGCCTGTCTCATAAGCAGAGAGTCATGATTTTGGGTCCCCAGAAACCACTGGCAATCTGAGCATAAGGAGCAAAGTTAAGCCAAGTGGGGCAGAGACAGGGAGATCCCTGGAGCTTACTAAACCCCCAGGCTAGCCAGACAAGCTAGCTCCAGGTCCAGTGAGACACCGTCTCTCAGAATAAAAATGGAGAGAGATTGAGGAAGGAACCCAACATCAAGCTCTGGACTCGACAGGCAAGTTTTTACACTCCCTCACACACCTGTGTACCTCTACACATGTGCAAATGCATGTATACACAGAGGCACATACACCCACGTGTCATATACATGTAGCCCAACAAAAGTTAAAAAAAAAGAAAAAAGAAAAAACAAGGAGAAGCTTTAAATATAAGAGAGAATGACTGTTAGGAGGGAGAGACACAGGTGAGACAGACTGTATCGCTGAGTGAGAGGGACTTCACTCAGGAAAAGAGAAGAAAGGAGAAGAGCAAAGAGATACAGAGAACCTGGAGAAGACACACTAAGGACATTTTCAGCAACTTAGTCACAGACTTTTTGGCCTTTTTACTAAAGCATCAGCTGGAATGTGTGCTGAGATTGAGGGCATGCACACCAGAGGGCTAAAGACATTGGGATGACTATAATCCAAATCTGCTGTCAGGAATTTTTGAAGAATTAATTTAAAAAAAAAGAGAGAGAATGTAAAAGGGCTGGTGTTAGAGGCTATGATAGATCTGGGAATGGTTAGGGGGAAGATGGGGATGGTGAATATGATCTAAATATGTTGTATAAAAGTCTCACGGAGGACTCATCAGGTTATATTTACAATATATATACATTCTATATATGTGTATATACATATATATTCTAAATATATATTCTAAATATATTATATGTAATTATATATTATATGTAATTATATATTATATGTAAGATATACATTCACACACACACACACACACACACACACACACACACACACACACATATGTATATAATCTGTATATTCCTGCAATAACAATTGGTAAAAAGGGCCCACGAATTTAAAAGAGGATGGGGAAGGGTGTTTGGGAGGGTTTAGAGGAAGGAAAGGGAATGGAGAAATGTGATTAAATTATAGTCTCAAAAATATACAAAATTAAAGAAAAAAAGAGAAACCAACTTAAATATAAGAGCAAAGCTATGCTAAAAAGTAGGAAAATATGAGAGAGAAAGGCAGGGTGCGGCAAAGGGGCCAACATTTAATGGAATTATTGAATCAGCTTTATTTTTCTTGTTGTGTAACCTTGGGTTTTATCAGTTGGAGAAGTCATGGCGGGTGGAGCCTCCTGCACTTATGGTTTGATTGTGAGCCCACCCTTTAATAGCTGAGCCACCCTTCCAGCCCTAGCCTCTTGTTCTCAGGCTTGGTATTACAGCCCGTGCCTGAGGAACTCAGGTTCCATGAAATTCCTGGTGTTGTGTTGCTAAGTGGTCACAGTGCAAAACTGATTTCTAAATATTTGTATTTATGCCCAGAAATCAGTTTTTCTCTGAGAGAGAGAGAGAGAGAGAGAGAGATTGATCAGAGATCAGCAATGTCTAAAGTATCACAGAAGAAGTCATTTGGAGCTAAACAGTAACCCACAATGGCCTCCATGTGTGTAATTAATCTTCAACAGATCAAATGAACATGATTTTACCACAAGGAATACTTGCCAACTGATAGGGAAGAGAGGATGTGGCTGAGTCAGATTCACCTGGTGGATAGGGTATGAGATGGATAAGATGGCTATGGAGAGACTTCTCCAGAAAGATCTGATAGGTTCAGAGGTGAGAATTAGGAGGCATGCCATTCTGACCAAGGCAGATAGATATTTGGAGACTGGATAAAAGGATATTCAGAGAAAACCTCCAGGGGATAGAGATGTATTAGGAGTGATGGTGATGGTAGGTATCCCCCAAATCAACTCCGAGGTTCTGAGTATTTCTCAGGTTCTGCTAGAGCTTTTTAGAGGCCAGTGTACAGTTCCACCAAAAGCACCGTGAACATGGTTTAGCAAAAGGCTCAGCTGGATATCTGCTTGCATTGAAAGCATGAAGAGATGAGTTCTGTCGCCATAGCCCATATAAAAAGTAAGGCATGGTGGTATGTGATTGTAGACTTAGTATGTGGGAAGCCGTAAGCCTGGGGGTTGATGGCCAAGGAGCATAGCTTAGATGGTGAGCCACAGGTCCCACTAAGAGGTCCTGTCTCAAAAACCAATTTGTCCCAATCTCCAAATGGAGAGCTTTGGGCGGCCTCTAAGGAGTGCTAACTGAGGATGTCCGCTGACTTCCACATGCAAACAAACACACAAAGAAAGAGAGGGGGAAAGTGAGAGGGGGGAAATGAGAGAGAGGAAGATGGAGAGAGAAAGAGGAAGAGTAGAAAAAAGCAAACAGAGGGAGGAGAGAGGGGTAGGAAAGAGGGACTGAAGGGAGGTAAGAAACAAAAGTAGCCTCCTGCATGCCACAGTTACAGGCATGGACCACATGCATGCCCAGTGTAGGTGACACTCTGCATCAAGCCCAGAGCTTGTCGTATGCTAGGCAAGCATCCTACCAACTGAGCTACAGAAGTTCAAGAACATGTAAGCACAGACTTGAAATCTTAGATATTTTCTTCATTAATTCTTCTTGTGAGAGTTCCCACCCAGGCTGCTCACTGGAAGAAGACTCCAAGAACTTTAGGAAGCTCTGGTAAGAGTCCTATTTCTTAGGATCTGGACTGGCTCTTGGGACCTATTCTGAGATTTAAATACTCCCCGCTGGTCTCCAAGTGTATATATGATGGGGTGAACTTCCACCCAGCAGAATATTTTAAGAGTCGGTGTCACCGAAGGTTCATAAAACATTGATGTGTGATACGGAGAATAATGCAGTTTTATTTTAATTATTCTATTAAAGTAAGGGAAATCTGACGGTAATCCATGACGCTCTCTTTTACTGAGAAAGAGTCCTCTTTCTGTGTGTGACTGCATCTAATCCAACTTCACCCCTTTTTCTTTGTTTTGTCTTTTTTGAGACAGGGTCTCTCTACCTAGCCTTGGTTGTCCTAGAACTCACTATATATACCAGGCTTGCTGTGAACTCAGATCAACATCCCTGCCTCTGCCTCCTGAGTTCTAGATATAAAGGCATGCACTGCCTACCTCTTATACATAAGCAGGGAGAGTCCTCGGGAAATCTAGCCATGTTAAATCTAGCTAGATCCGATTTTCTCAGATCTGACTTTTTTTGTGTGGCGTTTTCTTACTGGGAATGAGTCACGGATTACATTTAGAAAATAAAGATAATTGTGCCTATTGAAAATGAGACCAATGAGAGTAAAGGCAAGTTAGACAAACAAAAATATCAAAATAAGACTGGGGATGCCATGCACTGCCTCATAGGACAGCTAATTTCATTACTGAAGAATGAGTAAATGAAACCTCCTGGCCAGCCAGGCCTTATTTTGTGGGTCCTGGCAAGTCTGTCTCTGTTATTTAATTAGCAGAAGTGAAGCTAGCAGGAAAAGGTTCAGTTTGCACTTTCAGAAAATAAATGATATCAGTAGTCACGTGTGTGGACAGAAGACCAAGAGAGGGGCCATTAGAACACTTCCAACCCGACGGGGTTTTGTAACCACTAGACACTCTCAAGAAGCCATAATTCTGACCAAAGGAAGGGTACCGCCAGTCACAAGCCAGCGCTCTCATTTCTCCTTGAGAGAATCATTTCACTCTCCCCACTTCCCTCCAAGCTTAAACCTGCTGTACCTCTGGAAAGAAAAATAAACCCACCTCCCAGCGCTGACCAAGATAAAATTAAAGGCAAATATACTTACATCCATATACACACATGAATCCTCATCCTCGCTGTGTATTTGCAGACGCGTGTGTATTTATTTACGTTATGCCTGTGCAATTACACGGAGTTATGAATGAGGATAATGTCCAGAGATATATCCTTAAAGGAGACCACAGCATGAGAAGATAGTTTGATGGCTAACAGCAGGGGTCTTTTTATTCTCAGCGCTACTAGTACTCCGTGCCAAGTTGTTCTTTGCTGGGAGGACTGTATTGGGGGGATGTGTGGACAGTAGTGACCACAACAGGAACCATGGTCCAGGCACAGTCTGCAGTCTCTGCCTTTTCCCCTCATCCAATTGTAAACATCAAAAAATAAAATAAAATAAAAATAAAAATAAAAACAGACTTGTTTAAATGTTCCCTGGGAAACAAAATTACCCTCCACTGAAAATTATTGGGCTAAATTCTGGTATGAAAAAATCTTAAAGAATCCAGGATAGTTGGTATGGACTGAGAATGGAAAAAAAAAAAGTTATTGATTGAATTTCCATGATCAAAGTATATCGTATGAGAAGTTTCAGGCTTTATATGACCTCTTGGCTTGCTCTGTAGCTCAGGCTGTTATAGAACTTACTAATGTAGCCTAGGCTGCCCTTAAACTCATAGCAATCCTCCTGTCTCAACATCTCAAGATCTGGGACTACAGTTTCACATTATTCTACCAGGATTGCCTCTCTTTTCTTATTATTCATGTTATTTTTCTTGATGGTAAACTATTGAGTCTCTGTGGGTATGTGTCATTGTTTGTATTTTTTAAGTATTGTCTACATGTAGATAATGTATAGGTATTCATTAACTAAACAGACAGTTCTGGTCAAAGATCACATTCAGAAAACTCTCCAAGGAACTATGTTGGACATGGTTCTTACACAGTCCTTATTTCTTCTTAGAGAAGATAATTTACTCTGACTTAGAGTCCAAAGCATTCACCAAGCCTGAAATTCCAGTTTTCCAGCCACTGCTGTGTAAAGAGTCATATACCAGGTTGGAATTTCCCGCCCGAAGGCCTTCCCATGCCCCTTGGCTGACTGAGATCAATGTAAAACCTGCATCTCTTCACTGCCCACTTGACCCAGGTGCAGTTCACTTTGTCTTACACCCACCATACTTTCT
>LR749867.1:861934-921934 GCA_902729485.2 Mus minutoides
CAAGGAAGGAGCTAGAGAAAGTACCCAAGGAGCTGAAGGGGTCTTCAACCCTATAGGTGGAAGAATAACATGAACTAACTAGTTCCCCCTGTGCTCATGTCTCTAGCTGCATATATGGAAGAAGATGGCCTAGTTGGCCATCATTGGGAGGAGAGGCCCCTTGGTCATACAGACTCTATATGCCCCAGTACAGGGGAACTCCAGGGCCATTATGTGGGAGGGGGTGGGTAGGGGAGCAGGGCGGGGATGGGGGAGGGTATGGGCAACTTTCTGGATAACACTTGAAGTGTAAATGAAGAAAATATCTAATAAAGAAAAAAAATTTAAAAAAAAGAAAAGCAATAAATGTGAGCTGGATTAGAGGAAGAGTGTGCCTTCCTTATGCAGAAGGTAGAAGCAGCTCAAGGTATCCTGATGTAAATGTATCTTTAATTTTTCTAAATATCTGTATTTTTTAAAAATTCATTTTCTGAGATGGGAGATCATCTCAGTGATTAAGAATACTAGCTACACTTGCAAAGGGTCTGGGTTCAATTCTTAGCACCCACATGGTGGCTCATAACTTTCCATGACTCAAGTTCCAAGAGATTTAATGTTCTCTTCTGGCCTCTATGGATACTCTATATATATTTGGTGCACAGATCTGCCTGCAGGAAAAATACCTATGTACATATAATAAAAATAAATTTTAATTTCTTTCATAAATAATAAAAATAGTTTAAAATCTTATGTTGGTTAGTCATATGTTGCTCAAAGGAATGACATTTTAATGAGACTCAGTAGGAGATACAGGGTGTGGGAGAAGGGGAGAGAAGCAGGTTGTATCCAGAACACATTTCACAATAGAGACTGTATTTTTTTATATCACAACTGAGAGTGATACTACTGTCAACCATAGGTTAGAGGACAGAGTACTGCCCAGTATCCTATATCCTCCCCTAACAGATCAGCACCTCCTCCTACCCATTCCTAAATGTCGATAATGCTCTGGTTGAGAAAGTTTAGGTTAAATTTTTGGGTAGAAAAAAAAAGGTCATGATATAAAGGCATTGAATAGCTTCTAGAATTCCTGAGATCCAAGAATCCTGCTCATAAGCAGTGGGTCAGACATATATACAAAGTTACATGGGGAGAGATACTTGTGTTTGCATTAATTCAATAGGAAAATAAACAAAAAGGGGGGATCAGTTGAAAATTTTATTCTATTTATTCTACGGGTTACAAAATAATAATCTGAAGTTACTGAAATGGAAACATTCCCACACGCTGTTTTGAGCAAATACACAGATCTGAAACAGTGAGAAACATGTCCCCATTTTCATTAAAATTGTTACTGAAAATCACAAGGTATACAGCAGACATGGTATGAATCAACCAATACTCAACAGACAGACAGCCACTAAGGTCAAGGGTCATGTGCAATTGGTGGTAAAAGTCTTTAAAGTTTTAATTATTCATTTTTCCTTTACTGAATGGACTTTGTTTTGAACAAGCAGAAATATATTTTTTAAATATCAACAAAAACTATGGGGGATATTTTCACTTAACTTCTATTTTAGATATAGAGTTACTTACTCTCTTGAGAGTCTTTGCTATCATTTTGGTGAAAATTATATAAATTTTTCTGCTCTATGATTTTAAGAAGCAATGGCCATTTGCTATGTGACTGTGCACTTCAGACCTCTGTGAATGGGAAGCATATGGGAGAGGACCCAGCTTCTGAACCTCATCACCTAGTGCCATCAAACCACTCTGTGAGAAGGCTGCTTACCAGTCAGTACATCCATCCATCCATTCTCTGATGACCCAGAAGTGAAATGTTTCCGGGTTTTTGTTTTTTTTTAAAGAAAGTATATGTTCTGTGAGATCAATTAGCAGTCAATATCACAGATTAACGCATAAACATAACTTAACATCCAGATTTCTGAACCATTGGCCATTAATAACCAATCAGGAAGGATGATCATTTAGGACTCAATAGCCTCATTAGATTATGGTCTCACAAAAGGAAACTTCTTTTTGTTTATTCACAGAGAGGAGCAGTGGAGACAGACAGTAATCAGACAGTGCATATGGGACTCATCTCTATGTTCCTACAGTAATCAAAGGCATGGCACTAGAGAGATGGCTTAGTGGTTAGTCGCCTGCTCTGTTCTCATCTAGAACTTGTATTTGAGTGCCAACTCCCATGTCAGGTAGCTCACAACCACATATAACATCAGGTTATGGTAATCTCCATGACAACATCCTCCTCTGGATACCACAGGCATTACACTCACACACACAGAGAGAAAGAGTGAGTGAGAGAGAGAGAGAAACATAAACACACAGAGTTGCACAACATATCAACGCACATGTGCACTCAGACAGATATACACACAAAAGTGTTGAGAAAGAAACACAGAGAGACACACACAATTGTGCACATGTACAGACAAATGCAGAGAAAGAGAAAAATACCCAGAGAGACACACACACACTAAAATAAATTAAATCTTTTTTAAAGAAAGAAATTGAATCCATTTTATAGGTAGGAGAAGCTTCCCATGGTCTTGACTAAGGTGTCACCTTAAAGATGGGGGTGCAGGCTTCTGGATGAGGAGGCTAAGACACAGAGTAAGATCAATGATGGTCCAGGGTTAGGGCCTCTGTAAGTTCTATCAAAAGTGAATGGGTTGAGAATGACAAGAAAGGATACAACTTGCTGATTTTCATATTTGGAAACTCTGAAGATTCATCCTATCCCATTGTATTATATATATTATATCCCATTATATTTTGGATTTTTCTCAAATGAATTATTTTTTCTGAATGGCTTTTCTCAAGGCTGAAGATTTTTCTGACTCTCAATTAAGTTCTAAAATATACAGACCCAGGCAAACCAAGCAACGATCGTATCAGCCACAGAGAAGAGAAGTTATAAGAATACTGTCTATTGAGAAACACATTTATTTTTAATTACTTCATGACATAAAATTAGAGAAAACATTGTGTGATCACAATTATTTGAGATAAATGTTTGATACACAGGTGGATTTACGTGAACAAAAATGTATTTTACTCTAGAGAAGTTCAAGAACATTGTGCTAGCATCTGACAATGATCTTCATGCCATGCCCAGCCATGACAGAAGGTAGCTGGATGAAGGGGAGTGGGAGTGGCTCACCAAGTGATGGAGAGACAACTAACAAGCACATTCTTGGGGAAACTAAGCAATATTTACACTAACTGCTTTAATCCATTTTCTGGCTTGGACCAATTCTCACTAGACTCCATCTTCCAGCACCTCACTATTGAGTTGCGTATTTGGCAAGTGAGCTTCAGGGAACAGATTCAGACCAGCACATTCAGCTCCACCAGACTAGCAAAGCATCATATGAGGTGCTGCAACAATTGCAACCAAAAGCATATTGAAAAGAAAAATCAGATAGTGTGCGTGCACACACAAACCAAAAACCAAAATATCAGGATCAGTGTGGAAATAAATTAATTTTTAATAGACCATAAAAGATATGGTGAAACATAGGTAAAATGACAGTAGCTTGGTTCTAAATCACAAAGGAGCTATATTTAAAGATAAAGAATAAGAACTTTGTTCTTTATTCGATACACATAACACATATGAACCCATTAATAGCTTCTCTTTTTCCTGCGTGTGTGTGTGTGTGTGTGTGTGTGTGTGTGTGTATGAGTGCCTATATGTACATGCAGATGTGTTTATGTTTTCTTGTGGGGAGCTCATTGTATAAGGGAGTGCTCATACACATGTGGGGGGTGCAGAAGACAATACTGGGTATCAGCTTTATGATATTTTCCTCCTTATATTTTGACACAGGCTTTCTTGTTGCGCCTGGAGCTCATCAATATGACTAGACTGGCTGGCCAGTGAATGAACCCGAAGATCCTTCTGTCTCTGCACACCCCAGTCCCGCAGGATGGCAGATGTGCTACCATCTTGCCCTGCTCTTTGATGTGAATGTAGGGATCTAGGCTCAGGTTCTGAAGCTGGTGCAGCAAGCCCTTTACTGACTGAGCTCCATTCTCAATCCTGAAAATGTTTTTTTTAAGACTAGAATAGCATGAGGATTAATTAGCGACAAAGCATACAATGGCTTGCATGAGAAAGGGGAATAATTCAAACAGCTGTAGTAAAAATAGAGAAAGGAGAAGAAAGAGTTCAGAGAATCCGTGTGACAAGAAGAATTAACATGAGGAGTCAAAGACAAAGACTCTTCTAACAGCAGTAATAGAAGTTGACATGAAAAAAGTTCCTGAACTGTCCAATTGACTGAATTTAACTTTAAACCCTATTACCTATTTTTTTCTGTTAAAATTACACAAATCCTTAAACTATGATATTTCAACCTGTTGCAGTAAGTTGTCTCACAGGGTTACTCAAGTGTAATTTTCCCTCCTTGACTTGTTTTTGAGGAGGGGGAAAAAAAGGAAGGGTGTCTGTCTGGGTGCCTCATGGCACACTTCAAGAAGGTTTTCCCCCACACAGTGAAACATCTGCTTTCCATCAGCCACAGCTGCAATGCATCCCGAGGCATGGCCCTGGAGTACGGAACAGCAGCTGTAGCCCAGTACCCAGCGCATCAGGAGCTTCCTGGCAATCTCCAGCCATGGGCGAGGCACTCCTAATGCCACCCTCTCTCTCTTCTCCCACCACCTGGCAAGTGTCTTCATTCTGAAGCATGGCTTGTTTGTAGCTCTTACCTTCTCCTTGCTCTCTGGAAATCAGCCTCCGTGTCTCCTCTTCAGAACAGGAGAGTAAATTTTAAGGTAAAAGCAGAAAAGGAATATGCTGGCAGGGGTGGAGGGTTATGTCTGAGAGGATCCTACGTGTGCCTTTTCCATGTTGAGACTGATAAATCCAAAATTCACCTGAAATAGTCTTTTGGGGATAGCTATATGGCTTAGTTAAAAGTTCTTGCCTGGCAAGCGCAAAGCCCTCGGTGTCACCCCAAACACTGCATAAGCAGACAAGGTGGCACTTGCCTGTAAGCTTCACACTCAGGAAAATCAGAAATCCAGGATTCTCTTCAGCTACATAGTCAGGTTGAGATGAGCCAGGGTTACACACACACACATAAAAAAATGTATTATGTTAGATGATGATAAATGATGTGTGAGAAATAAAACTGCTAAGCTCGGGGAGTGTTGGAAGAATGGGTTATATTCCTCTGTGGGTTATATTCCTATCATCCTCAGCAAGAAGAGAAAGGAGGAAGGTTTGTGCTTTCTGAGAGGAAGGAATGATAAGGAGCTCAAGAATTAGTTCACATAGTGCTGGGAGGAGCTGGTAGTTTAACTCAGTCTGAAAAGTGCTCATCCAGCGCGTACAAGGCTCCCATGTTCCCCCAGGATGTATGCCTGTCATCCCAGCTCGTGGCAACTAGATGAGGGAGGATAGAGTTCAAGACCATCCTCTGCTACACAATGTATCCAGGGACAGCTTGGGAAACATGAGAGCCTCTCCTTCCCCCACCGGTAGGTAGGTAGATAGATAGATAGATAGATAGATAGATAGATAGATAGATAGATAGATAGATACCAAGAAGAGTAGAATGAGGGAGATGTTCAGACTGAGGACTAAAGTTCGAGACACCAAGCTTTATACTGATGGATAGAGGGAGGTCCTGTTTCTGTTGCGATTATCCAGGTACCAGAATCTCAATTATGACCCATTCCATTCCCTCGATGGAAAGTGAGCTGAAGCAGGGGCATGACATCCTTCAATTTTCCACAGAGTTCTGCTGACAGCAGCACTGATCTCGCCTTATGATGCCAGGGCTGAGGATAGACCAGCATAGACACGTGGGGCAGGTATGTGGAAATCAATGCAGGAAAAAAAAAGGACTTGGTTATGGAAAGAAACCCATCTGGCATCAAAGTAGTTTACACAGCAATCTTACGGGGCATACCCATGATACCACTTGGAAGCTATGAAGACGAGACCAACATCTCCTTACATCCTGGTTTCCTGAGTTCAAGGTGCCATCCAGCCTGTAACGATTTCCTCACCTCTACCTTCTCTTAAGCAAAATAGAGTCTCCATTTGTTTAAAAAATGCAAATCAAACTTGGCTACAGAAACAAACATTTCCTTTCTTTACTTTTATTTGTATGAGTACACTGTAGCTGTCTTCAGACACACCAGAAAGGGCATTGGATCCCATTATAGAGGGTTGTGAGCCACCATGTGGTTGCTGGGAATTGGATTCATGGCCTCTAGAAGAGAAGTCAATGCTCTTAACCTCTGAGCCATGCCTCCAGATCCCGAGTCTCCATTAAAACAGAACAATACAAAACAAAATTCTGATAGTGTCATTTTTATTTCCAAAGAAATGCTGAATATGCTTTCTGACTATCTCAATGGCCCCAGTCATCCTTTGAATATACCACAGGCTTGATGCAATTCACAACAACAGAAGGAAACACAGCTCTTCCCAAGCACATGGGATTGATCTCATTTTAAAGGTGAAAATGAAGCATATATCATCCCAGTGAATGCCTGTGTGGCAAATGGTTTGAAAGGGTCTGTCTTGGGCAGATGTTACCTTATTTCAATGTTGTTGTGTCACTACCTGGTAAAATATCACTGATTGCTCTGACACCCACTGAGTGTAGGATCTTTAATGTGTATTGTCCTCCTGTTGAACCAAAAGGGCAAAGGTTGGTCTGTGGTTTAGACTAGAATAGAAGTATGATGTGGAGAACTGTTAAAAGGGTGAAATTTACTTCCTGTGTTTCTGTTAACTTTCCCTCAAGCAAATGGAATGGGTTGCACTTGAGAGCCTGGTAGCTGGATGGTATTAATAACATTAATAACAAAAGAAATGGCTGCCATGTGTCCTTGCAAGAATCTTATAAACATTACTTTATTCATCCCTCCAACACTAACTAAGCCCACCTAGCCAAGGAACAAACAGAGGTTCAGAGAACTTTCCGGAAATTGCTGAAACTTATCTGCCGATCTCGGTGAAATTCAAGCCAAGGTATTCTGATACTTAGCTGTGACCTTTAACCCCTGTTGCGTCATAGTTGTACTAATCTCCATCTTATTGCAATGGCCACCTCTACTTGAAACTTTAGTATCAATGATGTACAGACTTTTGTACCTCTGTACCACTAGATTCTTGTGTTTTAGGGGTATGGCTAGGCACAAACAACTCTCTCATTCCTTAGACTTTCTTTATAAAGTAAATAATTATGCTTTGTGCTCAAGAGATCCTTGGTTCAGAGATATCGTCCTGCCAACCAAGTTGACCTTCAAGTGACAAATTTACCACGACAAACAAGTCACAATTAACCCTTGAGTAGTGGGTTTTAACCCTTGCTGTGGTTTTGGTGTGTCCTCTTAGGCTATGAATTGGAAACTTGGTAGTCACAATGTTGAGAGGTGGTGGGACCTTGACGAGGTAGAATGTTCTAGAAAGTGGTTAAGTCATTGTGGGAGCATCACCCTCCAGGGAAATTAATGTTTGTCTTTTGCCTTATGGAATGAGTTTTCAAGATAATAATTTCCTACAAGGAAAGGTCACTTTGGCTTAGTCCTTTTGTTACACTGTAGCCTAGAGAAGCCATTGAGAGCAGACGAGTAGGCCCACCCAATGTGGGCTTTTGGTCACTCAAACTACGAATTAAAAAACAACAACAACAAAAAAAAACAGAACAAAACAAAAACAAACAAACAAAAAAACGTGGTTTACTGATTTAAAAAATAAAGAATTTTAAATGGTAACTTGACCAGCCATAATCCACTTCACTGTCCACTAAAGGGACTACTTCAGCCTTTCTCCTCAGCAATCAGTAAAATTCCACATGGAAATATAGAGCGAGAAAATGAAAAGTCAGTTATGAAAGTAGTACAGTTCTTCTTAGGGAACATTAAAGATAAGGTAAAATGGACAAAAAAATATTAAGCAACAAAGAAAACAATATGAAATCAAACAAACAACAAATATCAAAATAACTCAAGAGACTTGCAGGGCAGGTTTACACAACAACTGAAGATTGGCAAAGTTAAAGTCTGCATTGAAGATTTTTAAAATTTATTTTACATGTATAAGTGTTTACCTGCATATATGTAAGGCCACTACATGTATGCCTGGTACTCTTGGAGGTCAGAAGAGGACACCAGATTCTCTGATGCTGGAGTCATAGATGGTCGTGAGCAGCTATGCAGTGCTGGGGACCAAACCCAGGTCCTCTGCAAGAGCATCAGGTGTTCTTAACCACTGGGGCGACTCTCCAGCCCTGCACTGAAGATCTTCAGAAGTGGCTTATGAAGATTCTGGGCCAGCGTGTTCAAAGTAAACGTGGTAAGCTCTTCCACAGGAGGAAAAAAAAGCAAAGGACCAAAACTAATACAAAAACAGAGGCTAGACACCGAATCCGGGAATCGTAAGTGTTTCCAAGCATGAAAATAAATTCTAATTAAATCCTAGCAAGAGAAGCAGAATAAAATGCACAATTAACAATTTCTGGAACTCAACGCTGAGGCTTTTAAAATGGAGACTCAAAAGATTCAACTTAAGTTGGATAAATGAAAATAAATCCTCTCAGAGATAAATGCTGACAAAGCTCAAAAGCTTGAGAAAAAATAGCACCCCAAAAAAGAGACCTTTAAAATACCAACCAGAAATCTCAGACAAGGTCGTGCAAAAAGATGAAATCCTCAAAGCAAACCTGTGCAGCCTCATCTTCTTCTTCAGAACTTCTAAGTATCACCAAGGACTGACATCCCCCTTACTCTCAGATAATACAAATTGGTGACCACATTTCAACACAAACACCAGCTCCCATTTCCTTTCAAGCCAGTAGACTTGACTTTGGGTCTATGACAAATCTGCCTGCAACAATGCTGAGCTGATAAAGAATTTAGACGATCTGATAGCTGCATGCCCGGTAACAGCTCTTCACTTATTTTATTTGGATTTGGTTCTCATACATCAAAATATCCTGGCTCCCAAGTTTCCCTTGTGGGTCATAGGTCACCAGATCCAGGATATAACAGTGGGATTTTCCCCAGACTGTTACTAATTATCTGGAGACCACATGTTCCAGGGAAATAAAAAACAGAAAGGACAGGAATTTGTATTTAGCTTCAGGCAGAGAGGCATGGATGCTTTATGTAGAATCTTCTATGTAAGAGATGTAGTTTAAAATAGAGTCCAGCAACCAGGGCTATACAGAGAAACCTTGTCTCGAAAAACCAAAAAAAAAGTCCAGAATGAATACAGAACATAAAATTTCTTCTATCTATCTGAAAGAAAAAGGAGTTCATGGACATTTGTACTGTTTTCAGAGAAGGAATTAAGGGAGGGTGAGTATATCATTTCAACAAGTATAAATACAAGTCTATAATGAAACTGAAGGAGAAGACACATCTAACAAGAAATAATAAGATAATCAGATGATTGATTGACTCAAAATTCAAATTATAGAAAGAATGAAGATTCAGAAATATCTTTGGGCCAGGTGAGGAAGAAGTAACTAGTAGCCTCTGAGGATACAGTTTCCACACAGGGAGACCGCAGAGGTCGGAAACAGGGCTGTCTTTTAAATCACAAGCACAAAGTCATCCAAAAGTAAAGTTTGACATTGTAAAATATGTGTATGACAGGAAGACCTCAAAAACGATAGCAGAATTAAAAATAATAATAATAGTAAAGGCAGAGGAAATATGCAAACTGCTAGAGAAGTGTCTGAATAAAGGGCTCAGTCGGTAGAATGCCTGTCTCATAAGCAGAGAGTCATGATTTTGGGTCCCCAGAAACCACTGGCAATCTGAGCATAAGGAGCAAAGTTAAGCCAAGTGGGGCAGAGACAGGGAGATCCCTGGAGCTTACTAAACCCCCAGGCTAGCCAGACAAGCTAGCTCCAGGTCCAGTGAGACACCGTCTCTCAGAATAAAAATGGAGAGAGATTGAGGAAGGAACCCAACATCAAGCTCTGGACTCGACAGGCAAGTTTTTACACTCCCTCACACACCTGCGTACCTCTACACATGTGCAAATGCATGTATACACAGAGGCACATACACCCACGTGTCATATACATGTAGCCCAACAAAAGTTAAAAAAAAAGAAAAAAGAAAAAACAAGGAGAAGCTTTAAATATAAGAGAGAATGACTGTTAGGAGGGAGAGACACAGGTGAGACAGATTGTATCGCTGAGTGAGAGGGACTTCACTCAGGAAAAGAGAAGAAAGGAGAAGAGCAAAGAGATACAGAGAACCTGGAGAAGACACACTAAGGACATTTTCAGCAACTTAGTCACAGACTTTTTGGCCTTTTTACTAAAGCATCAGCTGGAATGTGTGCTGAGATTGAGGGCATGCACACCAGAGGGCTAAAGACATTGGGATGAGTATAATCCAAAACTGCTGTCAGGAATTTTTGAAGAATTAATTTAAAAAAAAGAGAGAGAGAGAGAGAGAATTTAAAAGGGCTGGTGTTAGAGGCTATGATAGATCTGAGAATGGTTGGGGGAAAGATGGGGATGGTGAATATGACCTAAATATGTTGTATAAAAGTCTCACGGAGGATTCATCAGGTTATATTTACAATATATATACATTCTATATATATGTATATACATATATATTCTAAATATATATTCTAAATATATTATATATAATTATATATTATATGTAAGATATACATATATATGTATATATGTGTGTGTATATATATATATATATATATATATATATATATATATGTGTGTGTGTGTGTGTATAATCTGTATATTCCTACAATAACAATTGGTGAAAAGGGCCCGCGAATTTAAAAGAGAATGGAGAAGGGTGTTTGGGAGGGTTTAGGGGAAGGGAAGGGAGAAATGTGATTAAATTATAGTCTCAAAAATATACAAAATTGCCGGGCGTGGTGGTGCATGCCTTTATTCCTAGCACTTGGGAGGCAGAAGCAGGCGGATTTCTGAGTTCGAGGCCAGCCTGGTCTACAAAGTGAGTCCCACGACAGCCAAGGCTACATAGAGAAACCCTGTCTTGAAAAGAGAAACCAACTTAAATATAAGAGCAAAGCTATGCTAAAAAGTAGGAAAATATGAGAGAGAAAGGCAGGGTGCCGCAAAGGGGCCAACATTTAATGGAATTATTGAATCAGCTTTATTTTTCTTATTGTGTAACCTTGGGTTTTATCAGTTGGAGAAGTCATGGCGGGTGGAGCCTCTTGCACTTATGGTTTGATTGTGAGCCCACCCTTTAATAGCTGAGCCACCCTTCCAGCCCTAGCCTCTTGTTCTCAGGCTTGGTATTACAGACACAGTTACATGCCCGTGCCTGAGGAACTCAGGCTCCATGAAATTCCTGGTGTTGTGTTGCTAAGTGGTCACAGTGCAAAACTGATTTCTAAATATTTGTATTTATGCCCAGAATCAGTTTTTCTCTGAGAGAGAGAGAGAGAGAGAGAGAGAGAGAGAGAGAGATATCAGCAATGTCTAAAGTGTGAACAGAAGAAGTCATTTGGAGCTAAACAGTAACCCACAATGGCCTCCATGTGTGTAATTAATCTTCAACAGATCAAATGAACATGATTTTACCACAAGGAATACTTGCCAACTGATAGGGAAGAGAGGATGTGGCTGAGTCAGATTCACCTGGTGGATAGGGTATGAGATGGATAAGATGGCTATGGAGAGACTTCTCCAGAAAGATCTGATAGGTTCAGAGGTGAGAATTAGGAGACATGCCATTCTGACTAAGGCAGATAGATATTTGGAGACTGGATAAAAGGATATTCAGAGAAAACCTCCAGGGGATAGAGATGTATTAGGAGTGATGGTGATGGTAGGTATCCCCCAAATCAACTCCGAGGTTCTGAGTATTTCTCAGGTTCTGCTAGAGCTTTTTAGAGGCCAGTGTACAGTTCCACCAAAAGCACCGTGAACATGGTTTAGCAAAAGGCTCAGCTGGATATCTGCTTGCATTGAAAGCATGAAGAGATGAGTTCTGTCGCCATAGCCCATATAAAAAGTAAGGCATGGTGGTATGTGATTGTAGACTTAGTATGTGGGAAGCCATAGGCCTGGGGATTGATGGCCAAGGAGCATAGCTTAGATGGTGAGCCACAGGTCCCACTAAGAGATCCTGTCTCAAAATCCAATTTGTCCCAATATCCAAATGGATAGCTTTGGGCAGCCTCTAAGGAGTGCTAACTGAGGATGTCCACTGACTTCCACATGCAAGCAAACACACAAAGAAAGAGAGGGGGGAAGTGAGAGGGGGGAAATGAGAGAGAGGAAGATGGAGAGAGAAAGAGGAAGAGTAGAAAAAGCAAACAGAGGGAGGAGAGAGGGGTAGGAAAGAGGGAATGGAGGGAGGTAAGAAGCAAAAGTAGCCTCCTGAATGCCACAGTTACAGGCATGGACCACATGCCCAGTGTAGGTGACACTCTGCATCAAGCCCAGAGCTTGCACGCCACAGTTACAGGCATGGACCACATGCCCAGTGTAGGTGACTCTCTGCATCAAGCCCAGAGCTTGCACGCCACAGTTACAGGCATGGACCACATGCCCAGTGTAGGTGACACTCTGCATCAAGCCCAGAGCTTGCACGCCACAGTTACAGGCATGGACCACATGCCCAGTGTAGGTGACACTCTGCATCAAGCTCCTGCATGCCACAGTTACAGGCATGGACCACATGCCCAGTGTAGGTGACACTCTGCATCAAGCTCCTGCATGCCACAGTTACAGGCATGGACCACATGCCCAGTGTAGGTGACACTCTGCATCAAGCTCCTGCACGCCACAGTTACAAGCATGGACCACATGCCCAGTGTAGGTGACACTCTGCATCAAGCCCAGAGCTTGCTGTATGCTAGGCAAGCATTCTACCAACTGAGCTACAGAAGTTCAAGAACATGTAAGCACAGATTTGAAATCTTAGATATTTTCTTCATTAATTCTTCTTGTGAGAGTTCCCACCCAGGCTGCTCACTGGAAGAAGACTCCAAGAACTTTAGGAAGCTCTAGTAAGAGTCCTATTTCTTAGGATCTGGACCGGTTCTTGGGACCTATTCTGACATTTAAATACTCCCCGCTGGTCTCCAAGTGTATATATGATGGGGTGAACTTCCACCCAGCAGAATATTCTAAGAGTTTGTGTCACCGAAGGTTCATAAAACATTGATGTGTGGTACAGAGAATAATGCGGGTTTATTTTAATTATTCTATTAAAGTAAGGGAAATCTGACGGTAATCCATGACGCTCTCTTTTACTGAGAAAGAGTCCTCTTTCTGTGTGTGACTGCATCTAATCCAACTTCACCCCTTTTTCTTTGTTTTGTCTTTTTTGAGACAGGGTCTTTCTACATAGCCTTGGTTGTCCTAGAACTCACTATATATACCAGGCTTGCTGTGAACTCAAATCAACATCCCTGCCTCTGCCTCCTGAGTCCTAGATATAAAGGCATGCACCACCTACCTCTTATACATAAGCAGGGAGAGTCCTCGGGAAATCTAGCCATGTTAAATCTAGCTAGATCCGATTTTCTCAGATCTGACTTCTTTTGTGTGGCGTTTTCTTACTGGGAATGAGTCACGGATTACATTTAGAAAATAAAGATAATTGTGCCTATTGAAAATGAGACCAATGAGAGTAAAGGCAAGTTAGGCAAACAAAAATATCAAAATAAGACTGGGGATGCCATGCACTGCCTCATAGGACAGCTAATTTCATTACTGAAGAATGAGTAAATGAAACCTCCTGGCCAGCCAGGCCTTATTTTGTGGGTCCTGGCAAGTCTGTCTCTGTTATTTAATTAGCAGAAGTGAAGCTAGCAGGAAAAGGTTCAGTTTGCACTTTCAGAAAATAAATGATATCAGTAGTCACGTGTGTGGACAGAAGACCAAGAGAGGGGCCATTAGAACACTTCCAACCCGACGGGGTTTTGTAACCACTAGACACTCTCGAGAAGCCATGATTCTGACCAAAGGAAGGGTACCGCCAGTCACAAGCCAGTGCTCTCATTTCTCCTTGAGAGAATCATTTCACTCTCCCCACTTCCCTCCAAGCTTAAACCTGCTGTACCTCTGGAAAGAAAAATAAACCCACCTCCCAGCGCTAACCAAGATAAAATTAAAGGCAAATATACTTACATCCATATACACACATGAATCCTCATCCTCGCTGTGTATTTGCAGACGCGTGTGTATTTATTTACGTTATGCCTGTGCAATTACACAGAGTTATGAATGAGGATAATGTCCAGAGATATATCCTTAAAGGAGACCACAGCATGAGAAGATAGTTTGATGGCTAACAGCAGGGGTCTTTTTATTCTCAGCGCTACTAGTACTCGGTGCCAAGTTGTTCTTTGCTGGGAGGACTGTATTGGGGGGATGTGTGGACAGTAGTGACCACAAGAGGAACCATGGTCCAGGCATAGTCTGCAGTCTCTGCCTTTTCCCCTCATCCAGTTGTAAACATCAAAAAATAAAATAAAATAAAATAAATACAGACTTGTTTAAATGTTCCCTGGGAAGCAAAATTACCTTCCACTGAAAATTATTGGGCTAAATTCTGGTATGAAAAAATCTTAAAGAATCCAGGATAGTTGGTATGGACTGAGAATGGGATAAAAAGTTATTGATTGAATTTCCATAATCAAAGTATATCGTATGAGAACTTTCAGGCTGTTATAGAGCTTACTAATGTAGCCTAGGCTGCCCTTAAACTCATAGCAATCCTCCTGTCTCAACATCTCAAGTTCTGGAACTACAGTTTCACATTATTCCACCAGGATTGCCTCTCTTTTCTTATTATTCATGTTATTTTTCTTGATGGTAAACTATTGAGTCTCTGTGGGTATGTGTCATTGTTTGTATTTTTTAAGTATTGTCTACATGTAGATAATGTATAGGTATTCATTAACTAAACAGACAGTTCTGGTCAAAGATCACATTCAGAAAACTCTCCAAGGAACTATGTTGGACATGGTTCTTACACAGTCCTTATTTCTTCTTAGAGAAGATAATTTACTCTGACTTAATCAGGTTTCGTAAGTGGTTCGGACTTTAAGGTCAAAAGGTCGGTGACGACACATTTCTCAGTATATGGTCCAACCTTAAAGGGCGGGCTTCCGGAAGGGTACGGGGAACCGACTGACTCTAGTTACATTTTGGACGTAGAGAAGTGACGGGTGAACTGGGTCCACGTCAAGTGAAACAGAATGTGGGTGGTATGAAAGAGCAAGAGAGACTAGAGTTTAATGATTTAGAAAACAACCCATAGACAAGATGTTACAATTAACCTTGGCAGAATATCTCCAAATGGGGCTCTGCTAAGTCTGGCCAATATGTTTAAACCTTTGTAAGAATCCCAAACCTTTCCTTTAGTATTTAGATTGCAGCAAAAGAGAGTGACAAATTATTGGACAATATGTTGAGGTCATCATTACATGTCTGCTTAAAAGATGCTGCATGTTGACCATGCTGATGTCTACCATTACCACGAATAAATTAGATCCTTTTAATATGACTCTGTCCTCAATCTTTGGAAGGAGAAGGGCCAAGAAGCTTGAGATGGCTTCAGATATCAGGTGCCCTTCTATGTGATTATTTTAAAGACTGAGAGCACCCAGGTTCATTCTGATAATGCATAGTCAGACTGATTTCTAACCTTTTGTTCTGGAGAGATGTTTAGTCAGGAAAGTACTTGCCTTGCAGTCATAAGGTCCTATGTCTGACACATGTCCAGAATAGATGTATTGTGGGGGACAAAAGGAAGGCCTGGTGGCATGTACTTAGGACCCTAGCTCTAAAGAAGCAGAGACAGGCAGACACCTAGGGCTTCCTGGCTAGCCAGCCCATTTAGCTAGTGGTAAGTTCTAAGTCATCAAGACATCTGTCTCAAAGAGAAGAAAAAGTGAGAGTGCCTAAAGAGTAGTGGGAGAGGTTGACATCTGACATTCACATGCTCATACATGTGCCTGTACACTGAACACACACACACACACACACACACACACACACACACACACATGCACACATATACAGTGCAGCAAGGGAAACTAACCTTGCGGTTGTCCTTAAGCAGAGTTTGGATTGGGTACCTACTTACAGATGCCCATATTTCCTCCCAATACAAAGAAGGGTAATGCCATAGTGCCTATAGGTATGGAAGGGTTCCCTCTTCCTATGTGTCAGCAATGGACAGGTACAAAGTGCAGGACCTACTAGAGGAGTCTGGTCCTTCTCCCCTCTCCACTTTGACTTCTAGTCCTTAGTTACCTTTGATTCTTTTCCACAAGGACTGAAGCAAAGGTTCAGGTTTCCAGCCCTTCCCAGCACTGTCTTCTGGATCCTTTGTTGCATGAAGGCTCTGGCTACATGCTTCCTCCTGTCAAATGGAAGCTACAGAGATGTATAGACCCTCACTCCAGTCATCCAGTGCAGGTGAAATCTGCAATTACCCTCTTCCAGGTGCCACATGTTGAATATGCCCTCCTAAACTCATAGAAAAACTTAATCCATCCATAGACGTGTTGATGATATTTGGAAATGGGTGCCTTTGGGTGGTTAATTGTCATTCAGTAAAGTCATCAGGATAGCATCTCCATGGGGGAGGGGAATGTCCCCATTTATAAGGAACTGGATCAAAGGCCCGAGCTAACATGTAATCTGTCTCCCCATGTGGTGCCCTTGGCCAGTCACACACGGAGCAGATACCAATGCCATGATTTGGGGCTTCCTCAGTGTATATGATGCGTACATATATGTGTGTTGACATATATGTGGTCACACATATGTGTGGCTCTGTGTGTTCCTCCATGTGCATGCAAATGAAGGGAGATGTTCACAGCATGTATCTCCTTCAGTTGTTCTCCACATTGTATATTAGGGTGGGGTCTCTCACTTCAAGCCAGAGCTTACCTTCTCTACCAGTCTAGCTGTCTATCTTGCTCCCGATCTCTAGTTCCCCAACAGTGGGAATGTCCATGGGCTGCCCTAGGTATCTAAACCCAAGTCCTCAGAACTGTTAGGCAAGCACTTTGCTCACTGAGATATTTCACCAGTCCCTAAATCTCTGTTCTTTACAACACCCTCCCTCCACCCCCAGACTACTGGTGTTCCACAATAGCCACAGACAGGGAATGTAGACACCAGCCTTCAAAAGTGGATTTCTATTGGTTTGTTGCATTTCCATCAGCCTTTCCTTATGGCTTTCGATGCTAGGATGTACAGTCTGCTTTGTGTTCCCCTTTCATTCTGACCACACATCAGATGTGGGAAAACACCACTCTGACATGCTGGGAAATGCTCTGTCCCATGAAAGCAATCAGACTCACCTTCCCAGAGTTGCTTTCCAATCAGAAGATGGGCAGTGCTTTTCATAACCCAAATGGGCTTTTTCAGAAGCTCTTTTTAATTAAAAGGTGACAGCACAGACATGGTCAAGGTCAAGGAATCCCATCTTGTCTAGGAGACAGGTTTGCACTACTCAACTAGGAAAAGTTAACAGATGATTCTTTCCAAACCCAGGGCTGAAGCCTCAAGGTCAGAAACAAAAGGAACAACGCCAGGACTCGGGCCAACTTGGCAACTGAGGGACATAAGCAAGAAAAACTGAGAATTTGCAAGCTCACTTCGTGGGGCTTCTGTCTTTCCACGTGGGAACCATCATCTGTCCCCATTACAGTTAGCATGATTTTCCAATTCTGGTGGAATTAATGTAAGCTGACACTGTCTTTGGTTGGGGGAAGGAGGGCACAGAAAGGTATGTTATGGCAGAATTACCAACACTTAGGGTATTCCCTAACTCCTGAAAGAAAATGCTTTTCTGGAGAGACCTTAGATTAATAATAATAATGAAAATAATAATAAAAAATTATTTTTAAAAATGTCTTCAGCAACAGAAAACTTTTCTTCTTACAAAAGAAGGTTTAGTAAGAAAGAAAAATACTGTGGTTCAGCAAATGACGTAGGGGGGTCCGCAGGGTAATTGTGGCTCCTGGAGTTTATAGCTACCCATATGGAGGGTGGGTAGTTTCTGATTGCTTTGGAATTTAAGGTAGTTCTGTGGGTTCTATTTTCTCCCTTTTGTACATCTTTTTTTTTTTTTTTTGCTGAAATTATTGTAAGGATTTGGCAAAGAGTGTAGGAGACATTTAAAATATTACGGGCAAGATGACTAAAGCAAATGTAAGCCAGTGACTGGAGGAGAGGGAAGGGTTAATGACTAACACACACAAGTACTTCCAGGTGCAAAGAGTGGGGAGTCTCTGCCAGGAAGGAACTAGCCAGCCAGCACCTTCACAACAACCATATGCACACACTTATTCAAAAGCTGGAAGCTAGGGCTGGAAAGATGGCTCAGTGGGTAAGAGCACTTTCTTCACAAGCATTGAGAATTCAGTTTCAAGATCCCAGAACCAAAGTAGAAAGCCAGTAGGTCATGACTTCACATTGAACTTATATCCTCTGTAGAGTCCGGAGGATCATGAGGACTTGCTAGCTGCCAAATAGCTCCATGCTCAGTGAGACACTGTGCCTCAAAAGGATAGGAGCTGGAGTCCCAGTGGCCTTTCCCCTCCCTGTGCACATTTGTACACACCATGCATGCATATATCATACAACATACATTCATGCACACGCATATACTGTATAACACAGTCTTCTTTTTCACATAACACAAGATGTAGCTAGTATAAATCCTTCATAGCATAGATGAGGAAAATCAGACATGCTCTCAATTCTGGATCCTTTAGCTCTGTCCAAGTTATAAGTAGAATATAATGAGCCGTACCTTTCTAAGGACCACCTGCTTTTAAGAGGACATTGGTATAGATAGATCACTTCACAGAGTATACGGGTACAATGTCACAGGAACCATGAGTCACATGTCCAGTGAAAGTTGAAATATTTTGGGAGGATGGACCCTTAAAATAATACCCTTTGCCCAAAGAATGCATTAGAATTATCTAACTTTTCCAAAAGTATATAGTTTTGCGGTTCTTAGGTCACAGGCCCTAGGGGAGAACCTAGCATTGTTATTCTGTTAAATGGACATAGTAATAAACCATTCCCTAACTTCTTATCTCAGCCCTAGTTAGAGACTTCTTTTGAAGCAGACATTGACTAACACAGAGATTCACAACAGGTCAACGTGTAGAGAAGAAGAGACTGGAGTTCCCAGCTCTGAACAGGATTTCTGTATCACTGACCTCTGCTTAAAGCTTCGGGATCATCCTGGAAGAAGGCGTGGAAAGCCTGTAAAAGCCACAGAGAGCAGACATCTATAGACGCAAAGCAATTTTTGTGGAACTTGGCATGTATACATTGCATGCACAAGCTGACAGTGCATGTGACTGCATGAAGACCATCTGCACAAAGTCAAGCTGGGCAAAAATCCCAGCGTGAATGAAGGAAGGGGGCACTGATGAAGTCCTGCTGCTATATGAGGATTTATGGGAAGGTCACATCTGTAAAGCTATCCATGCACCAGCAGACGGTCCTATACCCAGGAATATACAAGCAGCACTAAGAGAATTAAAGGGTTTAAAAAAAAAAAGAGTACATGCACTTAGAAGGGGAGGTAGTGGATAGATAAGAAAGGAATTAGAGGGGAAGAAAATGGATAGATTTGATCAAAACACATTGTATACATGTATAAGACCCACAACAGGATAAAAGAGATTATAAAACATAAATAAAGTAAGCTAGAGAGTGACCAAAGTTCTGAAAACCTTCTCTCCCCACCCCCTGTGTGTCTTTCTCCCTCTCTCTGTCTCTGTCTCTGTCTCGTCTCCCCCACCCCACCCCACCCCAGCCTCTCTCTCACACAGTGAATGGTGAAAAGGCAGTTGGATGAATGGGTGCTCACTCTCCGTGATTCAGGCTCAGACACCTCATCTCACGTTGTCCTGGCTCCCTTTCTGCTGCTGTGATAAAATACTCTGATCAAAAACCACTTCAGCAAATGGGTTGAATTGAGCTCACATGTCACAGTCTACCAGGAAGGGAAGTCAGGGCAGGAATTCAAACGGGGGACCTAGAGCAGAAACCATGGAGGAACTTGGCTTTCTGACTTGTTTGCTGACCTACCCTACAACTCGCTTTCTTCCTATCTCCCACAAATACCTGATCAGTGAGCTGGGCCTTCTCATATCACTCAGCAGTCTAGATAATGCCCCACAGACATGCCCAGTTACCTGTCTGATTTAGGCAGTCCATCAGTTGAGCCTCCCATTTCAGATGACTCTAGGTCATGTCAAGGTGACAGTTACAGCTACCCGGGAGCCACATTTCCCTTACGTTCTACAGTAGAGCCCTGAACATGCTAAATCTGTGCAGTGTTTCTCTGGCACTTGTAAATGTTTCTGATTTGTGGGAATATCATGTGATTGTCTGGACATGGCTGATGTGTGGGACCATGTACCATCTGCCACATGGCTCATTAGAAACTTATCTACCCTCACTCTTATCACTGTGTGCTATAGTTCTTTACCTGTTTTCCCCCACCTCTTGCTTCTTTTAGCTGGAAGCCATGAGCTGTTCCTCCCTGTCTCTCTGCATTCCACACCCCACCGAAGTCACACAATACTTTGAGAAGGCTCATTCTCTACTGAGCTTAATCACTTCTACTTATTCTTGTCGCCATTTCTCAATCTTAAGACTTTGGATTAAAGGCAGCTTAATCAGAAGAGTACTTATCATGCAAGCATGAGGTCCTGAGTTTCTTCCTCAGCACACACTTAAAAACAACAACACAAACAGCAGCAGCAGCCACAATGATGGTTTAGCTAGTAAATTCTGCATTGGAGAGGCTAAGACAGAGAGATCACTGGGGATTGCTGGGGATTGCTGGATTATAGGTTAGCCTATAATCCATGAGCTCAAGACCAATGGAAGACCCTGTCTCAAAACATGTGATAGACAGCTCCTGAGGAATGATACCCGAGGTAGCATGCATATGCTAATGCATAGTGGTACACATGCAGCCACACAAGTATACATATGAACACACACATATACAAGAAATATTTTAGAATAGTCCCTCCTAGAAGATAATAGGTAGTATATATTATTTATGATAGATAAGGCAGGCTCTGATTCAATAACCTAACTCTCCTCTGACGGTATCAATTAACAACTTGGCAAAATATCGAGTCACCTGAGAGCTGGACTTCTGGGCATGCCTGTTGGGGATTATCTTGTTTGCTTTAACTGAGGAGTGAAAAGCTGTGCTCTGTGGGTGGTAACAATGCCTCCAGGAATCCTGAACTGTACAGGCAGAGAAAGAGACCTGAACAGCAGTACCCATTCCTTCATGGATCCCTGCTTATTGACTGTGCCTATGAGATGACCAAATGCCTCAGACAGCATCACCATGATGAGCTGTAGCCTGGAACTGTGAGCCGGTATAAACCCTTGCCTACATTACACTGCTTTGTCAGGATATTTTATTTCAGTGATACTAAAAATGAACTAAGATGCCTCCTAAGCTTTAAACTACTTCTATTATAGATGGTTGAGAAGACTAGTGTGCACATACACATATAGATCGCTAACTCTTTGCCCCTTTGACAATAAGCAGTGGAGCCAGAGGTGATCACAGAGGGAGCGATTGAACTCCCAAGCTAAATAGCTTGTCTGGAAATCCCCATCTGGTCCAGTGTTGCAAGTCTCATCTTTGAGATATTGGTAAGAGTGATTGTATTAGAACAAATCCCAAGGCTATTGTTGTAGTGAGCTTTCTCTTCCTGGGTGTGGTGTTCTCCACAGAAACCATGTCCTTCATCACATAACAAGGAGAAGGCTCTCTAAAGCACACCTTACACTGTGAAGCATTAATCAAATCATTGGATCATCTGCTCCAACATCTTTAGTATCCAGAAAAATATAGCCACTCTGCTGAGAAAGGTGACATGGAGAGAAAACATGACTGTTCTAAATTAAGGTCCAGGATTTATCACATATCACTCATATCTAACCCCCTGCGTATAGTGACTTGGACAGAGCTAAGTGTCACACTTCCCCAGGAGCTCAAGATCATCCCTCAAGAACTACAGGCTGGAACAATAGCCCAATTGTTAAAGCACTTGCAAGCATGAGAACCTGAGTTCAGTCCTCAGAAACCAAGAATCTATAAGAAAAACTTGGTATGGTTTCCTGTGCTTATAATCCCAGTGCTAAGCAGGTGGACTTAGGAGGATCTCTGGGTTCACTGACCATTCAGACTTGCCTACCTGGTGAGTCCAGGCCAGTGAGAGACTGCCTCGGAAACAAAGGGGTGCCTGATTAAAGACAGCTGAATTTGTCCTCTGGCCACCACACTTTTGTGCACATACATCTACAGACACATGAAACACACACACACACAGAGAGAGAGACAGAGAGAGAGACAGAGAGACAGAGAGAGAGAGAGAGAGAGAGAGAGAGAGAGAGAATATCAAGGGGTGTGGAGGTCTGAATAAAGCATGTGCCTCACAGTCTTGAGCATGTGAACACTTGGTCCCCTGTTGATGGTGACATTTGGGTAGGTTAAAGAGGTGTGACCTTACTGCAGGAAAAATATCACTAAAGGCAGGCTTTAAGAGTGCTATTTCTTGCTGTCATATGCAATAGTGTCTGGGTTTGGTGACTGATTATGGTATGGATCCCCTGGTGAGGTAGTCTCTGGATAGTCCATCCTTTCGTCTTAGCTACAAACTTTGTCTCTGTAACTCCTTTCATGTTTTTTTCCCCTATTCTAAGGAGGAATGAAGTATCCGCACTCGGGTCTTCCTTCTTCTTGATTTTCTTGTGTTTCGCAAATTGTATCTTGGGTATTCTAACATTCTGTGCTAATATCCACTTATCGGTGAGTGCATATCTAGTGACTTCTTTTGTGATTGGGTTACCTCACTAATTATGATATCCTCCAGATAGATCCATTTGCCCAAAATTTTCATAAATTCATTGTTTTTAATATCAGAGTAGTACTCCATTGCGTAAATGTACCACATTTTCTGTATCCATTCCTCTCTTGAGGGACATCTGGGGTCTTTCCTGCTTCTAGCTCTTATAAATAAGGCTGCTATGAACATAGTGGAGCATGTGTCTTTATTACCAGTTGGAACATCTTCTGGGTATATGAATCTCCATGACAACAGCAACAACAGGATATCTGAGAGGAGTCTTGGTGAGGATGCAGTATTGATCGTGTTGCAGAAGCCAGAAGCCTCAAACCAGACCAAAGGCTCACTGCAAGGAACACTTCCAACTAAAGATGTGTGGGAAAGGGGATACTGTGGGACACACTACAGTTTCCATGATGAGATATTTATTTTTTTTTTGATTGAGTGGTATTGGAGTACATTATGTGAAATCCACAAAGCATCAATAAAAAGTTTTTTTAAAAAGCTGAATAACTGAAGAAAAATACTGAATTTCATTTTTTAAAAGAATGCTATTTCAAGTTCCCTCTCTTTGTTCTGTGCTTGAGATAAGATGTGAGCCCTCAGCTTCCTGCTCCAGCAGCTTTGCCAGCCTACTGCTGCCTCCCTGCTGGGGTGCAGTCTTGCTCCTCTGCAGATGGAAGCCCAAGTAAACTCTTCCTTATATGAGCTAACTTGGTCATAGTGTTATCACAGAAATCAAAAACTAATACAAGAGAGTGTCCTGATCTCTTTTGTTTATTATTATTATTATTATTATTATTATTATTATTATTATTATTACTGCTGCTGCTGCTGCTGCTGTTGTTGTAATGGTTTTGCGGAGTCTCAGTTTAGAACCAATAATTGTCTTGCAGGTATATATCCATGCCTTCCTATGGTGGACCTAAGTACGACAGCTCCAGGGAAATGTTGAGTTTAGCATGTATGAGATCCCTAGATCCAAGCAGCAAGGACAGGAACAGGATGAGAGAGTCCCATCCCTGAGTTAGGGGGGTTCTAGACTCTTCCTTGACAACACCAACATGCTGCCCCTGGCCTACCAGATATAGTCAGACAAGTCAAGGAAATGCAGCCTCAACACTTCCAGGATCATTCGAGAAACCAAGTCCTCTCCAGAAGCTGGCGCTTGACATCTAATAGCCGGCTCTTCCCTCTCCACAAAGACAATGTCAGGCATAAAACAAGCGATAAGGTGGGACGGAGACAGTGGCTGTCGGAGGGGGTAAGAGGAGCCAGCGACTCCTGCCATAAACAAATTAGAGAATATTAAATACACATACGGCCCGCAGTGCATTTATTTTCTCAGGGTTACTTAGCCAGGTTGGAAAACAAAATCCTGAAATTACTGCCAAGATAACCGAGATGGGGTGAGGACTTTTCCCCCTAGTAATTCTCTTTCTATCTGCCCATCTTAGGTCAACAAACATGCTGTGACTGACAGGTTAAAATGCTTAGGTTAACCTTGCTCTCACACAAACTGTTTTAATTTTTCCAGGAGAAGAGAACACTATAAAACCATCTAATCAGCCTCGTTCCGTCTTCCCACTTTCAAACTCTCTTCCCATCTTCCCTCTGATTCTTTTCTAAGACGAGTTGCATGCAGTGACTTCTGTCATTACCATGGTCTTCATTAAGCCTGTGAACATGAGCCTTGTGAACCCGCCCCCCCACAAGTAACCATGTGCTTTTAGTCAAAAGGCAGAAATGTACAGAATGCTAATAAACGTCAAGGTGTATGGAGGAAGGGGAAAGTAAGATAGAACTGGTAACTGTCACTCTACTCCAACATTCCCTCCCATGGGTTTCCTGAAGAGAACAGGACCATGAACAGTGTGGGGGAGAAAAACTGAAAGACACCCAACCCTGCTGAGGAGAATTTCCAGTGAGACCAAAACACGGCCATCAAACCCATGTATGTAGGCATCAATTCCATGTATGTAGGCATCAATTTTTGCAACCTACTTTTAATAAGGATTCAACCTCTCCTCTAGCCCACCCCTCAGCAGAGGTAGTAGAAAAGTTATTAGGAGATGGGAGAAGTGGACCTGTTCAGCAGTAGTTCTTTGGGAGGAAGCTCGATCTTCTTTCTCAGCATTTCGGTCCCATAGCAAACACCGCATATGAATCAGCAGCTGTGGTACAATCCTCTAGGCAGGCAGACACCAGGCACGAACCAGCAGCTGTAGTTTAGTCCTGAAGAAACTGCAGGGATGGTCAACCAGCCTGAGGTGAGGCTGCAGAAGCAGCAAGCTGCTGCAGGAACCTCAGGAGCAGTTCATGGTGAGTTTCTCCCAATGCCACAAGTTGAACTCAACAATTCTATATAAGGCAAACGAATACATGCATGTCTTTAGTGAAGAATAGCAAGGTGGAAGAAACCAAACCAATGCTCAGTGCTTGTCTCCCAGTGGCTGTGGGGTCATATTTATACTCCTTCATCAAGAGTCCTTTCACGTTTTTTCTACACCCAAACATCCTTTCACCTGTGTCTGCTTCAGGAAAACAGTGTTTCACATGATTGCTTTAGCAAGACATCTTTTCACCTGCATACCCCAGCAAAACAACATTTGACATAACTAACTTTCCAAAGAAACTAGAAGTTTCCACTTCACATGTGAAGTAGAGATTTTTTTTTTTTTTGGTTTCTTTTCCCCATGGATTGTGGAAAAGCTGTAATCAAAATATAATATTTTGTGGAGCCCAGGGTGATGACTCTGAGGGTATAGGGACTTGTTCAGAAAAAGACCTGACTTGATTCCCTGTAAATATACAGTAGGAGGAGAGAACCAACTCTTACATGTTGTCCCTGACATCGGAACATATGTCATGGACATATAAATAAATAGATAAATAAATACTCTCGATAGATAGATAAATAGATAGATAGTGAGATAGATAGTGAGATAGATAAGAGATGGGGGTTGTCTATCTGTGTACATATGTGTGTGTGTATATATATATATATATTCAATAAAAACAAAAACATATTTGTTAATATCAGTCTAGGACTGGCATTGTCTGAACACAGCACTGTATAGAAACAGAATGTGGGGCTGGAGAGATGGCACAGTGGTTAAGAGCACCGAGTGCTCTTCCGAAGGTCCTGAGTTCAAATCCCAGCAACCACATGGTGGTTCATAATCATCCATAATGAAATCTGATGCCTTCTTCTGGAGTGTTTGAAGACAGCAACAGTGTACTTACACATAATAAATAAATAAATCTTAAAAAAATAAAGAAACAGAATGTACCCCCCACATGGTTTACACATATTTAATAATCTATCTTGACTGAACACTTGGTTCATCATTTAAACACTCATACCCCATCTTCAGTAACACATATTCAATGATGAAAACAAGTATATTTTTGAAAATGGTTACGAGCAGACTGCTCAAAGACTCCAGGGTCAAATGACTTCAAAGTTCAGGAAAATACACTTGTATAAATTATCAGATTAGCTAATTTTTCTCCTATCATCCACATTAGCATTGATTAAAATGGCCTACATAGTTCCCATATTTTCTTATAGAAGCTGGAGAAAAAAATGCAAAAACTCATGTTCTAGAAATTACAATTGCTAAATTCTGTCAGGTAGTATGTTATTGAATTGTTGCCAGTTTGACACCTTGGAATAGAAATTATTGATGAGAAATTGCCTAAAGGCTCGTGGGTATATCTATGGGGGATTACTGTGATCATTCATTGATATGACAAGACTCAATCCACTGTGGGGAGCATCATTCCCTGGACAAAGAGACAGGAGAATACCTGAAACTCACTAGCCAGCCAGCCTAGCCAAACTGTGAACTCCAGGTTTAATAAGATACCTTGTCTGAACAAATCAGATAAATAAGTGGTTGAGGCAGTGGTTGACACTTGATTTGACCACTGGCCTGTGCATGCACACAAGTGAACACACACACACACACACACACACCCTACACTTACACACAACATTTTAAGGATGATGAAATAATATTATGCCCATTTTACAGATGGAAAAACTAAGGTCTAGATTTTCTGTCCTTGGGCCTCATAACCAGTAAAATCTGGAAGCAAGACTGACAGAGTTTAAGTTGCTAGCTGCCAAATTCTGAGCCCCCTCACACAGCACCTGGTATATATTTAAGGTTCAATAAATGGCAGCAGATGTTACTTCTCCCAATGTTATTATGACACCACCAAGAAGAAGGAGCTGATTTGGAAGCAAAGCACCCATCTGAAAAAAAGCACCAATTTAAAGTAATAAGACTGGCAGAGCTAGAGACAGACAAACTCATGACCACAGCTGAGCAGGGAGGAGCTTGCCAAGCAGCCCCTCTGCTTGCTGGAGCTAAAGCAATGAGTCAGGAATGTGAGTCACAGGATGGATCCTAGGAGGAGACACTCAAGTTGGAAACCCGAAGACTCAGGGAAATGCATGGAGCATTTTCTCTCTGCCAGCTAAAGTCTTATTTCTAGCATCAGTTCCATAAGACATCAAAACAGAGTCAGGGCCCTGGTCCTCCTCGAGTGGACGACCCACATCCCAGCATCCCTTTCCAGCCATCAGCTCCTCCTGTGTGTTTCCTGTCTTCTTTTCATCACTGGCATACATTTGTAGATTACTCTCTGAAATGACCTTGTTTTAAATAACATTACCAAGCTGGCTTCTCTCTTTCTGCCAGCCTCCACCAGGGCTTTCTTAGCAGCTCTCTTCCCAAGACCATCTCCCCTTCCCAGTACTACTGTGAGAGTGTGATCACACTCATGATGCACACTTAGTTCATATAATTATTTTTATTGGGTCTTTGAAAATGTCTGACATGTATACAATGTAGCTTGATCATATCCAACTCCAACTTCCTCTTCTCACTCCTCTGACACCCCCAACACTAATACACCCCCTTTCCAGCATCAATTCTTCTCTCCCTCACCCTCTCCCTATCCTTCCCACTCCTCCTCTCCTCCCTTCCTCCCTCTCTCCCTCTCCCTCCCTTCCTCTCCATCTCCCTCTCCTCTCCTCCTCCCTCTCTCCTTCCCCCTTCTCTTCTTATTCTCCTCTTAACCTTCTATGCCCACTTAATACTACCTTCTTGGATAGTGTCTGGTGGTGTTGGCTTGATTTCATGCAGGTTGTGTGAGATAGGTGTAAGTACAGTGAATCCCCAGTGAGCATCAGCCACATCCCATGACCTTCAGACAGCACTTCGCAGTGCCCCTCCTCACTCCTAACAGTCTTACTCCTTTCTCTGCAGTGCTCGGTTTCCTTCGAAGGAACAAAGGCTCCTTGCCAAGAGCAAACCCAGTGGTAGAGCACTTCTCCCACAAACAGAAGAGGGACATTCTTCTAGATGGTTTGGTAAGTGCGTAATGTACTTGGCTTATCGATGTAAGACATAGTCTACAAAACCTGTGTATAAAAGTATCTGTTATGGTGGCACACATTCATAATTTCAGCACTAAGGAGACAGAGACAGGCAGATTCCCTAGGCCTGCTGGTCAGTCAACTTAGCCTACTTGGTGAGCTCCAGGTCAGCGAGAGACCCTGTCTCAGAAATCAAGGTGGGATCTCGGGAGATCACTGGGTGAATACAGTGATTTCTGTCCAAGCACCTGAGTTGGAATCCCTAACACTCATGCAAAAACCAGGCACAATGGTGTGTCTGTAACCTCAATTCTAAGGGGCAGAGACAGGTGGATTTTGGGGGCTTGCTGGCCAGCTGGCTTTGCAATAGCAATGTGCTCTAAGTTCAAGGGGGAACCACATCTCAAAAAGTAAAGTGGAGACAGCTACGTAGTACCCATCATCAACCTCTGTTCTCCACATAGGTTTGGCTGCACTGCATGTGCATATGCACCATGTACTTATGTGTACACTGGTGAACACATCTTTCAACATGGGCCAAGCTTATTCGTGTGATATCATTTTACAATATGTGAATATATTTTGTGTCCTGGGATGAGTTCCCTAGTAAGAAAGAATGAGCTTTTTTTTTTTTAAATAGTTCTTTAAAAGGAAAGCCCCCATGGAAAGCAGTTAGGAGAAGGCTCTGTATTTTGCAAAGAACTGTATTCCAGATGGATGCAGATAAGTTTGCTTTGGTCGTTTTCTGCTACGTAGACCCTTAGCCCTATTACACTAGGCTTCCCAGTCTCACTGGATGACCTGATAGACAGCCATTTCCTCCTTAGCTGGCTTCTACAAAACATCACACCCTGGCCTCCACCCTCAACCCAGGGCCAGGCCCATCATCCAGAAGACACTGCTCTTCTGAACAAGGTACATTCCGGGACTTCTGCTCTCTAGCTTCCTTTTTAATCTCTTCCTCTGACAGTTGATCAACCAATCACAAATGTATAGCTTTCTTACAACTAGGAAGTAAGATTTTTTTTTAAAAATTTTTTCAGGTGGCTTCCACTATCTTCATCATACTTTCTTGTTTTTAATTAATGAGAATACAATTTTAAAAATCTAGGACTCTTGAGTCTACTGAAAATCCAAAATATCCTAGGCTAGAAGATACCTCAAGAGAGATCTATACAGATGCCTGGTTAGACTTCAGGTTCTAGAGGCTGTTAGGAACTCCATTCTGAACATCTGATCTCTCTAGGATGTAAACATCCCTCTTTGATTCCCCCAGACATACCTCTTACTTGCATGTACCAATTACACATAGTTCTACCTTCCTCTCTTACATTCACCCTGCAGACTAATCATAGCCAGTCCTTCCTCCCTTAGCTGCCAGTTTCTGTTAGCCAATTAATAAAGCTGTAGCCAGTCCCCAAAGCAAATGTTAGGAGACTCGTCAATGGGGCACTTTTATTCAAATATGATTTTCCTTCTCTGAGGTGGATTTCATGCCAAACTTCCCTTTTCGCCTCATTCCTCTCCTATTTGAATAAGGTGAGAAATGGAGAGAAAAGTAGAGAGGCCACCGTTAACAGTGTCAGAAGCTGAGACTCATTACCCCTTGCTGCTCCCAGCTTTCTAAATGGAGGCCATGCTGTCGGGAATATTTTCTCTCACCCAGTCTCCCTTCGTCTTCTTGCCGGGTGTGTTGAGGAGAGCAGTGAGCTGTGGTTTTCTTTCGCAGGCCAAGGCAAGCAAGCTGGATGCAACTTGGAGTGCTGAAAGGCCCCTGGGTCACTCCATGGTATGCAATGAATCAGAAACTTGCTGAGGTATCGATTCACATTTGGGACATATTAAAATGAACAAGCAATCCCTGTTGTGACTTCCCGTTCTATATTTTTTCTTTTTTAAAAAAATGGCTATGTCCAAATCCTGCATTTGGTCAGGATATTTAGAAAAATGCTAATGGATTACCAATAATTTAAGTGATCGTTTAGATGTTATGTTGCCCATAATATTCTCTTTCATTTGGGAGGTATTTTTGCGTGTCTAGGGAGACACGACAGATGGTAGTATTCCTGCCTCATTAGGGACCTGAGTTTGAAAAACCAAAAGACATATAAAAAGCCAAGCATAGTGATGCAGCTTTATAGTCCAAGTGCCTAGTGCCAGAGAGGCAGCTACAGCCAGCCAGATCCCTGGAGCTCTCCTACCAGGAAGCATAGCTGAATTGGTGAGCTCCTAGTTCAGTGAGAGATCCTGGCTCAAAAAGTAAGATGCAAAGTGATTAATGAAGATATTCAATGTCTTCTAGTTTCCCAGAAGACATTCAAACCTTTGGATTCCCTACCCACATGAGCACATGTGATAGATTAGATATAGCTACAGACATACACATAGACAGACATAGACATAGATATTGACATAGATATGTATATAGAGAGATCTTATATAGATATGGATGCATAAATAGATGTAGCTATAGATAGATAGATAGATAGATAGATAGATAGATAGATAGATAGATAGATAGATGATAGATGCAAAGATAGAGAGGTGTATAGGTAGATACATACACATACATAGATGATACATAGATGCATAGATACACTGATAAATACATAGATAGATGCATAAATACACTGACAAATACATAGATATATGAAGTTATGGTTATGGATATAAATATTAAATTAAATATTGTACATATACCCCATACATAGGTTTAGAGAGAGAGAGAGAGAGAGAGAGAGAGAGAGAGAGAGACAGATGCCCCTTATATTTGACTCAGTCCTACCACCTGGATAATGACAAGATGACACGTTTGCCATGCTTGGTGACGTCAATCCATGTTGAACACAATGTACTCAGATGCCTGACACATAGTATATACCCATCAAATGTTGATATTGATTACAGGTGTCCCTCAGGATTTGAGGGGGATCGGTTCCAGGACCTGCACAGATACCAAGACCTTGTGAATATGCAAGTGCTTTATGTGTTTGCACATAACCTGTGCAAGTTCTCTGTTTCCTTCTGTCTCATCTGGATGGCATATCCTGCTCAATATGATGCAAATGCCCATGGAGAAGTGACAAGAAACAGATAGTCTGCACACATTCTGTGCAGGCGATGCATTCTAAATAGTGTGGATCTTTGGTTGACTCTGCTGATATGGAACCCGTAGCAAGGGACAGAGAAGACCAGTAGAAGATGTTAGAATGGTTACCAAAACAGTGCTCATAAGTAGATGAGCAAAGCTGTCTGTCAGAATTCTAACTAAAGAAGACAAATAACTGTCTCCGCAGAGTGGTGGTAGGTTTTCTACAACCAAAGATGGACTCACGGGATCAAAGGTCAAAGGACTATCTTAGTGAAGCACAAGTTCTCAAGCCTTTCTTTGTTGGGGAAACTGAGTCCCAGTCCATCTCAATTACATCTGCAGAACACTGAAAGAGTATTTTACTTACAGGGAACCTTGGGACAGGGGAATTGAATGCTCACAGTTGAAATGAAACTAATTTGCGTAAGTGAAAGAGAACAGAGCAGAAAAGGAGAGGAAGGAGGGACGATTATGGAAAGAGAGCACTCAAGGAGAAGAAAATGGGAAAGGGAAGGATGAAGGGAGATCAGAAAGCTGCACCTTTAGACAGAAATATTAGATGTAATTTGATGAGTTTCATTTTAAATAAAATAATCAAAAGACAGAAGTTCCTGGTATAAGCATTTTTTTCCCATAACTTCTCTTTCTCAACTCCATTTTCACCAATATGACCCAAAGGGATTCTGGCAATCATGCTAAAAATGATTTTATCAAGTCTATCACACTCCTAAACTCCTAGGATAACTTCCTATTCAATTATGAGCTAAAACCACAGCCAGAACTGTGTTGGCTCAGTAAGTAAACGTGCTTGATGTGCAAGCGTCAAGACCTGAACTTGAGCTCTGAATGTCCACATAAAAGCTGACTTGGATGCCTGTGCCTGTAACCTCATTATTGGGAGCCTGAGAAAGGTGGATTCCAGGGGCTCAGTGTCCAGACAGTGTCTGAGGCAGTGTCTCAGAGGGAGAAGATAGGGAACAATAAAACTAAGGCATTCCATGTCTTCCCACCTCTCTCTCTGTCTCTTTGTCTCTGTCTCTCTGTTTCTGTGTGTGTGTGTGTGTGTGTGTGTGTGTGTGTGCGTGTCTACACACCTGGGTGCACACACCTGCATATGTATGTGTAGATACATACATAAACCACATATCTATCCAGAGGAAAGAAACCCTATTGCTTATGATGCACCACAGATAGGATGTCGTCCCTCCAGTCTTCATGCCCTTGGCTTCCCCTCAGTTTCTCTCCATCAGCTCCTCATTGCTCCCTCCCTTCCCAAAACTCCCCCACCATGACCATCCTTGCCTGTTCTCTCTGCCCTCTGCTCATACTTCCTGTATCAGAATGCTCTTTCCTAGCTAAGCCTTCTACACCCTGTCGTTGCCCAGTGTTGCTCTTCATCCAGCCTCCCTCCCACCTCTGTATTCCAAAGATTCCACATGGCCTGACTCCTCCCTCCCTGCTGTCTGTATCATCACTGCCAGGAGTGGTTAATACCATACAGATCAGTCTGGAACCAGGGACAACAATCAATTGCCTGCTTTTTGTCTACCAGCCTTCACAATGGCTGGTGCATAATTAATAGTCAAAGATCTTATTGAATATGTAAATTAAGAGGCAAAAAGGCAGGAGGGTAAGAAAAATGGAGGGATGGGAGGGCCATTCATTGACTTTGAATTAGTTATTTTTTTTTAATAGTTAACAAGGAATTTTAAAATTAATATTTGGGGTTAGCATATAAGTAATGTTCCATCCTGGCACATTCACACAGTGTGTCATTATACTTTGTTCTTATCCATTTCCCTCCCCCATTGCCCTCCTCTTGGCCCCAGCACCCTGACTGATACCTTCGTTCTCCAGCTTATCTCCCTTTCTACTTTCTTATCACATGGATTCTATTATCCTTCCTTTCTCCTGTCTTCTTCAAAACCTCTTCTTCCACTCCCATAATCCCCTTTCTAGATTCATCACACAGACACACACACACACATACACACACACATACACATATTCATAGACATGCATACACATACACATATTCACATGCACACACACATACACACACACTCATGCACACATACACACACATGTGCACACACACACACACATTATTTTAAATCTAGGCTCTGCATACAAAAGAAAGTATTGTATTTTTTTCCTTCCAAATCTGGCTTGTTTTGCTTAACACTATTACATCTTATTTAAGATAATTCTGTACCCACATAGGCCTGGGCTTCTGCTTACACACAGCTCTGAGCTCTCCAGTAGAAACTGCTATGGTTGCTGCCAATCCTCAAGAGCCTTAAGTCTGTAGGATTCATTCCATTTTACACATGATAAAGAACAGATCCACCTGGGGAAAGATGCTGTCAGGCTCCAAGTAACAACCTATCCAAGGAACCTCTACCCTACTTGTCTTCCAGCCTTTGGGTACCATGCCCAGAACTGTCTTCCAGAATTTCTCATGGCAATAGGAAGACATAAGCTACTTCTCATGCAAAGGTCACGGAGGTCCTGATATGACCATCACTCAGTTACCTTATAACAAACGGCAGCAGCAGGAGTCAGAGTAGTGTAATCAGGAACAAGTTTTCCATTGCTATTGTTGTAAAATGCAAATAAACACCCACATTTTACAGGAGTTTAAAATTCTGATCCTATTGAAAATTCTGCTCATTGCCTTGTAAGTCATGAAAACACAAATATTCAAAAGATGGCATCAAACACATCAGGTTCCCGTGTATGGCAGAACTTAAGTGACTGGCAGACGTTTGTTTTTCTGTCAGGTTAGAGACAGGAGAGTTACAGAAGTAATTTTCTGTCATTTTTAATAAAAGCCTATGTACAGCCCCAAGGATACCTGCAGCTCAGCGGATCACAATGCCAGTCAAACCACTCTGAACACCTCCTATCATTGCATTGTGTCTATTAGTCAAAGACTCTAACAACTGGGCTGAGGGGATGCCTGAGCAGGTAAAGTCTTACCCTATATGTATGAGGGCCTGAGTTTAGACTCCATGTGAAGCTGGAGTGGCTGACTACATCACATCTACTATTCCACTGCTTCTAGAGAATGTGTATGTATATGTATATGTGTATATGCACATGCATATATATATACTAAACTCACTCACTCACTCACTCTCTCTCTTTTTCTTTCTTCTTTATTTTTTCCAGAGGAAGTTCATCCTACACTTCTAGAGTATAGTAATTACCCATGAAATAAGATTCCATAGGGATGTGTAATTTTTCTGATCCTAAAAATGATGTGTGAAAGTAGAAGAAAGGAGATTGGCGAGGGGAAGATGGGATTTGCTTCTCCTCGTAGATTTAAGAGACTCTTCCCAGGCACACAGTTCTAACAGAGCTTCTAGTGGATGATCACATATATGCTCTATCTTTTCCTGTCACGGGACACTCTGAAAAAGAGATTAGCGTAGCCATTCACTGTTGAAGAAACTGAGGCTCAGAGGAATTGCATGATTTATCCCAAGGTCACACTGCCATTTAAGTGGCAGAATGTTCAAGACAGATGCGTGCCTTTTCCCGATACTTCCTGTTATGTCGAATGGATATAGCACATGTGACTCCTGGTGCACAGTAAACTGAGAGCATTGGACATCCAGGAACAAACCTCAAGGTCACCAAGGCCTCAGATCATAGCAGAACAGGCAACTTTCTAACCTGAGAGCACACTTTCAAGAAATAACTAACCATCAAGAAGCAGACTCTGAGTGGGACCTGTCTGCTTTTCAGCCACGTGGGACCCTTTGAATCAGCCATGTATTTCCATCCACCAGAGAGTTTCTAATTGGATTTACATCTTATCTGACCAATAAATGCTTTTCACCCTCTGTAAGCAAACCAACGCCACGATCTCCACTTTAGAAACTGCCAATCTCTTGCTGAAGTTGAAATGATACTTTTCTTACCATGCCCCTGGTTCCATGGGCTTAAAGTTACTTGAGAAATAGTTATCACCTTGTTTTTCAAGGGCTCTGATTTCACAGTGGCTTTTGTTCAGCACCCCCACCTCCCAATGCCAACATGGCTGTACACAGTAGCTACATGGAAGTGCTAGGTTGGAGAAGGACAGTGGAATCTCCTCCCTTCCTCCTCACCAGCATCTTAAAAGTCTCTGAGTCCTTGCCAAAACTGTTTGTAAGGCTGCACGTGAATGTCAAGGCAGTTTTCAATGCTTGCTTAAGTTGTATGGTCGGTCTATAGGTCTGAGTGCACCACCCAGCACTGCTCAGCTCAATCTTAAGAGTCCGAAGTTCACTAGGTAATTTCTAATAGACATCAAATATCACAAAGCTTCGAATGTGGAGCCAAACGTATTTTGGGCTGGGACTTTTGGGAAAGCTGGAACAGACTCCCTTGAGAGATTTCCAGCAGGGATGGGCTGGAGATCTTGGGCCAAGTTAGATCCCATCCAAATCTACAAGGGCTAGACCTCAGCCTTGGCTTGAATCGGCTGGAAGTTGAGGTACAGGGGCGGGGTTCTTGTTTAATCTCTAATTTAGCAGAACTTAGTTTTCAGAACTATGCCCCAAGAGAACTACTCACAGACAGAAAGATTCCTGTGATAGACGGACGTTGTGAGACTTGCTTTTCGTTTTTTTTAAAGCCTGCCCAGCCAAATGAATTTACTTTTTATAATTTGCATGTCTTCGGTATGATGGATAGATACAGATTGATCTGAGGGAATTTACTGTAAATGTGGACTGGGGGAAAAAAAAGTCTCCTCTCTGTCGAAGACAGAGGTAAACTTTCTAAAGCAAACACGTTGTGCCCAGAGCTTTACATCTAAGAAAGCAACTGAGGCTGTTGGGTCCCAGGGAGGAGCACACTAATGCGATTTATAGCCGAGCTGTGCTCTGCTGTTTATGGAGACAGTGTCATATCCAGAGCCGATGGCCCCAGTTAAAGGAAAGAGGGAGGGGCCCGTGAGGACTGAACAGGATCTGGACAGAACACAGGAAAGCTGGATGCAGGAGAGATGGTTGGAATCCCAGCTCTGCCACCCTTACGCTGAGCCCTTCCATTGCCATTGGCAAGATCTTCCATCAGCGATCTAGCCTGTAAAAGAGGAAACACAATGCCTGCTTTACTTGTCGGCGGGGAAGATAACACGTGTAAAGTAAATACGCAGGTCCACAAAATTCTAGGAACTGTAAAAGCGGACTTCTGAGTTCTGTTATCTGCGTCCATTTGAGGGGATATGAAATCGGATCTGTTTAGATAATCCCTTGTCTTTACAGTCTGAGAACACGATGCCTCTTTTCTTTTTTTTAGGACAAAGTAATGAATTATTGCAGAAAGCTTAACAAAAATCTCCTCCCCAAGTCCAACTTTGACTCCCCTGTTGCCATAAAAAAAAAAAAAAGAGCTATTATAAAATACAGACAGTGGGAGGGGCTGGGAGTGACGACGGCCCTCGACTGGCAATGAGCAAAGCTGCCCTCTTCTTATTTGCGACCAATTAATATTCATGCAGTCCCAGCCCTGAAGGACTTGCTCCAGTGTTTCATAAAACTGAAGCAATCCATCATCCGAAAGGGCAAAGAGGCCGAATTTCTGAGCACTTTTCCTTAAACTTCACCGGAGAACGTAAGCTCACGTTACCCTCCTCCCCAGTCCACCCCTTCTTTATGAAGTGAGACTATTGTGGATAGCTGCGGTCTCGTAATGCGTTTTTGGCTGGCCAACGCAATACCATCGCTTCAGAAACTCTCTGTAGTAGAAGTTGGCCAGGGTTCTATTGTTTGCTTCTGGGCCGTGGCCAGTGGGGTTCGGACATCTGCCCATTGTGTTAGTTCCTTGGGCGCCAGTGGGCTGAGGCTCTCGGATCCATTGGGAGTTAGGGCTTCTCTCCCCTGAAAAGTGGGGTGACTCACCACAAGCTCCGGATCCCCTCTGACTCTAAGATGAAATCCATTTTAAGTTAAAAAAAAAAAAGTGAGTTTCTTGTTCTAAGCAAGCTGATTTATAGAAGTATGGACCGCTGATGATCTTTGGTAGAAAATAGGGGAATCCACTACCACCTATATTCCAATACACATTTTTTTCTTCTGCAGCTGGAAACAAATCGACACAGGTAAGACACAAAGGAGCCCATAGGGTAAGGGTGCATGAGGTTGGAAACTTCACAAGGCAACTTAGATTTTTTTTCTGTCTTTTTCTTTTAGCCCTGTTGGCAACTGATGCCTAGTCCTCTGGGATTCTTGATATGCCTATTCTAATCATGTTTATCACCAGTTAGTAAGGGCACATTGAAAAATTTCCTTAGGTTGAGCATCAGTTTGCAAAGAGGGGGTCTATATTAGCATCTTACCTCACCTGGCAGTGAAGACCCCAATGCTCTGGCATAAGACCGTATTACTTCACAGAGCTGCTCAGTAAGCATGAGACGCAAAATCACTGCTCAAGGACGTGTTTACAGATTAGCACATGGCTGACTTAATAAACCATGAGAATGGAAGCACTAAAATTATGACATTATCAACTGTTCCATGTAGAGTTGAGAAGAGTGCAATTGGTGTCCTTGTAAAGATCTACTTATAGGCTGTTTTCCAATAAGGTTGATACATGGGGCCAGTCAATCTGAAACCCCCTGAAACCAAGTCTTCACCTCAAAACACCATCACCTCGAGAGTGTGCCCACCTTGCTCCCAGTACCCACTGGGGGAAAAAAAAACTTCTAGTTCTCCAAAAGGCTCCAACCTAGCATTTCATGACCAACAATAATCAATAACTTCCAGAAAAAAACAAAGACCAGGATATTGGGGTCTTCTGGCCTCTGGATTAAATAACAGCTGGAGCCAATTCAAAGCTTTAAATGAAGAAAGAAAGAAAAATGGGTGCCCTGCCACTGGCTATGTGTCAGCCTTTGCAGGCTGGTCCTCAACCATCTGCAGATCCAGATGCCAATGGGCATTATTTTTATTAAGGTAATTTTCCCAGAAGAGCAGTAGTAATGCTCTCTCTCTCTGGGAAACTGGTTGATAATACCCTCTAAAGTTGTCTGTTATTTCACCCGGTGTGACCCTTAGAGTGGACAAAGACAATGTTCCCAAGCTCACACAGTCTCTTCCACAGGACAGCTTTCTTTATTCTTTCTAAGCTTCAGGCTTCTCCTTTCTCATAAATCAAGGCAGAATATAGTACTTCCTCATGGAAGCCTCTTTGAGATCCTATTTGATAAAATAAAATAAAATAAAATAAAATAAAATAAAATAAAATAAAATAAAATAAAATACACATTGCTCAGATTGCTAGACTGGGCAAACAGTTAAACAGTAGTCATATGTATTGGCTTTCTTCTTTGTCAGAGTCACTCTGAGAAGCAAATGTATGTGAGTTAATAAAATTACACCAAGTATACAGTAAAAGCACACTACACATTACTGCTGTAAAAGGCAGTGGAGCGAAGCACAGCCCGCTGGGCAGCCAGAGCCAGGTAAGATGAGCTCCTGGTTTGAGCTTCCAGTTAAAGGCCATTGTCCCTTGCTTCATCTGAGAGATAATAGCCAGGACCTCCTTAGACTCCTCTTGGCGCTCCACAATTCAAGAGTTCAAATGGCTGCCTGTGAAACTCTCCGAGGAGCCCTTCCCTGTCTCTCTGGGGAGACTGAATACGGGCCAGATGCTCTCAAAGATTAGGGAGGCCTTTAAGTCTAGTCTGAAGGGAAAATAAAAAGGTTCTGCCCTTTGTCTCAGGCCATTATTCCTCCACTTACTTTGGAGAACGCAACTTCCCATTCTTCACTCTTGTTAGTTTGCTAAGGATATTTGTAGACCATCAGCCTATATGTCAAGACTTCTGCTTGATTACACCGTATAAATTCAGTTACATTTATAAGATGAAGTAACTACCATGGGAGTAGGAAAGGAACATAGTTCTACTTTGGGAAACATATAGGATTCTTTCCCCCCCACCCCCAGCTTAGTAGCTATCTGTCTAAATAAGTATCCTCAATCTATAAAGTGGTGTTTCTGTGCTAGAAGCAAGAAAGGTAAATGACATCCCTGGACAGAGAAATTCTTGCTGATTTCAAGCTAAGACCTTCCCGCAGCTGCTTCCACGATGCTTTGGCTCTTCAGTTCCCCATAGTATCTGACCTGCAAGCGCCTCTCTAAAGTTAGACTCCTCTAGATCCTGGGATATCTCCTTAGTGTTACAGTTTCAATATGGAATGTTCAAATCCCCAGCTTATAGCATTCAGCTGTGGAAACAAGAAGTCTTGGTCTTAGATGATGTAGGTCATTGTGGCCAGGCTTGCTCTCAACATTGCTTCTTGTCTGTGGTGGTTTGAAAGCTAATGGCCACCCCGAGGTTTAAATGCTTGGCCTCAAGTTGGTGGAACTCTTAGCAAAGGTTTAGGATACGTGGCCTTGTTGCAGGAGGTGTATCACTAGAGGCAAACTTTGAAGTTTCAAAGGACTCATACCATAGCTAGTGTGTTTCTCTCTGCCTCCGGCTTGTAGATCAGTATGTGAGCCCTTAGCTGTTCTTGCCTCCATACCCTAAGTCTACCGTCCTGGACTCTAACCCTCTGAAACCATAAATCTGATGAAAGGCTTTCTTTTATAAGTTGTCTTCCTCATGGTGTTGTGCTACAGCAATAGAAGAGTAACCAAGAGACCATCCTAAATGATTTTTGTTTCCTGCTCTATATTGCGTCAGCATCTACCACTTCACAATAAACCACGGATAGATTTTTCTCTTGCAACCATGATGGACTAAAAGAAAGATAAATTCATCCTGTGATCCAAAATGAATCTTCCCTCCTCCTATTTTTCTGTTATGGAAGCTGATCACATTGACAGGAATAGCTAAGACATCTGGTAAATAGGCATCTCCCAATCTCTGCCAGAAGAGGCTGTCCACTCTGGGGAGGGTCTTTTTAACTTAACCCTTCTAGGAAATAGCCTCTTGGTTGACTCCAAATCTAATCAAGTTGGCAGCTAAGACTAGCCATCAGAGATAGGGGCTCCATTTTGCTCCTCTCTCTACCTGCAGCTCTTCAGAGCATTTCAAACCAGTGGTGAGTTTGATTGCTCCATTTACTGCATGTGTTGATTTCTCTTGTGTTTTGCTAGTTGTGTGACATGAAAACTAATGCATTCTAATGGACTCTGAGTATTAACTGTGTCCAAGATTATATATATATATATAGATAGATAGATAGATAGATAGATAGATAGATAGATAGATATGTTAACTTTTTAGGAGCTAAAGCTTTGAAAATGGTTTCTTGCAAGCTCAGCATGAAAAATTGCGTAACTTTGTGCAGAAAGACTAAGAAAAGTCTGGGGAATCAGAGGGCTAAACCAAATACCCAAGGAGTTTCTCTTAATTTCCTTAAGGTAGCTTAATCTAATCATGCTAAAAATTCTAGACTTTTCTACTCTGGAAAAAATAATTTGAAAAATACCACTTACAATACATTATTCAATATCTGACTATCAAAAAGAGTGGAGATTTAATTGTAACAAAATGAAGGTTGTTTTGGAAAACAGAAAACTAACATTCATTACATGGGCCTCTGTGGTTTAAAATTGAGGCCTTGAATCTGAAGTGGTGATTGTCACCAACTGTACTTAAAACTAGTCTTTATTCTTTAAAAAGTAATCTGAACTCTAAATTAGGTTCCCATCCTTGGAAAATAAAGAATTCCACAATTTTGTACTTTTTTTTTCTCTAAGAATTAATTTCTAAACCACCCCCCCCCCCTTCTGACAGAATCTGATCAGTATTTACACTGGGCTTGGAAACCATGGAATGACCCAAACTACCTCCTCACTGCTGCCTCCAAAGGCAGAATTACTTATGAGATACCATGTGGAATCATCCACCAGCCATCCAAATACCACCCTTTCCCATATCCTGGTTTGGACCAAAACTTAGCTTTCCCTTGACAGTATCAGGCCAATCATTGAAGCCATGTATGGTTATTCTTGGCACCAGATAATCATAATTTCTATCAATCAAGTTATCACATGCTACAGTGAAAAGAAATGATGTATGGAGAGAGTTGGGAAGCAAAAATGTGGTCTAATACATAGAGTGAGCACAGCCATAGCATGAAGAAGAGAGTAAGAGATCTTTCAAGGGTGCATTTTTGTCTCAACATCAGAGAGTAGAGACTATTCACCACTAACTGGTAAGAACTACAGGATAATGGGGTCAGTGCTTCATTTAGAAGTTTAGCAGCTAACTGAAACCCCAATGCTCAGAGTCCAAGTCTAATATAAGAGAATGAGAGACATGAGGACACTCATTCTTAAATGGGATGTCTTCACCAAATCCCTCCCCTCTGGTCTCAGGAAGCTATGTAGAAGAGGAGGCAGAAAGAGCTAAGAGCCAGTGTGGATGGAGAGCACCAAAGGGAACTAGGCCTTCTCAAGACAGCAGGACCAGTGTACAGTTGAAACACACACAGGCAGCATACACGGAGCTTGACAGATGGACTTGCAACTCTGATCAAGAAACTGAAGTGAGCCCCCCTCCCCCCTTACTTAAGAAGGTATCTCAATGCGACAACCATTCGCAGAGAAAAACATACAAGCCACACTTAGGGAACCATGTCCAGCGGTAGATCACCAACACAATACCAACTCAATAATATTTTTGGAGGGTTTTTTTTTTGTCTCACTTTTTTTGGTCTTTTGATTATATACTATGGTTTCTGATTTTGCCTTTTAATGGCATGCTTGTGTGTGTGTGTGTGTGTGTGTGTGTGTGTGTGTGTGTGTCTGTGTGTGTGATAGTTTTTCTTTGTTTCCTTGTTTGTTAGTTTGTTTTGTTTAAATCTGGCTCACTTGTTTGTTTGTCTTATAAGCTTGTTTGTCTTCTAAAAAGAAAGAAAGAGAGAGAGGGCATGGAGTTGGATGAATGACAGGAAGGGGAGACCTGGGAGAAGGTGATGGATAAGAAACTATGGTCAATACATACTATATGGAAAAAATTATTTAAAAAAGAGAGAGATGAAATAACCGATATGTACTTGCTGGTTTTGTGTGTCAACTTGACACAGGCTGGAGTTATCAAAGAGAAAGGAGCTTCCCTTGAGGAAATGCTTGCATGAGATGCAGCTGTAATACAATTTCTCAATTAGTGATCAAGGAGGGGAGGGCCCCGCCCATTATGGGTGGTGTCATCACTAGGCTAGTAGTCCTGGGTTCTATAAGAAAGCAAGCTGAGCAAGCCAAGGGAAGCAAGCCAGTAAGCAGCACCCTCCATGACCTCTGCATCAGCTCCTGCCTCCAAGTTCCTGCCCTGTGTGAGTTTCTGTCCTGACTTCCCTTGGTGATGAATAGCAGTGTGGAAGTGTAAGCTGAATAAACCCTTTCCTCTCTAACTTGCTTCTTGGTCATGATGTTTTGTGTAGAAATAGAAACCCTTCCTAAGACACCATATATGCTTATATTACCTTGGAGAAGAGATGGGAAGGAAATGCCAGCCATGTGTAGACTTGCCTCATATATCACCAGAGCTCTCTTAGCTGGAAGCATTAAAGGTCATAGTGATGAAGCCTAGTGTTCCATGATGTATGTGTGTTTGTTCAAACTCTGAAAAACACAATTTAAAACATTGAACCTATTCACCAATTCTAGCCAGACTCTTTTATCTTTTTCACAGCCCACCCCACCCATCCCTGCCTCCTTCACATCTCTCTCAACATTACCAAGACGAGGAATTTGGACGTGTTTTTTGTTTGTGTAGTTTGCTCAGGTTCCTCCTTATTTGGGATAATTGCAACTCACATAAATACTGATGTGTGTTGGCTACTAGGGCCCCTCACAGGTTCAAAGGACAAATCAAAACGCTTGAAACATGAAGGCTATTCCTGGAAGCAGTATGAAGGGATCTGGAAAAAGTGAAACATTTCCTGAAGCAGATGGAGAACACCAGGATGTGCCAAAGAAACAAAACTAACTAGAAATAGGTAGCATCTGGCCATCCATCATCTACTCATCCATCTATCCATCCAACTATCCATCCACTCACATAGCAGGTATACATCTCTATCCATCCATCAACTATGTATGTATATCTCTATGTATCCATGGGTCCATCTGTCTGTCTACCCACCTATCTATTCACCTACTTGTGTATGGATTATCTGTCATCTATTCACCTGCTCATCTGTTTATTCATATATATATATATATATATATATATATATATATATATATATATATATAATGCCTATCCATCATCTGTCATCTATCTATCTATCTATCTATCTATCTATCTATCTATCTATCTATCTATCTTTCATCTATCATGCATACATCTGTAGTGATTTCTACATAGTAAAATATCCTGTAAGGAATTAGCTTACTCAATTATGGAGGCTAAGTACCAAGACCTATCCTTCAAAAGCTGGAGATACAAGGCAGCTGCTGTTGTGGTTTCAAGTACCAGAAAGAGGATGCCACCAACTCCAATTGTAAGATAAGAGTTGAGAACCAAAAGCAAAGAACAGGAGATAAGTGTCCCAGATCACTCAGGCAGAGATGAAATTTTCTCTTCCTCTACCACCTTACTGAATTCTGGTCCTCAAAGACTAGAGAAAGTCTGCCCACATTGATGATGGTCATCCACTGTACTCAAACGCCAGTCTCTTCCAGAATGCACTCAGGAGTCATGCTTCAGGGTGTACCATAGTCCATTTAAGCTGACACATAAAATTAACCATTATACTCACAGCTTAACCTATGACTGTCCAAAGGCAGAATCTTAGCTCTTTGTAAAATCTCTCTAGCTCTTAGCATCCCCACCAATAAGAAGTGTAAACATCACTACATTCATCCATGACAACTAGCTAATTTGTTGCTGAAAACCAGTAGACATATACACATATTTTACATTAATCTTTTATCTATCTTTATCAAATAAACCTGTATTAGTCATGAATTTGCTTACTTATACATTTGGATGTTTATATGTGTATAAGTTGTTTTGAAAACTTGTTGCTGGATATTGTATGTGTGTGCAAGAGCACAATAGAGTTTGTATGTTCATGTGCATTTTGAAGCCAGAGGCCAGTCCCTAGTGTGATGTCTCAGTTATCATCCTTCATCCTTATCTTTATTTTTTGAGCTCTCTCTCTCTCTCTCTCTTTCTCTCTCTCTCTCTCCCTCTCTCTCCCTCCCTCTCCCCATCCCTCTCCCTCTCCCATCCCCTCCCTTCTCCCATCCCCTTCCCTTCCTTTCTCTTTCCCCCTCCCTTCCCTTCCCCTGCTCTTCTGTTCTCCCTCCTCCTACCGCTTCTGGTCTAGAACTCACAAAGTAGGCTAGACTGACCAGCTCCAGGGATATTTCAGTCTCCATCACCACTTAGAATTACAAACATGCACCACTGTGCATACTGGTGATGACTTCAGGTCTCTGTGTTTACATGGCAATCACTTTACCAACCTGAGCCATTTCCCCAACCCCATTAAAGGAACTCTGATTATAAATTGAAAAATGGGACAAAGTTTGAGAATGAGCCAGGAAAAGAGATGAAACAAATTAGAATAATAACTTACAAATTATTGTAATCAAAAAGGAAAATATGAACAGGCTCTCTTGTTATTGGATGGAGGACCAGCAAGGGAAGGCTATAACTCAACAGAAAATTGGAGAAACATCACAAGGCATATTAGTTTTCCCATGATTATCTTAGTTTATGGTTGTTGTATCAGAACAAGTATTAATAGTCCACCACCACCCCCCATTTCTGAAAAGTGTCCTGGCTTAAACAATTAAATATTCATGCTAATGATCACCACAGTGAGCTCAACCAATCAAGTGGGACAATGTATTCAAGGGAAACTGATCCATTGTGGGGGAGGGGTAGACAAGTTAAAGAAGGTTCAGGGAACACCACAGAAGATGAGACAAAAAGACTATAAGAGAAGGAGGAGGAATGCCAGGAAATGCTGTTTGATAGACACGATGTGAGTATTACACACATGAATTCACACACACACACACACACACAAGTTGTTTCTAGTGTAACATGCAACTTAAAGCTGGAGGAGAGGACATCCCAGGGTTCCACCCCCTAGCTGAGGCACTATTGGAAGTTGATGGATGTTACTTTTTGGAGGTGTAGCCACTAGAAAGTTGTCCATGTACTAGTTAATGACCCCACAGCTATGCTCATATGGGCAGTTCTAATTGGGCAGTACTAGTTTGTCAAAGACAACAACAACCATATTTTTTAAAGTAGACATGAGTTGTAAGAGAGGTGTGTTTTAGGGAGGTGAGACTATAAAGAGAGGGAGAGTGGGGTGAATATGATCAAGATATATTTTATGCATTAATGTATGAATCTTTCAAAGAATAAATCAAAAATTGATTAAAAATAGAATGGGGAAGAAGCATGCCATGAAGGAGAATGTGAGTCCCAGCTGAAAGCATGGGTGACTTGGGAAATCCAGAGGATTTGAAGTTAAAGTAGAATTCAGTAGGTCAAAGGAGAAAGTTGCGAAGTATGGGACTATGTAGATCAGCATTGTCTCAACCATGAGGGCTCAGACCATGGAAACCAGCATACATTAAGGGCAATAAAAATCCAAGGAGGATCTTGACTTGATCTGATGACATGCATCTGCAAGATGTACTGTGGACATGAGAGGTATAGGGCCAGACAAGGACATGCTTGTTTAGAAGCCCTTGGGGAACCGATGATTATACAACAAACTAATACATTTCCTTACATATTTCTATTCCAGAATATGCATAGATGGGATATGGCTGAGAAGCACAGAGCATTCAGCATCCATTTCACAGCTGTTTTTGTTTTCATTTTTTATTCTTGCACAGTTATTGCAGAAAGATTCCTTGCCAGGACAGGTTGCTGCTTACACAGTTTATAGCCCATATTCAAAGCAATCTTCAGCTTTGTGGACTGTACTGAGTTCGCAGAGATTTATGGCTAGAGGGATTCTCCCCCATTGAAGGTTATTCAACATTTGCTGGAGAATTCTCTTCACTCATGGAACTGATGCTCTCCAGGAAGCCCAACTCACTTTCATCCAGAAATACCATTTTTATTATTATTATTATTATTATTATTATTATTATTATTATTAAAGAAAGGATGCAGTTGAGAATGGAGATTGTCCCCTAATGAGTTCTCAAAGACTCAATGGGACTTGAGTGCAGGGTTTTGTAATCAGGGAGGGAGAGGGAGATCTGTCACCCTGTGAGACAGAGCACTGCTCAAACCAGGGAGTTTGTTTCCAGGTAAGCAGCATTATTGATAATAGAATAACAATGATGTACAACATTTTCTCCTAGCAAAATTGCAGTCATCTTCATCAGACCAGCGGTGCCTGCTTGCCAGAGTCCATCGCAATATGGCCCGTGGACTGTTGGTATTCCTTTAGAGGAGAGATGGAGGGTCATTAGAACCTTACCTAATATTCCAGCCACCCCTCCTAACCATTTGTGTGTGATTTTGCTCTAATTGCATATAGCCTTGGAGGTCTATGGAAGAGATGAGTATATAAGGTGGAGAAGACTTGAACAATGGGGATCTACAGTTATGAAGTATCAACAAAAATAATTTTGTGGTTGGGGGTTACCACAACCTGAGAAACTTACTAAAGGGCCACAGCATTAGAAAGGTCGAGAGCCACTGTTCTACGGGAACAAAAGTTTTAGAATGACTATATTTAAAGAGGATTTATTAGAATGGCTTTCAGACTATGGTCCATATAATCCAACAATGGCTGTCTACCAAAAGAAAGTCCAAGCATTCTGTAGTTGTTCAGTCCACAAGGCTGGATGACTCAGCTGGCTTTCAGTACATGACATAAACCCAAAGATTTAGGTTCTAATGTCAGTGAAGGAATAGACTTCTCAGTGAGAGTGAGGGCAAGCAGGCAAAAAGGCAAGCTTCTTTTTTCCATGTCCTTTATAAGGCTACCAGTAGAAGGTGTGGCCCAGAGTAAATGTAGATCTTCCTACCTTAAAAGAACTGGATTAAAGTTATATGCACCTCGGAAGATACAAATTAAAAGTGGGTCTTCTGCCTTCAAATGAATTAAGAAAAAAAAATTCCCTATCAGGTGTACCTAGTAGCTTGGGTTTCAGTTGATTTCAGAGTTTGTCAAGTTGACAACAAAGAATACCCATCACAGTGGCTGTGGAAATGGAGGAGACATCATGTATAATGGGTGATGAATATACAGAGTAACTGCTTTGGCTACACCCAAAGTCCCTTTATAAATCACCCAAAAAACACATTCATCCTCCACTGTGAACTTTGGAGAAATCACACTTCAGTTTGGAATTTTAGAAGGAGAGGGTAGATACTTTTACCCAAGAAAGAAATTCTCACATTTTCAGAGGTTTATATATTACCTCTGAGATCCAACTTTATATGGAATCAAGTCACAGAACTGAGTAGCTGCCTTCAAGGGGACAGGACTCAATGTTAGAGAGAAAGAAAACCTTCTTAAAGCAATATTTGTTCAAGGGTGAACTGTAGAGCCCCAAAGAAAAGTGTTACCCTGTTCATGAGGAAAGGGGTATGAAGAAATAGAAACCGTGTATAGGAGTACAGGGTTTCCTATACAGAAACTCCTTTATAGGAGTAGTATAGGGTTTAAGAACAAAGCTGTCTGCCTTTGGACTATAATTTTAAAGGGATTTTTTTTCTCCTTTTGGGTTTTTTAGATAGAGATTGGGGTTTGTTTGTTTGCTTGCTTGTTTTGTTGTTGTTTGGGGGGTGGAGCTTTGGCTGTCTTAGAACTCACTTTGTAGTCTAGACTGGCCCTAAACTCAGAAATACTCCTGCCTCTGCCTCTCCCTTCAGAGTGCTGGGATTAAGGGCACACACCACTGCCACCTGGCTAAATTGTGAGATTTTTGAACATCAGTTTCTTCCTGCGAAAATGGAAATATTTAGTCCTAATTATGCAAGTAGGATTAGATGTGGTAATACTTAAAGCTCTTAGCTCAAAATCAGAGTATGTGTTTATTAAATTCAACAACACTAAATAAAAAGTCTACTAGTGATGTTGTCATCCACATATAGTATTATCTACTCCAAAATTCTGTAAATTTGGCACTCATTTTTGGGAATCATCTGACAGCCTTCCCCCTGTTTTATCTACTTGGAATCTTCCTGAAATAAAACTATTAACTCCTACAGCCAGGTTTATACATTTCAAATTCACAAATCCCCTGTAGTATACCTCCAAATGCACATTGTGCCTTAGTGATGAGAATGTCTATCTGTCTGTCTGTCTGCAGGCCAGTGACTGCAAAATCTTGTCCTTATGGGGACAGACTTGTGTAAGCAGAGTCAAAGGTGGCTGTATCTTAACTTCTCCTTGTTTCAATTCAGAAAGAAAAGGTCCCAGATTTCAGACAGCCATGCAAACAAAATAAACAGGCATACAAATGAGATGTGCCCTGGATGTGGGTCTGTGTATATTGGCAGGAAAAGCACTGAAACTTACAACTCCTTGTGTTCCATTTCTTCCCCCCGCCCCTCTCTTTTGTCCCTTTCAATCCAAAGGAGTTATTTTTAAAAGCATGAGAGCCTGGTTTTGATCATAATGTCAGGGTAGAAGGGGAGATGACTTTGACTTTCACCAGTAGCTGTTGTACAACCAGCGAGCTTCAAACAGCAGGACCTCATGTTTGGGCATCAACAACACCAATAATGTGAACACTGTGAGGCTTGTTTCCCCTTCTTGTTCAAATATCTCTAAGAAGGAACATGGTAAAGCTATGATTTGTTTGTTAACCCGCTCCTTCTCAAGTTCTTCTAGACTTCAGCACCAGGCCCAGTCAAATATAGAACACATACAGAAATAAGTAACCATGTTTTTATCTTTACCCCAACATGCAGGTGTCAATGGGGCTCTGAATACTAGGAAGAGAGATGTTGTTAACATTTGGATGTGTTTCTACATGAAATCTATCCAGTAGAAGGGACCTTCAGACAACCCATCTCAATTAAACAAGAAATGCATTTGAAACAGGGGGTTCCCACCATCAACAACATCAACAACGGTGTGATCCCCATACAGTGCTCTGATTCTTCAGAAACGAAGCTCTCAGTTATGGAGCTTTGTGTGGTAGTTATCGAAATCTGGGCCAACTCTGAGGGAAGCACAATGCATTCCTGGCAGAAGACAGCTCCCTGCTGATGCTGCACTTTTTGTGTTCTAATGTTTTTCCTGGGGAAAGGAAAAAAACAACATTACTTTTGTGGCCTAATAAATGTTTGGCCATGTCTAAGAAACCAGAAAAATAAAAATAAAAAGAATAGCATACACCATCTAAACTTTTGATAGAAAGCAAAGATTTAGCTACTGTAATGTTTGCTTCCACAAAATTAACCAACTTGGAAAAATGTTTCCCTGTGCCAATCATCAAATTTCTCTAGGTTCTTAGACTATTTAGTGATACGTGAGCATGTTTTTATTAAAATATGTCCCTTGTACACATGTACACACACACAAACACACACATGTGCATGCACACACATGTATATGCATGCACACATACATGCATGCATACCTACCAAGAAAAAAAGAATCATGAAGTTTTCTACTCATGAGGTTTTCAATCTTCTATGCTAATTATCAGTAAAAAATACTTCAGAATTATCAAATCTGAGACAAAATCTGTTAGTGTACTATGAGAATTGTGTTCAACACAATTAATCTCAAATTAACTTGGTTTCATTAACACGACAATGGCATTTCCTCACAGTCTTACAGAGCAACAGAAATGGAAATAAGCCCTGATTATAGCTTGTTTCTTCACTGAAGTCAAAAGAAAGACTAAGCAGTTGCAACAACCCTTTTGCCATGCACAACCAATGTCCAGGAAGAAATGACTGCTTTGCCATGGACAACCAATGTCCAGGAAATATGACTGCTGAGAATCAACCACTTAGCCCAGCAGAGACTTTCTTCCCACCAACAAAGAGTGGACTGTTGATGCAGCTTGCCTTCCGGTGGCTCACCTAGATACCTTCTGTACTGACAGGCCTGCCTTCTTAAAGTCCTTTGTTATCAACTGGAGATGGAGACAGGAGGAGTGAGGAGGAGACATGCCATCCAGTACAGTCTGGAAGAAAGCAATTATCTGAGTTAGTTTAACTGTTGCCTGGAATCTAGGAGTCATGACTTACAAATGGCCCATAATGGAGTTAATTTATCTCTATAAAACATGCAAAATCCCAGAAGGACAAAGGGTCAATTTAACAGGACAAAAACCAATTGACAATGTCTTAATCCTAAAAGGTTGGTATAGGGGCTAGAGAGATGGTACAGCATTTAAGAGCAAGTACTATTCCTATCGAAGACATAGGTCTGGTTCCCAGTACCCACAGCAGCCTGTAACTTCAAGCTTTAGACATCCAAGGACACCAGCACATACCCACATTAAAATGCAGACATATGTATAAAGAAAAGTAAATCGATAAATCAGAGGTTGGGACGACTAATCTACAGGTAAAAAGAATTGTATTTCTAGGAAGTGATAAAATAATCACCCTTTAAATGTCCAAGCACCTGGAATCAGAGGGTAGAGGTGGTTTAACTGAAAAGCTTCTCTCAAATCATAGACAGAATCCTTACCTATGAGAGAACCTTACCTCTTACTTAGTGTACCTGGTTGGTTTTAGCAAGGTGACCTGTTTTTTTGCATCTCCCTGGAAATGTTATTCACGTCAAGACAAGTGAGACAAACTGGGGGATGGAGTGGGGGTGGGGGTGGGGGATGGAGTGGGGGTGGGGGTGGAGAGGATAATGTTTGAAATTTAGCAACTGGTTTCAAACGTCCTAAGCCTTCTCAAACCAACTCTTGAATTTCAGATTGTTTCCATTATATCCTAGCTTCTGAAATCTCTAATATTCTTTTTAAACTTCTTATCAGTGTCTTATAAAATTAATACCTTTCAATCTTGCTCTGGAATTAATTGTTCTGTTCTCTTTTGTGTGCTCATTATCATCCAGCCCCTGGTTTCATTGTTTCCTTTCCCTGAACCCCTTCAGGAGTCTTGGACTGGGGACGGGTAGCTGAGCTTTGTCTGGGTCCCCATTACGTGTTTAAATACACTTAATCTATTTTTATTATGCAGTATGATAAAACATCTTATAATGTCTGTCTTTATTTTGGATGACTGCATTAGTTTTCCCAAACTCAGAACCCACTTTTAAAAAGGAAATAAAAGTATGCGCCTGTACTTTTAGTCCCTATCCAAAGCCAGAATAGCCCCTCCTACCAATTTATCCAAAGCCAGCATACTCCACCAAAGTTCTCTAAGATGCAGGTACCAAAGAGAAAGGAGACAGGCAAGAGATTGACAAGCACTTGATGGAGTGAGGGAAAACATTCTAAAGATGCCTGACACCCAGGAAATAAAATGAGGAAGGAGAACTGGGTAGAAAAACCCTCACTTCCAGATCAGCTTTGAGAAGCTCTCTCTCCAGGTAGGAGAGCCACACAGCACAGGCACCTGCCTTAGGCCAAGTGACAGCACAGGCCCAGTGGGTGTCAGTGGCAGCTGGAGGCTGCCCAAAGTACACATGACTTCTGTGGATCCCATCAGAGACCAAAGTTTCATGCACAGCCATTCCCTGTGCTTCCAATTTTATTCAATTTACATCTTAAAATGTATTCAAATTTGTTTTTGCATACTGTCATACCTATATACAGTAATATATTTGAATTTTATAATTTTACTAAATTAACTGCACTCAGCAACAACAACACGAATCTTTCTATTTTCGGGATACATAGATTATGGGTTCTTACTCATATCTAAAGTAGGCAGTAAAAATACCTGATTTAAATTGCTATTGCCCACCTTGGCACTATACTTTCCTATCGATTTCACAGATGGCTGATACTCTTAGAGTAAAGCCAAGTAGATTTTATCAAACATTTTTGGGTAAAGTTCATATTTCCCCATTTTGACATGTTTTGTCCGTAAGTGACTGCATGGCTTATTATGCAAAATCTGAATTTTGCCTACACCCATTCCAAAGTTTCCTCCCACTGTGAAGTATCTCTGATACCAGGTCTTATAAAGGAAAAATGACTTGTTTTTCTTCCTTTCTACATGATTTAAATTTTCTGCTTGAACATTAAGGGACCATTTCAGATACGGAATGCAGATACAAACATTGTGCCCTTATATATATTTTTTTACATATGGACCACATCCATTGTGGTTTGTTTTTCAAGCTGATTTTACCCAAATATCTGATAGATTTCTTCTTTATCAATTGGAACCTGTCCTTCTAAAGGTGTGAATTGTTGCATCCCTGTCTTCAACAACCCCCCCCCAAAAAAAAACCAAAATCATCCCTTTGATCATCGTTTGATTCCTTCTACATACTTATGTGTCGGTGTGACCACCACTCATCTGAAAATATGCAGGAAGTGAGCATTTAGGTTTTCCAGTGTTGATCCTTACTGTCCAAAAAAAAAAAAAAAAAAACTCTAAGATCAGTTTTTCTAGACATGTAGCTAGACCCTACTCTGAAAGGATCATGCTGAAATGTGTCACCCCATCTTTAATTCACATCCCTTCACAGTCTCCAGCACTTATCTAGGGGGATGGCCCCCCATCGTCTGTGTTTTATTAAGTGTCTAATATACTGTAGGAGAATACAGCTCTCTATTTTCTCAACATTTCAGCCCAGTACCAGAATTTAGAGCCAAGGAAATTATAGCTAACCACTTTCTAGTAGGAAAAGAAAAAAGTCCCTGGAGCTTCATAACATCCTACACAGAGAAAACAATCTTTGGGTATTTAAGTCCCTGTTTAGAAAATTCTCACACTATAAACCAAGCACAACAGAACTGATCTCTAACCAGGAGAAAGGGTAAATTGGCGTGGCTGGAACTTGAAGTTTAAAGTTTCTAACTTGAGGCTTGAGCTACCGCCCCCTCCTCCCTTTGAGGGTTTATTTGTCCCTTCCGTTTCCTTGGTTGAAGATGAAAAAAACCTTGTCTGATTCGCCGTATGCCAAATATGGCAAGAATCCTCTCTTTTCTAAAGAACATTGCAACTTCATTGATTGATATGCCAGGATGATGGAAAGCTTGGTTCTCTGAAAATCACGTGGGGTTGTATTTGGCTCTTGGAATAAGGACAGTGGGGGTATTGATAGTGTAAGTGGAATCCTTTATTCAGCCCCCTGTTACAGCCTCCATACTCAAGTGGACTTTCCCAGGTGCTCTTGAAATGTGTCCATATCAAGACACTTCAAAAAACTCAACACCTAATGGCTTTACTTACAGCATCTCTAACCCTCTAGAAGCCCAGTGAGACTGGTGTTCTCTGCGGTGAGGATGAAGACCATCATTCACAGTTTATTGCCATCCTTGAGCATATATTGAGTGTCTACTATGTGGTCACTCTTGCAAATGTTCATGATACGATGACACATAATGACTCAGGCCTTTGAAGACAAGCTATGTACTACGGGCAAAAAGGGGGAAGAAGGCACAAGCAGAAGTGAACTGGAAGTTCCTGGTCATGTCACGTGATGCACGCATGTCATGTTTTGCTGACCCATGGAAGGATGGGTGATGTTGGGAGAGAGTATGGGTAGGACTCAGCAGACAGTGAAGGAGGTTGCATACCTGCCTGTGAAATGCTTCTCATCCTTGCTGATCTTCACTTTGTTGAGAGAGGCATGGCAGAGAACTCCTGGCATTCCAGCTGGTCCTGGTCTCTCCCACTGACTTGTGCTGGTTCAGTGGAGGCCTGGCAGTTTTTGCTGAATCATACCACCACATGATCTGATACCAGGTGATTTGTGCTTGATATCCTGACACTACCGAACTGGGCTGCTGGTTTCCTGACAAACAGAGACTGGAATCTCCCCAGACATCTACTTCTAAACAGGTCCACATCCCTTGTCCTATTTACCATCATCTCTTCCCTACCTTTGGACAGTGGGCTAGAGGGGGGTATGGAAGCATTTAAAACCACTTATTAAAGTAGGTTTTACAACATCTAAGCCTACACAGAAGGGAAAGATTATTTCCTCAAGCTTCTTGAATTTGTAATGCAGAGTTCCAGACTCCTGAGACTTCTGCAGGGTGGGTGAAGAGAGCATCCATAGGATGCCTCTTAGGAGCATTGTAGGATGCCGTACTGGATGGCTTCATGTGTCAACTTGACACAAGCTGGAGTTATCACAGAGAAAGGAGCCTCCCTTGAGGAAATGCCTCCATGGGATCCAGTTGGAAGGCCTTTTCTCAATTAGTGATCAAAGATGGGAGGGTCCACTGTAGGTGGTAGTCCTGGGTTCTATAAGAAAGCAGACTGAGCAAGCCAGGGGAAGCAAGCTAGTAAGCAGCATCCCTCCATGGCTTCTGCATCCACTCCTGCTTCCAAGTACTACCCTTTGTGAGTTCTTGTCCTGACTTCCTTTGGTGAGGAACAGCAATGTGAAAGTAAAAGCTGAATAAACCCTTTCCTCTTCTTGGTCATGATGTTTTGTGCAGGATTAGAAACCTTGACTAAGACAGATGCCAAACTGATGCCCCAATAGGTCACCAAACAAAAGGAATGCATCCCAGCCTCATTGATCTTTTGCCTAGAGTCAAATCACACCTATCACTTGGGTGCTTTCTCCTGCAGACGTGAACATTTTCTTTTAAGAATCTCTTCACTGCTTCTGAAAGTCTCAGGAATGTTCAGTACATGATAATGAATAGTCATATTGTTGTTGTTGTTGTTTGTTGATTCTACCACACATCCATGCTGTGTGTTGGGGATCACAGAACAAGAACCTCTGAGGGCCTGCCTTTGTGATGTAAATGACATCCATCGTGATAACAACTAATAGAAAACTCATTCACTCAACAGACACGAAGAAAATGCTACCATGTGAATGGCATTCTTTGCACCATAAGTACACAAGCACATTCTATTGCACATGGTTCCGAACAGTACTGACCTTTACTTCTGAATGAACCACTCAGACTCTATAGTAATGAATTATATGGCCACAAGGCAAGCCATCCAGGAGGATAGGGGCTCCTCAAGAAAACCAACAGTCAAGTAACCTGAACTCTTGGGGGCTCCCAGAGACTGAACCACCAACCAAAGAGCATACATGCACTGGATCTAGGCCCCCTGCACATATGTAACAGATATGCAGCTTGGTCTTCATGGGGGTCCCTCAACAACTGTGTACCTGATGGTTACAGCCGTGCTAAGAATTCCTTTCTGGGAACACCATCTTCTATTAGAAAACCTCAGAGGCTGTCTGTAACTTCCTTGAGAGTCAAGTCATAAAGAGTACACATGGCAGACTGCAGTGCAGGCTTTGGCGGGAAAGGAAGAAGTCAGAGACCCAAGTTCTACTCTCAGAGAGTCTGGCTCTTCCACCCTGCCCTTCTGCCCTGCTACACACATCCACACAGGCTAGCACCACACTCAGTCCAATCATAATGTGGCTGCCCCCTGCGAGCCCCAGTAAGCTGTAACCACACTCGAGAGACTCCTGCTTAGAATGATGAGCCTTTCTAGACCCATTAGATCAACAGCACACTCATGAGCTGTAGAGAGAATGGGGGCCCCAGCTACGCTGACTTCCTAGGTTGTAGCTGTCCACAGAACTCAGAAGTAGGAAAGTACAGCAAAGGCAGTGAATCCAAAAGTCCAAACCCAGTTTTCAGGCTATTGCTCAGTGGCTGAGTTCACACCTAACATAAGCAATTCCCTAGAGTTAATCCCCAAGGAGACCACACCATCACCAAAACAAAACAGCAAGAACACCAAATCAAAACGCAAGTTAGTCTGCTAGACTATGAACTCCACACCTCCTTTCTGTGGTAATCAGAAGGGAAACTATTAGAAACTAAGCCAGTTGCTACTGATTATAATTTTAGCGAAGATAGAGAAATAAAAATGGCGACGGTTGAAAAGATACAGCTAAAATGGATTTCCCACCCATCACTCAACAGATGATCACAGGTAACTTTTTCTATTGGTATCAATGGGATCAGAAACTATTTAGACAAATAAAAACAACGCTGCCAATAAAGTCCTAACCAGGGTTCTAGCGTGCTTGGAAAGACTCTCATCAGGAACCTTGAGGAATGGTTGGAGCTCAGGAGTGGGGCAAAGAGATCGCAGACTATGGGGTTTTTTTCTTTCGAAAAACAAAAATAAAAACAAACAAACCAGGACATCGGTGATACAGAGCTATAACACCCTGCAATATTCTATTTTCAAAACAAGACAGAATCAACTCCAGCTCCCTAAGGGAATCTCTACTTCCCATCTTTGGGGCTGCCTCGGAAGGCCTGGCATTTCCTCCTTAGTGGGAAGAGCAGGCTCTACAACAATTGAGCTATGGTTGGGAGTTGAGAGTGCTGGTTAATTAAGGCTGGAGCTTTTATTCTCCAGGCAATTCAGCTCAGCTTGAATGAGCCCCAGCTCCCGGTCTGTGGTGGGAATAGCTCTCTGGGCAGTGGGAGAATCCAGGCTCTGGGGCTGACTCATCAACATGACAATAGCCCCCAGGATGCACTTGGTCTGATGTAAGGACCAAGGTTAGGGAAGGGGGATGAAAGCCTGCAAGCCTGGAGTGCCCACAGCTGACTGGGGCTACTTTGGTGCATGGAATTTCTTCCCTCTTTCTTTTATAAGAGATGTTTGCTAATTGGTAGAGCTCAGAAAACAATATACCATTAAGAATCTCTTTCCTTCCTCCCCTCATCTCCTCCCTCCCTTTTAAAACTCCCTCTCCCCCCTCCCCACGAACTACTTTTGTTCTGGGTGTTTGCGTGAAGTCTTTTTTTTTCTCTTTAGCATGAAACTTACAAACAGAAAGTAAATAAAAAAGAGTGTGACAGTTGGATTTTTCTGTCTAAGGGTTTTCGAAACTTACATTCCCTTTTAAGAATCTTGGTCCTGCTACATTTAATTCATAGGGTCACCTTGCATGCAAACCCCAGAACAAAAGTGCATGGCATACACTGATAGGAAAGATTTGGGAGTAGTGAATCCTGAAAATTAGTCTGATCTGGTAATTTTTTTCCTTCCTCGTTTATTTTTTAAATCCCAAGAACCCACTTAGAGTGAAAGCAATAGATTCATTTCTGTTAACAGGATACTAATCAGATTGAAAACCCAGAGAGGAAATTCTGATTGAGTCCAGGGATAAATGGATGCTGGCAGGCTTTGCCAGCACCCCAGAAAGTGATGGGGGAAACCTTGTCCTCTCCTACCCTGCCTGTGTCCCAATTTGTTCATCTGCCCAAGGATAGGAAGGAACAGAGAGACCTTGAGGTGGATCATATTTTTAATAATTCTATGAAAACACAAGACGCCTGTGTTCTACCTTAGGTTTAAAATGTAATGTTTTAGAGCAATAGTTCTCAACCTTCCTTAATGATACAACCCATTAATACAGGTCCTCATGCTATGGCGACACTCCCAGGTGATTTTCTTGCTACTTCATAACTATAACTTTGCTACTGTTATGAATTATAATAATATCTGATATTCAGGGTATCTGAAATGTGTCCCCCTCAAAAGGGGTCACAACCCACAGGTTGAGGATCAATGCTCTAGAGGAAGGTTTCTGAATGATTTTCCTCAGAGACATATGTACTGAGCCACAGCTCCAAACACATAGGCTGTCACTGGTTCAGACACACTGCATCCCAAGAGTCTCTGGAAGGGTGTGCACACACACACACATACACACACAGGATCTGGAGAAGGAAAGAAAAAAGGGAAAGGAGTAGGGAGAGGAGGAAGGAGAGGAAGAGGAGGAGGAGGAAGAAGAGGAGGAAGAGGAGGAGGAGGAAGAGGAGGAGGAAGAGGAGGAGGAAGAGGGAGGAGGAGGAGAAGGAGGAGGGAACTCAAGAATGCTGACCCACTCTACTCTCTAACTCCAGGATTCCCTCAGTCTGCTTGTTCAGAACGAGTGGAGAGATTTGTAAAAGGCTGGAGGTTGCTCTGACCATACCTAAGACTCCACTCTTCATCCCTACTTTACTCTGTACACTAAGCCAGCTTCCTACCACACTTTGTAGAGCCAGGCACAGCACCTTTACATGTTATTGAACAAAAGACCAAACAGCTCTGGAGAGCGCCATGGGTGACATAGTGGTACCTTCCCCCAGAATGGAAGAATGGGCAGATTACTTCAGGAGTTGGTGCTTAGGTAGGAAAGCACATTGAGGAGGGGGTGGGCGGGTTTGAGCATGCTCAGTTAAAGATCAGTTTAGTCAGACACATTTTTTGTAATATTTATTTTTTGAAATTCTAACACAACTACATTATTTCCCACCTTTCCTCCTTCCAACCCCTCCCCATATCTCTCTCTCTCTCTCTCTCTCTCTCTCTCTCTCTCTCTCTCTCTCTCTTTTCATGGCCTCTTGTTTCTAGTGATTCATATACATTCCTATATACATATTCAGTCTGTTCACTCCATATAATGCTACTCGTATTCATATGATTTGGGAGCTGCCCAGTTGGTACTGGATAACCAACTGAAGGGGCGGGCATACTCTTCTCTAGGGAGCCCTGTTTCCCCTGTTCTCTGCACTCCTTCATTGCCTGTAGTTCTTCTTTCTCCAGGGTAGAAACCCCATGAGATTCCCCTGTTCCATGTTAGTGTGTCTATTGCTGCCAGCCTTGTTCAGACCAACGTTAGGCAGCTGTGTCAGTGAACTGTGAATGTAGATTCTCTCTGATATTTTGAGGAGACGCGCAGTCTCACAGGAAACTTCCTGCGCCTCTGGCCTTTATAGTCTTTCTGCCCCCCTCTTCTGCAACAATCCTTGAGTTTGAGGTGCAGAATTTGTGTGGTAGAAAAGGGAAGTTTCTTGCAAAGGATAAGAACTACATTTATATGTGGGTTTAAAGATAGATAAATATATAGAATGCAGTTAGGAATTATGCTGATTTAGTAAAGTGACAGTTGTAGGTTCTCAAAGATCCATGATGTCTCAAGATTTGGGAAGTGATTCAGGTGTCTAATACCAGGTATGGTTTCATTCTTGATGAGAGGGCCTGAAGTCCAATTGAAGAGCTGCTGGTTACTGTCCAATTATGTGTGCCACTCTTAGGGTTAGGGTGCCATGCTGGACTTTGTTGTAGTACATAGACTTCAGAGCAGGTAGGACTATTGCTTGCCACCTCCCTTGGAAGCTTGCATGGTGCCTTCAAGAAGGACACATTTCCTATGATCAGCTCAGTTTTAGAAAGAGGATGTTCACAGAGGTGAAACAGGGTACTGGATAGGTGATTTAGACATTAAGGGCAGTTGATGCTCTTCAAGGAGTCCTGAGCTTATTACCTAGCACCAAGGATAGGGAATTCATGAACCTCTTGAATTTGAACTCCAGGGGATACAATATTCTTCTGAACTCTGTGGACACTGCACTCATGTGCACATGCCCATATACAAACACTTCATTTGCACACAACCAAACATAAAACACATGAAAGCACATCTTTATTTTTAATGCTCATATGGACAAACAAAAATAAAAACCAGGAAGAGCCCTGGGCATGCTCAATGCAGGATCGTACAATGGTGGACAGAATACACTGGGCATGCTCACCTTAATGTTAGAATGAGCCATGTTGACTTCCAGCTGCCTAAAATAACAAATCAGCATGGCTAG
>LR749867.1:926934-932221 GCA_902729485.2 Mus minutoides
TTTAAAAAACCTCATTCCACTCAGTTATGGTGACAGCCTTTCTCTTCAGCTCTTTAACCAAACACTTCTACACTGCTGCATACAGAGTCTGTGCTCCCTGTGCATTACAGAAATGTCAACAAATATTATTTTCATCAGCAAAAGGACACAGGAAGGACTCAGGACTGAGTTCATAAATGTATACAAACTGCATAGCATCATGTGCAAAAACAGGAAAGAAGGTGATGTTATTACTCAGGGAAAAAATATTACCTAGGGTTATCATATTCGTTGCCCAGATCAAAACAAAATGCTAATGAAAGGAAGCTATTTTTAATTTAGTGAACCAACAATATATAGCCACAATGAGACATGTGGTCATCCCTATCCTATGTGGGCAGTCCCTGGGGCATCTGGGTGATGGGAGTTCCCTGAAATGCAAATCCCCTAAGCACAGGTAGGTGTTCAGCTGACATAGAGGCATAGGGACAAATCAGGATATGCTTTCAAATATACCTCATGCCTGGCATTTACCTTGGACATGTTTAAATGCACACGGAGAGGGAAAACATCATCACTGAGACCATCAACAAAGAGTGTGCCTGACTTCAGCTGTCTGCCTTTTCCTTACCTGCATTCATCTTAAATGATTTCCTTTTCAACTTCGCCTCTGATGGACTGTGATAATTTGAAAAGAAAGGAAATGCTGGGTTGTGCAAAAAGAAGTGGGGTGGGGGGGTGGATAAATTGATGGCTGGAAAAGTGGATTCTTTCCACCGAGCTTTATAAGAGCTCCAATAAATATCATTGGATGGTATTCAAACAGAGCCTTGTAGAACTGAGTGACTAAAATTCAAAGACAGACTTGATGCTCCGCTGGACAGACTCACGCTGAATTCTGTTACCCCATAGCAAGAAATCTTCCCCACAGACACAGACAAATTCTGAGAAGTACTACCCTGTGTAGTCTTAAATAACATCTCTTGCAACCAAAGAACTGCTCAAAGTCTGGCTCTCCTTTGCACCAGCTCTGTGGCCTTGGACATTAAACATCTATGCTCCAAGAATTGAGGATTGTGTGTTATTTACGAAGGGATACCAAGTACCAAGACCAGTACCTGGCTGGGCACAGGAATAATTTATAAATTGATTACACAAATAATGGGACAAGGTTTCTTGAACTTCATGATGCATATCTATCTAATAGATTTTTCAGAGGAAGAAATAGGTCAAAAACCATGAAAACATCTTAAATTTGTGCCCAACATACACAAATGAGTTACCTGCCAGTATTCAACTTCTGACAGAGTGAGGGGAGAAAGTTGGGGAGACTCCTGTATCTCTGTCTTGGAAATTATTTGAATTCCTGATACAGTAGTCTTCTCTCACTGAGAATAGCCAGATTAATATCCAATTTCACTTAGAAGCAGTAGCAAGAATAAATAACTCTTCGAACTAAAACCCTTATTAGAGACATGAGAATTTCTTTTTAATTTCTGGATGGATCCAAATCATGATCTGGATGCTGGTGGGCACTGTCAAAACATCTAAAGTGTGTGTGGGGGGGGGTGACTGCTGGCTCTCAGGCAAAGACTGGGACCCTATAGAACTCTAAAACGTGAGCGATTTAAAATATTGTTGTGACCTTGGAGTCTCGACGGACTCCTTTCTGAAAAAGGAAAATCTCGATATGTGTGAAAATAGCCATAGTGGGAGGGGGGTGCCTGTTGACGGTGACTGGAAGCACTTAAAGCAACATGAACAGTCTCCCTTTTGGTGTATGTTCTGGGTTGGGAAAAATCAAACATTTAGCTTGCACTTTTGCATGACGTACCATCCCACATACACCTCTCAACACATGTCCATTAGCCATAAATGGTCCCAAATGTGGGCCATTATGAAGTGATAACAGCAAAGCCATTAAAACACTGACAGGTTCTGGAAATATCTGCTACTCCAACCCCAAGATCTGCTCCACTCCCTTTGGCTTCTTAGCATCTTGAATGGCTTAGCTTCTGTATTGGCTAGTAGGTTAAGACTTTCTTATCAAAGGGTATAGATGGGAGGTAAGAAAATAGAACACAAAACACACAGCACTTGAGAAATGGAGATGTGAGGATCATTTATGACTTATAATGAGTTTGAGCCTAGCCTGTGCTATATAAGACAGTGTTTCAAATAATACTAATAATAAGCTAAAAGGTCTTTGACTGTGTACCCTTTCTCAGCTTACAAGTCCACTCTGTTCTTTTTTAAAGTTTGTGCGTGTGTGTGTGTGTGTGTGTGTGTGTGTGTGTGTGTGTGTGTGTGAATGTAAGTGCCCAAGGAGGCCAAAAGCAACAGATTCTGATGCCCCTGGAACCAGAGAGGCACGTGATTGTGAGCCACAGAAAGTGGGTCCTGTAAGCCAGATATTGGTCCTCTGTAGGAACCATATGTGCTTTTAAACATTAAGCCATCTCTCTGGCCTCAACTTTCTCTTTCTTAAAGAAACATATACATTTTTTTTTTACTACCAAAGGAAAATAATAACAAGCAGAAAGGAACATAAATTATTAAGGAGGTACTGATCATATGTATAACACTTTTGACAAAGTAAAGTTCTAGGCACAGTATCCAAATTCAGTCATTTGAGTCAACAACGGACAACATACACAGCAGTGGTCCCATAAAATTGTCATGGAGACAAATATTCCTATTACCTAAGAACCCTGCAGCTGTCCCAAGGGCATTTTGTAAGGTAGTATTTACAAAGCCATCCCAACATTTCTGTGTACAAATCCACAGGGATGGCAGGCATATGCAAGTGTAGAACACAAAACCATGAATAATACATAATGATTATGATAAATGTGTGATACTGATACATGTGTTCATGATAATGTTTGCCATTATTTTACAGGCTGACACCACTGTAAAGCCATCTGCCCACAAGCTCATGCATGAGCAAAACCCTCCTACTGCCTGCTCATGGTCACAGTATTGCTGGATTGTATTGGGGGTGGTGTCCAGTGTCAGACCTATAACATCAAGATTTGGGCTGCTTTTTTGCCACACCTCTTTATGTTGGAGCAGCCACTAAAGATATGGCTCAAGGCTGGGTCGATGTCTCTGTGACACACTGTCATATATTCCTTTGATTAAATACCCCAGAACAGTCTAGCTGGGTCATTTGCTAGTTCTACAGTTAGGGCTGGATCCCTGTAGTTGCTTTTGTTGTTCAATTCTTTTGTTTGAACCTCCTGAGGTAGTTCAAGTGAGAATGTCCCCCACAGGCTCAGCTGGTTAAATGCTTGGTCCCCAGTTGATGGCACCATTTGGGGGAGGTTTCAGAGGTATAGGCTTGCTGGAAGAAATATGTCACTGGGGGGTGGGCGCTGAGGTTTCAAAGCTTCATGCCATTCTCAGTGTTTCTGTGCCTCAGTCTTGAGGCTAAGGTGTGACCTCTCATCTTGTTGCTTCAGCTACCATGCATGCCTCCCTTTGTCATAGTGACAGACACTCTTAACGTTCTGAAACAGTAAGCTCAAATAAACCCTTTCTTCTATATGGAACTCTTTGTCATGATGCTTTTATCACAGTAATAGAAAAGTAACAAATACCTGCCCCCTATTAATTTGCATAGTGATTGGACTAATTACTGCTCCAGTCACTCCTAGGAGCACTGGGTAAGGGTTTTCTCTACATTCTCCTCAGCATTTACTGCATCCTGGTTTCTTAATCACAGTCCATCTGACTGGGATAATTTATAATCTCAAGGTTGCTTTCATTTGCATATCTCTGATGACTGATGACGTTGGACATTTTTTCATTTTCTAATTAGACATATTTTCTCATTGTTGGTGTCACTGCATCTGAATGAGTCCCATACAACTGAGGAATAGGGTGACATTCCACTGCCTGGTATTTAAGTCCTTCACATGCCCCTCTGTGAAGCAGCACTTCTAGTTACTATGGTAACAGAAGGATGGATAATCAGTCACCACCAACTGTTGGACATCAGACTTGTGAGTGGACCATCTGAGATTTACCTTGGCTGGCCTTCAAGCCAACAGTAGACTCTTGAGAAAGCCCAGCCATGATGAGCTGAACGGGCCCAACCCACACACCTCTCTATTTGACCTGTGCATAATGGCTGTGGTCATAAGCAACTTAGGTCAGGGTGTCTTTGTTACAAAACAGTAGCTAACTGATACTGAAAATGTTAGAGCAGAGATTGGAACCCAGGTCCAAGCTAGTTTCCTCTGTTTGCATATCCATTACAGATCATAAGCTGCACATTGAACTTGCCTTTTTCTCTGAGTCCCTACCCTATCATTTTTAACGGTTGTCTCTGATGTTCATTATGTCACCACTGGAGATCAAGTTTTGATTATTTATATTTAAATATTCTGACTTCAGCAAGATAATTATTATTATGTTTTTTGTTCCTCTGTAAAATTTTTAGTTTCTAATTTTAGTTCATGTATACGAGTGTTTTGCCTGCATGTCTGTCTGTCTGTAGCACTTCCATCCTGGTGCCATGGAGTACAGAAGAGGGCGTGGGACCAAATTGGGCAGGAGCTACATATGGTTGTGAGCTGCCATATGGGTGCCAGCCATTGAACCCAGGTCTTCTGGAAGAGCAACCAGGGCTCTTAAGTTGTGAGTCACCTCTCTAACCTTTATTATTTTGTTTTTGGAATTATTTGTTAATACAGTTAAATTGCTAGGATGAGGGGAGTTTCTATACTTTGATTAAAATTGGAATGAACAGGACATTCTATTTTAAGGCTGGGGAAATATCTTAGTGGTTAAGAATACATACTGCTATTGCAGGAGCCATGAATTCCGTTCCTGGCAACCACACTGGGCAGCTCACAACAGTCTGTGACTCCAGCTCCAGAGATTGCAATGTCCTCTTCTGACCTCCCCAAGCACCGCTGTTCCCATATTCTCATTCTCCTTAAAAGTAAAATAAATTATAATTTTTTCTAATTTAATTTATGCTACTTTTATCAAGTTTTATATTGGCAAATCACAGAGATTTTTAAATGAGTACCTTAGTCCCAACGGGGGGAGGGGGGGAGATGGGGTCCTTCTCCAAGTAGCAAATACAAAAATGCTCAAGAACCCTGTGTGTAGTGACCTTGGAACCCTGTGTGTAGTGACCTTGGAACCCTGTGTGTAGTGACCTTGGAACCCTGTGTGTAGTGACCTTGGAACCCTGTGTGTAGTGACCTTGGAACCCTGTGTGTAGTGACCTTGGAACCCTGTGTGTAGTGACCTTGGAACCCTGTGTGTAGTGACCTTGGAACCCTGTGTGTAG
>LR749867.1:932321-1052321 GCA_902729485.2 Mus minutoides
AAGTCTGATAACTTGTCACTAAATTCTACATTTAAAAAGTTGGATGCGATGGCTGGAGAGTTGGCTGAGCAATGAAGAGCAATGGCTGCCCTTGCAAGGGACTCAGGTTTGGTTCTCAGCACCCACAGGAAGGCTAACTACCATCTGTAACTCCAGTTCCAGGGGACCAAAGACCTTCTGGCCTCCACACCACTGGGCATACATATGTACACAGTGCATGAACACGCATTCAGACAGAAACAAGTATACACATAAAGAAAAGTAAGCAAATCTACAAACAACAGCAAAACAGTCACTCCCGTCTGGAGACGAGAGAGTCCGCCGGAAGCCTGTGGACTGTTTAACCTGTAGTTCACACCAAAGCAATAGGAGCAAGAGAGACCCTTCCTCAGCATGGAGAAAGGTAATGATGGTGTGAAAGTTGACCTCTGAGCTCCAGGTGTATTCTGTGGAACATACTCATTGTGCTCACACACATATATGATACACACAAACCTATACATACACACATCATCATCGTCATCATCATCAAGTTTTAAAAGGAAAATATCCATTTGCCTCCTCCGGACCACCTCTTTCATATGCCCACATGGTACAAATGAAACAGAGAAGTGAAAGAACCTGATGCATTTCTCATAGACTAACTCAAAGAATGACTTACAGAAACCAGTTTTGAACCCAGGCTTGCGGAGGTCAAAGTGAGCGAGCGCACTGTTTCTGGCAGCCCATCCATTCTTCCAAAATAACAGATCCCTACTGGCTACCAGACAAACAGATACAAAAATCAGAGTTCTATTCCTCCAAGTATACCTCTAAGATGGTGAACTAAATCTGAGGAAGGAAGCGTCGTCTGAAGTTAAAGCAACAGCTCAAGCATCCCTGTGAAAGATGCTTCCTGCGCCCATTCCAAACTCCGACTCATAGCTTGACTTTATAGGGAAATGATGCTGCAAACGCACAGTCCCCTGGCTGCACCAGGTCCAGGTCCCCTGTGGTCCTTTCACAGGGTGCCACAGTCTACTGGAAGGAAGGGCCAGTCCACTTTCATTTTTGCCATCCAGGCCTTCCTTAACGTAGCGTGAACACAGAGGTCAATTTCCTGCCGATGGTTTGAAAGACGCCAACCCTCAGTTAACTTTGCAAAGCGGGGCGGGGCGGGGCGGGGCGGGGCGGCGGTGTAGAAGTAAAATCTGTAAGTAATGCAGATCATCTATCTCAGCCCTGAGCCTCAACAGCCACTTCTTTCCCACGGGACTAAAACTCCTGGCCAGTATTGACGCGGAATTATAATCTGTTGCTCGGAACTGTAGCACTCCCGGTACCTGCCTTGGATGAACCGTTCAATAATGGGAAATATGAAAAACTGTTTGTTGGAAGGAAAAGGAAATCACTAGACAGAAGCAGCAAAGCCTTTGAATATTGAGGACATGTAGACTCTACATGCCAAACAGACCATTGGCTGGGGTTGCACGGATGCCACACGCCCCCGCTCTGCAGAGTAAGCCCCAAACTCCAACCAAGACAATGCCCTGCACAGGAAGGACACGCCGTGCTCTACAGAAATCAAACACCAGATACTCTGTGAGCTGCAAACTGTTGACATTGCGCAAACCCAAGGACTTTTTGGTAAACCATGCTCTCTAGGAATAACCCTCTCGGCTCCCGAGAGAGGAACACGCAGCACGGGACACAGCGGGAGACTGGAGTCGGTAAAAAGCTCTGTCACTATCCCCCCTTCTGTACAAATCCGTCTAATCAAAACCATACTGGGCAAGCGCGGTCTTACCTCCAAACTCCCTGTGCGTTGCTGTAAACATTGGCAGACAATGCATGTAATTAAGGTGGAGTGTGTTCCCGTAAAAACGTTTGTTTCCATCTGCTGGCTGTTTCAGCTATCTGGAGAAGATTTCTTGTGGCCAGGCTTGATAACAAACAAAAAGGATGCTTAAGTCCCCGCTGAGAAGAAATGGGACGCGGGAAGGGTATGGGTGAGCAGCTTGGATGAGGGACAGGAAGGTGAGTGTTTGGTGGCTAACTTTCATTGTCTAAACGCACAGAGCATCCAATGACATGACCATGTCCCCCTTGTTTTGTTCATTTATTTTAATTTGTTAAAATACATGTTTGTGTATATACATATGTATATGTGTGTGTTTGTATGTGTATACATATGAGTGTGTGTGTGTGTGTGTGTGTGTGTAAAATATTCTTTGATCAAAAATATCTCATTTAATCTCTTCTGTCCCCTTCACTCTCCTACAGGATCCCTTCCTACTTCATGAATTTCTTTTGTGGTGTGCTGTATTTCTTTGGATTTGCTTCATTGCTTTCCTGGGGAGGGGCAGGGCATTACTAACTTGAGGAAGGGCATACCAGTGGTCAAACAACCTAAAGACATGACTTCTCCTCCAGCAACCACTGATAGCTCAAGAAGGGGTGGGGTCTTACAGAGCCCCTCCCACATCTCTGATGGACTGTTGACCAATCTTGTGCAGGTCTTTAGGAAGAAGCCCCTACTGTGGTGTTTTTGTGGGTGTCACAGTCACGTGACCAGAAGACAGTTTTACAGTGCCTCTTTCCATCCTCAGGCTCTTAAATTTGTTCCCCACCTCTTGCCTGTAAAGAAACACTGCGAGTCTGTGAGCATTGTTGTCTTTCAATATCAAAGGGGAAATGGGCGAAATAAAGAGTGTTCTGGCACCAGAATAATTTCTCCATTACCTCAATTAGTTCCAATGATGTGGAAAAGTTCTGTCTGGAGAAATCAAACTAAACGTAAAATCACTGCAGTGGCGGTGGCGGCGGCGGTAGGTGTTGATACAGGCATTAGTCAGCAATACTGATGATGGCCATGAAGTCACTCCATGGCCCTGTCGTTAGACCTGGGACTGAGAAAGAAACTCATTAGACCAGCCCCTTTAGTGAAGCATGTGGGTTTTAATGTGGCACCAACACAGCCTGGCACTCCGCAAAAGATTTAGCTGTCTGCCTTTGGAAGGCACCGTTTCCCAAAGTGTCTGGAAAAGAGATCTGGGTAAGTGCCATTATTTTTTTTCCCTACAGAAACAAAAATAAGCCTTCTTTGTTCCTAGCCACATTTGCCATTAGCCGGGAGGATGTTAGATTTTCATTAGGGAACCGATGAGATCTGTGTGGCTACAGAAGACAAAATGGGGGCCTTTTAGAAGGCGCCATTGTTGAATGGATGTGGGCTCGGCACAGCAAAGACTTTCTGATATTTAAAATTAACCCTAAAGATACTGACTTCACACCATTTGCTTCTTAAGTTCTCAATAAAGGCTAGGGGGATAGCTTAAATGATATAGTGCTTGCTTTGAAAACACAATGACCTAGGCTTTGATCCCAGAAACCACCTAAAAAGTTTGATGTGATGACATACATTTGTAACTCCAGCACTATGGATGAAGATGTATGAGGATCCCTGGAGTCACTGGCCAACCAGGCTACATTACTTGCTTGATGACCTCTAGGCTAGTGAGATACCCTGTCTCAAGAAAATGAACAGGATCCTTAAGGATAATACCCAAGACTGTGCTTCAGCCTTTAGATGCACATCATACATGTGCACACACATCAATCCTCAGGAACACATACATAATACATACATAATAGACAAATTATATATATATATATATATATATATATATATATATATATATATATATATATATATGGCTCTCTTGTTAAAAGCACTTGTTGCTCTTGCAGAGGACCTGGGTTTGGTTCCAAGCACCCACCTAGCAACTCATAGCTGTCTGTAACTTCAGTTTCAGAGGAACCAATGCCCTCTTCTGGCCTAAGGGCACCAGGCACACATGTGGTACACATGCATACATAAAGACCAAATAATAATACACATAGAATAAAAAAATACTATTTATAAATGAATAAATAACTCCCCACAGAATGTCAGTAACTTGTCTGAGACAGCCCAAAAAGATAGTTGCATTAAGTTGTCATTCAGTCAACCACAAATCCTGTTCTCGAGCTCAAATACAATTCAGGGAAGGGCATCCAGCTGTTTCCTGGTCCTGCTTGTTTGTCTCTGTGCAGTCTGTGTCTTTATTCCCTATGGAGAGAGAAAAGGTGGACCAAATAATAAACAAACAAGGAGAATTTGGATTGGAAAGACATTTTTCCTCTCTAGGGATCTATTAATATAAACACTATTAGGTCTAGAAAAACTGACCAAAATTAAGGCATTCGGAAGTACCTGCTTCTCCTCTTCAGTTATGGATCTGTCTTTCTGAGTTTAACCACTTCCTTTTTTGGCACCAATTTTGATATAAGGTTGATGAGTACCAGTCACATGAGGATGGATGATAGAGATAGATAGATAGATAGATAGATAGATAGATAGATAGATAGATAGATAGATAGAGAGATAAGGACAATGGATAGATACACAGATAGATTAGATAGATAAATAGACCAACAGAATTATCTACTTCCTTTACGGTCAGCTAGACTCTTCCTGTTTCCAGCATAGCCACCCTCTGATAATATTCTTAAATTATGTAAGTAAGGAATTGAACCATAGAAGTTAAGCAGTTTATTAAAAGTCATGCTAGAGAGGGGGGAAGTAGGGAAGAAGGTAGGTAGGAATGGACGGAATGAAGAAAAGAAAGAAGGAAAGAAGGGAAAGGAAGGAGGGAGGGAGGGGAGATGAAAGGAGGGAAGGAGGGAAGGAGGGAGGGAGGGAGGGAGGGAGGGAGGGAGGGAGGGAGGGATTAAGTGCCCGGGGCCCTCTACTCTCCCACACTGCACCTGTAAATAGCAATCAGTGCACAGATTTTCCTGCTTAGAGAATTTGTACATTAGTCCCCAAGTCAAACAGAGGTAGATGTCTCTTGTTTCTTTTGTTGTTGTTGTTTTGTTTTGTTTTTTTCCATATTGTCACCTAGTCATGGCAGTTATTACATGTGGATGATAGAAAGGAAAGTTTTAAATGACCTTTAAAAATGATTTCCCTTTTAACCTGATGTGCTGTGGGCCTCTCTAATGTTCAAAGAAAGATGGCTCTCATCACACTGTGGGAGGACCATGGCCAGCTGGATTCTGCACAGTTACCTGAACTAGAGCTAGCGGAATAGTTTGCCACGATATGAGCCCCTGGGGCATGGTAGCAAGGGGGCCAAGCTCAAAAGCATCCCCACGTATAGCAGAACCCTGTATCTGAAAGCAGGTTCCCATAGCTGCAGGCCCAGCGTGCTGTAGGCTAGATGAGCTCTGTTGGAAAGTAGGTCCTCCGTACTCAGGATTGCAACACAGGAGAGGTTTGTGGAAACTGTCACTTGTGGGTTTTTGTTTTCTTTCTTTTTTTTAGTCTTTATATAGAGATGGGTTGCACAACTTAACTTTTACAGAGTAAGGCCCCATGTAAAAATGGGGCCAAGTTAGAAAAAGTCCTCTCTTATCCTCAACTTCGTGAAATAAAATGTGTATACATCCAACTTCTCCTCATTGTGCCCACATTATTCCATGTCACAAGTGTCAAGCCTATGCAACAGGGAAAGATAATTAAATAATTATTTTATTGGACAATGTCATATGGAAAAATCCCACTCAGCTCAAGAAAGAAATCTTGCAGTTCATGTCTGGATTAAAATCTTGACAGTCAGCATCAGTGCTAGGACAGGAATTCCCAAAGATAAGCCCTAGGTACATCGCCAAGGCCCCACACTGGACTGCCAGTTCTGGATTCCTCTCTGCTACCTCTGTCATGTTAATTATTTAAAAGCATCACAATATTCTTTATTCTAGATGCTTGAATATCTGGGCTTCTTTCATGCTAGACACATCATCTCTAAAGTTGCAGGATATAAAAGTGATGATTTGAAACAAGAAGGGGGGGAAAGGATCATCACAAATCAGACTCCTTTACAGGATGATTCAGGCTGTCTGAAAGTATCATTTTATTTTGGGGCAAAGTATCTGTATCATTATTCAATTCTTTCTCTGCTTCTCTTAGTCTGCTGTTTTATACTTTGCCCAAAGCATCATTTAGTGTTTCAAAATATTAGCCTATTATAGGTATTCAGAAGCCCCGGGAGAAATGGAATACATTTACAGACCCATAAACATCTAAATTAGTGCTATAAAGGGGAAATATAGTCTACAGTTGGAGAGTGCCCAATACATAATATGTTGTGGCATTGAAGAAACTTCCTTTCTGGTGGCTGGAAAATCTATTTTCTCTAAGTATTCAATTTTAAAATGGATAATAAAAATAAATAATAGGCCTGCTTACGCTTCGATTGCACTTTTCATGGGTGATCCCAAAGAGTTTCTCAACTGTTAATTTATGACCCCTGGGGAAAGGGAGGTGGCAAGTAGTATCTTTCTTCTGTAAATAGAGAAGCAGACAGAGAGAAGCTTGGCAGCTCGTCCAGTGACACAAAACAAGCTTCGTGCAGAGAAGAGAAGAAAATCAGGAGATGGTGCCTACAAACCCCATGATGTGTGCTAATGTGGACCGTCTAACTATCTAGCATCCAACACTATCTGCGTTATTCCATCTGGGGCGGTGGCTCAGACTTTCCATACAGGGCTTTATCCAGCGTACTTCACCAAAACAGCAAGGGAGCAGACATGCTTCCATTGCTCATCTTCTTGGTCAAAGGCAATGGCTAGGCCCTACAAGCATTCAGAGGAGTGAGTACTAAATATCAAGAAACTGGAAAATATCTACCATATCCGAAGTCACCTTCCTGAGAAGTGAAACCTCACAGTGTGAGTGGGAAAGGGAGACAGGCTCTTTTACATATGCACATGTGTGTACAAATAGATGCACATGCATGTGAATGTGTGTACAGGCTGGAGGACAACTTCAGGTGTCTCCTAAATTATGCCCATTTTGATTTCTGAGGTGGGTCTTCCCTCCCAGGCCCTGCTCTCTGTCTAACTTGTAACTCACCAAGGAAATTAAGCTACATAACAAGAAAGCCTTAGAAATTCTCTCAATTCTATCCCACTCCCGCCTCAGTGAGAGAATTAAAAACATTTCACCACGCCCACCATGCCCACCATGCCCATCACATCCAGCTTTTGGAGGGTTCCTCTGGGACAAATTGGGGTCTTCATGGATACAGTGTGTGCAAGGCAAGGACCCTAATGACTGAGCTACCTCCTTGGTCCCCAGAAGTTGGCACATTTAAACAATAGTCTACTTGATCATTATTTCAGACTCTCCAGTCTGTGTTAGTCTCTATGATGGTGACTAGCCCATATGTTTTTGTAATGACTACCCAGCAACATGTGATTGTTTTGCCTACATGAAAATATGTACACCCTGTGCATGCAGTACCCTAGGAGGCCACAAGGGGATGATGATGTCAGATCCCCTGGAACTGGAGTTACAAACAGTTACATATGGCCATTTGGGTCTTAGGAACTGAATCTGGATCTTCTTCAAGAACAGTGAGTACTTTTAATTGCTGAGACATCTCTCCAGCAGATTTTTAAAGTAAATAGAACATTTACTGACAACAGACCCATTCTCAACGTGTGGCAAAAATATCATCTACATTGACAACACAATGGGGCTATGAAAGGCTTAAATCTCACAGGTTGAAGAAAATTAAATCTGGCATTTATTGGAGTGATTTGTTTATGGTTATACAGAAGTTTTTAACATGGCTAGGAGGCAGGCCTAACTCCTGACTCATAAACAGCTAAGCAGGAGGGGATCACCACAGTGCACTGAGATGGGAGAGGTGTAAAACTGATAGAACCTAGTGACTACCAAGGGAAGTAAACCATTAACACAGAGGGCAGAAGAGGAGGAGAGAGTAGTCCTCATCTCCAGGTCTATGTTACCTTCCCATGTAACCATGGGTAAGATGCTCACATCCACTGTTTCCTTGTTCATCAAAAGAGATTGATACCATGCTCCTTTGGCTAATGAGTATCCCATTTAAAGATGAGGCAGGGACTTCTCCGGCATTTATTTGTAGCTCCTTGATACTAAATAATTAATCAGAGACAGAAGCTAGAGCGACGGAGCAGTGGGTAAGGACACTGGCTTCAGGCTCGGTTGTCAGCACTCACATTGCTGCTCACAACCTTTGGTGACTCCAGGCCCAGGGGAGCTGACGCCCTCTTACAGTATCTAAGGGCACCATATGTAGGTAGAGAGTTTAGACACATGCAGTAAAATACTCATACACACATAAAATGAAACAAAAGCTTGCCTTGAAGAGAATTAATCTAAAAGATCAAGAAGAAGTTAATTAGGTCATAATTCTAATTAGTTACCATGACACAGGACATATTGGCAAAATAAAAACACAGAACAAAACTTCTGTTGAGGAGTCTCTTCAAGGTCACACTGTAGTTCTGGAGAGTCCCAAAGCTTTAGGAAACCTTGATACATGCACGACTCCATGAAATGTCTTTAGCACATGGGTGTTGTTAGAAAACTCAACAGCTCCATTAAGCCACAAGATTCCATCTGACTTGCTTGCTGTATCCTGGGATAAATCTATATTCCTACATGTAGCTTTATTTTACATCTCTACCCTGCTCAGAATACTTGACAAGAACAGCCAATTAAGGTAAGAGACACCTCCCTCTGCCTCTCCTTTGCCTCTTTCTCTTCCTCCCTTGTACTAGGTGTGATCAAAGTCTATGGCTTTAATCTCTCTTAAGTTCTATACAATAATGTAATTTAAGTCGTGCCAACAAAGGCAGTGCAAGTTATCTTCATCTTAAACCTCAATGTTGCCAAGAGCCAAGCTTACTGCATGAGGCGCCACAGGGAAGCCTGCAGACAGGCTAGAGAGGACCAACTTTCCAACAAAGTATGTCCTTTTGACACTCTTCTTTGAAGTCTGGCTTTCTCCCCAAAGCAGCGGAGGTCCCGCCCCCATCACTGTCACCCTCTGCCCCCAGGCTCTATCTGAGTCTCCCTCTTCTCCATTAAATCTTTGGGATCCTGTGGGGAGGAGAGTGGCCCCCACTGGCCCAGACCTATTTCTCCAGGTTATATATGTCACCATTTTCCATGCCTTTAACAAGACTCAATTAAAAATTAATCAGTCCAGCATGGCAATTTGGAGTGGTAATTGTTTCTTTTCCTGACTCTGTGGCCATAGGCTAAAAGCACACCCAGTACCTAAATTAATCATCTAATTGGGATTTTTCCTTACTCCAGACACTCAGCCTTCCTGCCGTCCTAGCAATGTGCTGTGTGACCTTAGTAATTAGATTGTCTTGGTGTCCACTCCATGACTTTCTCTATACTTTCCCTTCCAACTCCCTCTAGTGAAATGGAAAGTAGCCACATAGGGTGTTTACCTGATTCCCTCCAATGTCTAAGAGACCATCTCCTCAGAATCTAAAACAGCCATACCAGAAGGTCTGGAAATGATGTTTCAGATTAATTTATGGAACTTAATTTATACTTTTTAAAACTAGTTCCCACACAATGGGAGACCTTAGCTTATTAAATATAGTGGAGAACATCCATTTGACAGGCCCAATGCAGATTCCAAATGTATGAGGAATGGGCTAGAGAGATGACTCAGTGGTTAACAGCATAAACTACTCCTTCAGAAGATCTGAGTTCAATTCCCAGTACCCACATCAGATGACTCCAAAGCACCTGTAACTTCATCTCTGGGGGAATATGACTCTTTTGGCCTCTGTGAGGAACTACACTCATATACACATGCTTAAACACAGACTCACACACGTATATACATAATCTAAAGAAAGGCATGAGGAAATGTTGAATATACTACTGTAGGACATCCTCCAGGATATAAAACTAAGATGAAGAAAAGCAAGATATAAAAAGAGTAAAGAAATAAATTAATCATGTATATGTACTATATAAAAAGATAAAATATGCATATACTAAAGTATATATGTATATAAGTAATCTCTGTAAGGAATGTCAAGAAGCTAATAACATCAGTTATCCTTGAAATGCAATCTAAGTATAAGGGTAGACGACTGAATACGAAAATGTAACCTTATCTCCTTACTAGACCTTGGGCATTGTATTTTTCTTTACAGGTTTCTATTTCTGAAAATAATGAACACTATTTGGTTTACAGTTGAAACATATTTATGTATTTATGCATGCATAAAAATAAACCATGTTAAATTTAAAAACATTTTTAAATAGACAATCAAATAAAATTGAAACTAACATTCATTGAGCCACATGTCAGACCACACATTTGTCCATTGATGGGTCACAGAAACCCTTCAAAGTCAACTATCTTTATCTGAACTGTGAACCACTGTACAAAGTATTATACAGGAACATTGATAATCACAGGAAGAACTGTTTATCCTTATTTGCAGTTGGCAGCATTGTGAGGGGTATATCTCTTTAACTGCTATATTTCCTTCTGCCTAGACAGTTGATTCCCGGATGACAGTAGATGAGACTTCCCTGCAAATTACTTTGTATGACTTTATAGTTGTATGAACTTATTGGTTGCCATTGTTCTGACTTCTCTGAGAGCATTTGTACAAAAGATAATATAATTCCCAATATATGACCTAAACCTTTCACTAAACAGAGCTCTTAGAGGGGAATAGTGTTGTTGCTGTTGTTAGTGGTGGTGGTGTGGTGGTGGTGGTGGTGATGGCGATGGTGGTGGTATGTGCATGTGTGTGCTGTGATGTATGCATGTATGTCCTTCAGTGCAGTGCACATCTGTGCAGAGGCCAGAGGAGGACTTCTGGTGGCTTCCTTTCTTTCTACCTTATTGCCTTGAACTTCTTGCTGAGCCAGAGCCATGGCTGGCTAGCGAACTCCCCAACTTTGTAGTCTAGCTTCCCATCCCTGCTCAGATTTTTACATGGCTACTAGGCATCCTAAATCAGGCCTCCATGCTTACCCGGGAAGCACTTTCTCCTCTAAGCCATCATTCATCTTTGCTGTCATGGTACTTGAATCAGTTCATTGCAGCTACCGTGCCAATACCTTTGCTTGTTACAAGGCTAAGAGGTGTCAGTGAGTCAGAGAGAGAGAGAGAGAGAGAGAGAGAGAGAGAGAGAGAGAGAATGTCAATTCCTTCCTAGGATATACATGTCACTGAAACAGGCTGTCCTACTTTTATTAGCTTAACCCAAACTTTACCAAGATAAGTACTGATCTCTTTAGACAAAACAGGCTATTGTGCACCTTGGAATGGATCCAGTAAAATGATGCCCATGTGTGCCACAGTCTGTGTTCTGCTCATATACCTGAAGCGAGAACCAGACCCAGTTCTACTTGCCCAAGGCACCTACCATTGCTTCAAAGATCCCAGCTGGACACAACAAAATCAGTTACCCAGCTTCTCCTGGCCTCTTCTAGATGTCACTGAAATGATCTCTCTGACTCTCTGGAAATGGCAACAGTACCTAGACATTTTTAAAGCCTCATCCAGGCAGAAGGAATGGCATTTGAAGCCAGCAGGAAGCTCTGCGCTCTTTATGCTCCTATCATGAAAACTCAAAGAGGACCCTTTGACCTCTGACCTCTTCTTCATGGTCCAGTTTGCCTTCAGGGCTCCTTTTCATGGCCAGCCTACTTTCCCCTCTCTCTTCCCTTCCTCTCTGGTCAGCCTCACCTGTGATCACCCAGGGCAGGAGGAGAAGCAAGCCCTCCCCTAACCCTGATAACAGGGTTACATGACTGTAATTACAGGTTTTTGCTTCCCGGCTCCCCAAATGACAGTCACCATCCAATCTGAATCCTCTCTTGGTCACATGGAATCAATTACTGAGCAAAATTAGGAGGTTAATTTTCTCCCGAATGAGATATGCCTTTTAGCTCTGCCGTCTCTTTCTCTCCAGCTGGTAGCTTATTGGGCCACATTGTTCTCTGGCCCAAGGAACAAAGTTCCATTTGGAAGGATCTCCACAAGAGTTGATTTGAAAAGGAAACTCCATCAGTGCCTACACTCAGGACATCTGAATAGAGAGGCTGTTCAGAAGAGACAAGCATGGATGTCTAATCACAAGAATTTGCATTTGGCGGGCATGGGATTAATTCTGTAAGAACAAATAAAACCTATCAGGTCAGACCCTCTTCTTTCCATATGCTGGTCCTACTGGACTGGGACCCATCACTTGAACCAGCGTCCATTCTAGAGACTACCATGAAGATAAGCCATTGCTTTCTTTAGAATAAATCTCTGACTAGGAAAAGGCAACTCTACGCAATTTTAACACAACATACAGACACAATGCGATGTGATATCTCTTCCAAATGACTATAGCAAAGTATCGCAATGTCTGGAGAGCGGTGGTGGCGTTAATAAGAGGCCTGTAATTTGTTCAGTGTGGGCTACCGTTTGGGAAATGCTGTGTATCCTCTGACTAAATAGAGCACTGAGAATGTGATTAACTTGCCTGTGTTCAGCCAACAGTTAAGGGGACAGAATCAGAACCTGAACCCAGGTGATCTGAAGCTAGAGCCCAGGCATGGAAAGCCCTGCCATGTGAGAGCCCTCCTCTTTTATGGCACCTTCGCTTCTCCCTTTCCTCACATGAGAGAAACCACAGAGGAGGAATGATTGCTGTGGATTACAGTTCCAGGAACAGTTGATCAGGACAGGCAGGGCATCACAGTAGAATAGCTCAGGGCATGCTGGCTGGACCTTAAAGTAGATGATTACATCCCAATGGGATGAAAGGAAGGATAAAGACTGCAGCACAGCCCAGATTGAGTAATAACCCATAAGCCAGTCCCTAAAGCCCCACATCTATCTGATAGGTCACATAGCCTGAAAGTCCACCATGTCCCAAGACAGCATTACCATCTAGGAGCCTACAAGCTCTGTAGGGGACAGACATACTCATAGCATAACCATTAGTGATAAATTCCAAGGAAGAGAAGTTCTGACCTCTGAGGAATCAGATCGGAGATGCTAGCCAATAAGCTAGAATGACGATCTGTTACCAGTAGATGCCAAAACATTTCTTTGGCAAATAGAAAGTAACACATTCTAATTCTTCACCTTGTAATTTTTCAGATCAGTAATGTGTGATTTCTGGATTCTGAAGGGAAAGAAGAACAGAATCTACTGTCTCTTCTTGTGCTTCTTCCCTTCCAAAAATGTATCCCATAGGCTCTGCTTCCTTCCTAGAAAAAGGACCTCACTAGTAAGAACTGGGCCACTGGCCCAGGACTCCTGAGCCCTAGCCTTTTCCCCACTTGGTGTCTTCACCGTAGGTGTACAGGCAGACCTCGTAAAAGGGCCTTTCTCATTATTATTATTATTTTGTGGTCCAAAGGTTGCATACACTATTTTTTTTTCTGCTGCTAAAGCTTAGAAAGGGTGGAAAGCAAAATATTTTGATAATTATTCTGGCCATCAGGTTACATAAGAGCCCCTACAGCTTTCTGCATCAAACTTGAACAGTCAAAACCACAAATTCTGTTTTTGCAGCCATAAAACATTCATGGCACAAAAAGAGGGGGAGTGAGGGGAGAGGAGAGAGGCGGGGGGAGAAAATAATAAAATCCATTTTCCATTCGCTTGAAACTTATAAAATTTAATGTGGTGAAAAATGACAGTTTACTCCCCGTGGAAAACTGTTTGGAGCCATGGCTGGTAGGCACAGTAGACAGACTCTCATACAGGCTTGCCATCATTAGATAATGTACGACATCAAGCACTGGCAAAGGCTGTCCCCAGGTAAGCCGTATAAGAAGGAGGCAAAATAGGCTTGAGATACTAGGTGGCTGTGGTTAAAGGCAAGGAGAACAGAATGTCTGTCTGTTTCTCTCTCTCTCTGTCTGTCTATCTGTATATTAGATGCAGTTATTATTATTAATTATTAATTAGATGCAGTTTGGCTGGGAGCATACTTGTTTAGCATGCACGAGTCCCTGGGTTCTATTGTTTTAACGCTGCATAGAGCAATGAAGTAGTATACACTTGTAATCCCAGAATTAAGGAAATATACACAGAACAGATCAGAGGTTCAAGGTCATTTACAGAAAAATAGTAATATGTAGGTCAGCCTTAGTCACAGGAGCCCTTACATAAAACACAAAAGCAAAATACATGAGTCCATAACTTCCATGGAGTGGAATATTGATGTCTGTTACTCCATGCCTTGATACGATATCACTCTAAGATCACATTCAAGACAACTAGTGGTAAGGCCCTAGAGTAGCCGCGCAGAAGGGATATGGATCTGTCTTTCAAGTCAGTTGACTTTGATTCTGTTCTTCAAAGTCAGTGAGTGTGAGTTAAGAATCTCCCACTCTACTTTTAATTCATCGTATATGGAAACGATTGAAAATAGGAGTTCTCCAATGTGGCGGTCTGAATGGGAAGTGTTCTCCATAAAATGAGGTATTTGAACACTTGGCCTCCAGTTGGTGGCACTGTCACAACAGATTATGTGACAATAAGCAAGGCGTAGCCTTGCTGGAGGAAGCTCATCACTAGGGGTGGAGTTTGGAAGTTTAGAGCCCTGCCCTATCTCCAGTTGCCTCTCTGCTTTGTGCTTTCAGTTATGACTGTGACCTTGCAGCTTCCTGTTCCAGCTTCTATGCCTGCCCACTGCCATACCTCCTGACCTTTGGGGCTCTTACCGCTCTGAAACCCTGAGCCAAAATAAACTCTCTCTTCCTAAGTTCTCTCTGGTCATGGTGTTTATCACAGCAGCAGAAAAGGAACGAATGCAGTTGGATAGCCAAATCAAGGGAGCACTGAACTAAATAATAACCAGAAATATGAATTACTTTTCACCTGCATTGGTGAGATGGCTCCAGGGCTAAATGTGCTTGTCACCAAGCCTGGAAAACTTGAGTTCAATCCCTGGAACACACGTGGTAGGAAGAGATAATTGACTCTCATACTGAGTTCTCTTCTGACCTCCATATGTGTGCTGTGCTGTGCCTGAAATCCAAATATAAATAAATAAATAAATAAATAGATAGAGAGATAGATAGATAGATAGATAGATAGATAAATAAATAAATAAATGTAAGAAAAAAATAAAAAATGAATGTAATAAAATGAAAAAAAAAATCAGTACCTGGAATAGTTCTGAGTAAAATTGCTTCAGCTCTACTACCATCAGCGTTGACAGTGTGCTGGTTCACATGGATGGCCTACTTGTCAGGATCTAGGATGGTGTAGAAAACAAGCCTCTGATTACTCCTATGACAAAAATTGTCTAGATTAGGTCATTCTCCGGGCATGTCTGTGAGGAATTATCTTTATTATGTTAGCGTCTGGGCATGTCTGTGAGGAATCTTCTAGAATGGTCTCTGTCTTCTATTTAGCTGCTTTCAGGTTTTGAATTTGTAGCTATTACTTTACATGCTACCCTTATTTTTTTTTTGTACATTTGTGTGTGTGTGCTGTATATGCCTGTTATGTTTTCTTATATGTGTGAGTGCATGTGTACATGTGTGGTTTGTGTCCAGAATCTTCTTTCGTGTGTTTGACAGTCCTGTCATGTCCAGAAAGCACTCTTTTGGGACAGTCACCCACTACCTCTGACCCTTATAATCTTTCTGGTCCCTGTCTGAGGTTTGAGAGAAAGACAGATGGATCATGTGGGTGTAATACATAGCGCTGAGCACGCCACAGTCTCTTATTGTCTTCATAATTAGGAGTTGTATGTCTTCGTATTAATCACTATCTATTGTAAAGTTTTTCTGATGAAGGTAAGAGATGCACTAATCTATTTACCATAATAGTGATATGTTCTCTACTAGGACCTCTGATTGCCCAGCTGTGGGCTCTTACGTAAATCAACAGTACCTGGCTTGAGTTTTGCCTTACATACGCAACAGGTCTTCAGTCCAATCAGAAACTGTTTGGTTCTTTCCATAACATCCATGCCACTAATGCATCAAAGGACATTATCTTTCCAAGGCCAGTCATTAACATTCACGATTACTTTCCTATTTATTTACTTATGTATTTATTCATTCCTTTATTTATACCATGCCCTAATACCACCTTCTAGCGCTAGGAAATCCAGATGCAGGGATGAAGTGTCTGAGTGAATTCAGGTTTGAGTTCCCCACACTCAAGCCTGTGATGTCAAATACCAGGAAAATAAAGACCCTGAACTTGGCACTGGATGCTCTACTTAATAGTTTTCATTGTCTGAGAAAAGCATTGTCCCCTGTTGCCTCGCAAGCAACTTCACTTCAAACCTTTCAGTGCATGCGTATGTACAAGTCTTTGGTAGCTTCTATAATAGTAGGTTTCCACGGGGACTTCTGAAAGGCCTTAATGTAAAGCATCCCCTCCCAGTGCTCTCTCTTGTACTCTGCTTCCCCATCTGTCATTCCATTGCTTTTATATTCAACATTTTCCCAAACCATTGGAAACTCTCCAATGTCTTCAAAGGGTAAGATGAAGAAATAGATTACTCTGTGATAGAAAATAGTAATATTATTAATTAAAAAACACAGTGTTGATTTTTCACCTTGTTAGAATCTGGCACATTTGAATATCAAATACAGTTAAATGTATCCTAAGAGAAATATCTAAATACTTTCTGTTTGAGAAGTAGAAAATGTAATAAGGGATGGAGTGATGCTTTAGGGTTTGAAATGCTTGCCATACAAGCAACTGGACCAGAGTTCAGATCCCCAGAACCCACATGTATGTATGGCATGGTGGGTGCATGTATAATGCTACCCTTTAAGGTGGAGATGGGAGCTTTCCAACCCAGCTGGGCAGTGTGATTAGCTCCGGCAGTGGGTGTGGGGTTTCATTGAGAGACTGTGCTTCAAAAGCATTAGGTAGAGGGACATGAAGAAAGATTCTGGATATCAACCACAGACCTCGACATATGTGTACCATGAGCACATACATACACACAGACATGAAAACATACATAATCATGTGCACACATAACTCACAGACACAAATGTAAAAAAACCAGAGGGGAACAAAGATAAATGTAATTTTAATACCTGCAAATACAAAACCTGAAAGCAACTGAAATAAGACAGAGACCCTGTAGTAAACTAGGCCCTTAGCGTCCTTAAGCCACCCAATACCAAACCCACAACTCTATATTATCGTTCTTAGAGTATTTCCAGGCAAAGCAATGAGAAGGTGAATGTATTTTTCACATATTTATGATTCTTTTTTACCAAGTTATTTTGGTCGACCTCACACAAACACAGAGAAATAGAAGCTTAAGGCCAGAACAAGAGAAACCTGTGAGTTTCAATCATATAGCAATTTGGGGTGATTGTAGTCGGACACAAGCTCTTCCAGAAAACCACTTAATCCTACAAGCTTCTTCTGAGTCTACAGGCAACCGAAATCCCAGCGGATGGGTTTTTCCAATGGGATCCTCAGAATGGTCTATAGAGCAGCAGTTCTCAACCTCTGGGGTGAGGCCCCATTGAGGAGTCACATATCAGACATTCTGCATAGCAGATATTTACATCACAATTCATAACTGTAACAAAATTGCAGTCATGAAGCAGCGACAAAAATAATGTCATGGTTGGGGGGTCGCCACAACATGAGAAACTTTATTAAAGGGTCATAGCATTAGGAAGGTTGAGAACCACTTGTCTCAGGCATACACCTAACATATTTTGAACTCGAAAAAAAATAAAAGACTGCTGGTTAAGAAATAGGAAATGTTCCTTTCCTTTGAAATTCTAGCAGGGCAAGAAACCAAAGGTGCCACCTGTAAAAGACAGTCCCTGGCTCTTTCCCATGACCCTGTTCTACTTTATAAATGTATGGGTTGATACACTCGGCAGTCAGGCTGTGAATCCAGGTCTAGACTTTACTACTTATTAATAGTAGGATCCTTAGTGAGTCAGTTAACCACCGATTTTTAATGTATGTATGGGTGCATGCATTTGTGTGTGTGTGTACATTGTGTGTGTGCAAGTGTGCATGTGTGTGTGCTTGTGCATGCATGTGTGTGTGAGAGAGAATACATGTGTGTGAATAAGTGAAAAGTTAGGTGTGACAGCAAAATACAAGCTTGGGTGTCATCCTCAGGGACTCAATGCATGTCCTTTGAAATGGAGTCTCTCATCGACCTGAAGCTCACCAACTAGGCTAACCTGACCAATGAGGCCAAGCATCTGCCAGTCTCTGGCTCCCCAGCACAGGAATTACAAGTACACACCTGGTATCTGGCACTTTTACATCTGGGTATTTAACTCAGGTTCTTGTGTTTGTAAGGTAAACATTTACCAGCTGAACCATGTTTCCATCTTGTAACCGTTTCATTGTGTTTCTCACACATAATGGGAGGATAATATTAGACATAGCTCACAGTGTTCTTATATACACAAAACTAATTACCACCATGCCTGGTAGGTGTTGACATCTGATGTGTCAATCAACAGTTATTACTGCTAGTGACACACAACCAAACATATATAAAGAAGTCTGACCACACAAATGATGTCAAACTTATTTACTACTAAAATGCTTATTGCTAAAGAAGGGGCATCTGAGAACTGCCTCGCCATCTCTGGGCTTCAATGCTCACCTACAGAAAATCACTACAGAGGCAGAAAATCCTGTCTCCCTTTTGGGCCCATCCTCACTTCCAGAAGCCTCATTCTCATTCCTGAAATCGTCTGTCAGTATTTGTGGAGCACCAGGTCAGACAGAGAGAAGGAAAAAAAAAATCTGCAGAGAGCCAGGCTTCATGCCAGACACATCAGCCAGGGAGGAGCCAGCCATGGCCATACCTAATAGCCATGCATTCAGGCACTGTTTCCATATGCACAGAATGGCACAACACTTAAGGATGCCTGAGAGAGATGAAGGAGGGTTGACATCAGAGGAGACGTTTGGCCCTGTCTTAGGAACTAAGGCAGGAACTAACCTAGCAGAGGCAGGTAAGACAAGAAAAGAGTAGTTGACAAGAAGATACCACAAAATTTCTTATGTGAAATAGACCGGTCAAGGTAGATGGCGCTGAAGTCATCCATGCTGCACAGTTCAGAAAAGTTTATAGAAAGAATCACCACAAAAATCTCTCTGCTTCCCTTCATATATAAAGTTAAGATAAGGAATAAAAGCATACCTCACTTACAGAGATGTATATAGTCCTCAAAATGGAAAGAAATACCTCCCAGAATGGACCTTGCCAACATCCCCTTGCTTGGAGACAGCACTCTTTGCTTGCTGTTGAAAAACCAGTTCCCCCATGGACGCTTGCTCTCCACAGTCAGAATCTCTTTCTTTTAAAACACACGAAAGGAAAGGAACTCATATTTATTGTGCCTCTTGCATGTACTTCTTAAAATCATGGCATTGGTCTCATATGGAAACACTTTGACAGGCCTCCGAAAATCATTCCTTAACCACAAACACATCCCCTACTTGTCTGATCTCAAATTGCTCTGAATAAGTATCACAATTTTGGGTCAGGTTTGAGACTGTGACAGGCGCTATCAGCCCATGAGATACGAATGATCTATGAGGTAGAGGGCGGGGGTTTCGACACAGGAGAGAGAAGGCAGTGGGGAGCTTGCCTCGGGCTCGGAGGAGTGCCCACCTCCCAAGGACTCCTTCGGGCCCACCTGAAGAGTCTGAACAGGGACTCCTCAGCACAAACCGAAAGGAGGAACAAATGGAAGGTCTCTCTGTGTTCATCACCCAGATAGCATCTCAGGATCTCAGCAGGGCACAATTATTGGAAGCAAAATAACACAGATAGGATTTCACATCCGAGCCTTGGCTCTGAGAATCACAAAGATGCGAGGACACAACCCCTCTGGCTTCACCCTGGCCTCACACCACGCATCCACCCCCTTGTCGCTGCCCTTCTTTCCCTTCCAACTTCTAATTGGCTGATACCCGATCCTCATGGCCGTCTCATTTTCTGAACACACAAGGCCACTTGAGACCAGCTGATATGTGTGGGAAAGTGGCAGCCATGTTGCCTGCACCTGCTGTGGCTGCCCGAGGCCCCTCCCTTCCCGCCCTTCCCATTATGCTTCACCTGACTCTGTTTCAACAGTAGCAGAAAAGAAGTCAAAGTAGCTAGCAGTCATCATGAACAAAAAAAAAAAAAAAAAAGGCAGCCAGAAAGTTTCCTTGAACCTCTTTCCCATGTAAATCCTGCCCAGTGGCCTATTTCAATGGCAAATAGCAATTCTATCTCTTTTCAGAGTTACAGAGTGTAAGAACAAGAAAAGGGCAACAGGGAACTCCTTATGATAACGGCCTAAGTAACATTATACACACACACACACACACACACACACCCCAAACCTAATACAAAACTGCTCATATTTGGTATTCCCCAAGTAGACCATATCTATTGCTTTTGGGGGGAAATAAATAGATTCCAGATCAAAGACACCAGGGACTTTTGACTTTCACGAGAATAGGCTGAAATAAGAATCAGGGTTTGCAGCAACTTCCTTGGAATGTACACAGAAGCAGAACCACTCTGCATGCTGATTGTAACAAACCTGAAGAGCACACATTCAGAGAAGTAAAGAGAAAGTCAGCTGCTGTCTTTTCAAGCCCCTGGGCAACAACAATAACAACAACAACAACAACAATGACAGAAAACAAGACCAAATCGGAGATACTGACCGACAAACTCTTGGGTGGTAGATATTCAAATGTTAGATGACACACATTCACTGGTAGTAAAATACATCACCAGACCTGGAAATAGAAAGGATCCATTAAGTCAGGTAATGCCTTTACCAGCATGGGACATAGTTCCCTGAGAATATTCCTAAAATGGCCCTTGGGGTAAGCATCAGAAACCAAGCTCTCCTATCCACCTCAGGAGAGCACAATTCATCTATGTATAGTATCCAGTTTCTGTTATGAAATTAAACTTTGGCCTCCAAAAGCATTGTCCCATACCAAACCACCCTCCATTGCAGGTTTTCATTAAAGAACAGCCGGAGCCCTTGGAGGGGACCGGAAAGGTCATTTTATCCATTCCTCTACCTCCGGGCAGGTCTGGAGTGAAATGACACCAGTCTGGGTCTTATTATAAAATTCCCATAGCAGGCAGTCCAATAGCCCCTGCTGTAATACGGTGTTCCCATGGCACATAACCCATGGGGTTGGAAAATGCTTTCTGCAACTCAGACAAAAAAACTTCTTAGTGCGGATGAAAAGTACTTTCCTATAGGCACATCTCACTGTTTATGATGTACTTCACATCAGACTCATGCAAACAGAGAAAGCCAACACCACATTGTGGTATCCTCTTTACTATATACATCTCCTGCTATTTGGACATAACTCCCTTGCAAAGGACATAACTCCTTCGGAAGGAAAAGTCTTTCCCTTTTTACTATTGATGGGTACTTTGCAAAAACTTGTTGTGGGTCAAGACAATGCTAAAAGCGGAATGGAAGACCTCAGAGTGAGAAAATTCAGGTTTTGAAGTTTATCGACAGTTAGCAGCCTCGGGATCTGTTCAATGACATACTCTTTTCATGTCATCATATTGAAAGGATCATGGAGATCATTAAACCAATTAAGTATGCAAATAAACAGAATCCACAGTTTTTAAAAGTATCTGTCACTTAACAAACAAAGTACATCACACCATCATCCCATCCCCCATCACTCAGAGGTCCCTTCGCTTGCAAGGCTAACTCCTTAGCCCACTGAAATATCACCCAGTCCATTTGATAATGAAATCAAATATCACTGATTTTTAACTAAATCTCTCTCTAGCTGATTGTTATGTTGTGAATTCACCATTCTACCTTGGGAATTCAAGGGTGATTAGTGACCTGTGGTTATGTTTTGGGAGCATTCTCTTGACTGATGATTGATGTAGGAAGGGCCACCCCACTGTGGGCAGTGGCACCGCTATACAGGTGGGCCTGTCGTGTGTAAGCAAAGCAGCAGAAATAGCCAATAAGCTGAGTTGCTCTGTTGTTTCGCCTTCAAGCTCCTGCCTTGAGTTTTTGCCTTGGCTTCCCTCAATGATTTGAGCTGTTGTCTGTAAGCAGAAATAAACCCTCTCCTTCCCTACTTGTTTTTGTTCAGTGTTTTATCACAACAACAGAAACCAAACTACCTACAGTAGGGAGGAAGGTGGCAGAGCCTGCTTCAGCCAACTCTCTACTACTCTGTTCTTGGTGTGGTAAGTAACTGAAAGTCATGAAACAGCAAACAGCACTTTGTTCTTATTACCTTCAACAGTTCTTTTCCAAATGGCTTCAGACAAGTCTCCATTGTCTTTCTGTGAGGGGCTAGTCAATACACAGCCAGGTTTAGCCCTCTGAGGGAAACTTCACTCAACCCTCAGTCAATTGGGCCAAAGATTCTCACTCACCAGCAATGTTTTGAGGAAGGCAAGCAGAATGGATCCTGTTCATGATAAATTTTTTTATTTTCCCACTGTTTGAAAGAAATGATAAGTTTTAGGAAAAGTTTATACTAAAGATAAATAAATAAATAAATAAATAAATAAAAAATAGCTTCTGCAAAGACCCCAAAGTTTTCTTGATACAAAGATTTTTAAAGAGGAATCACAATGAAAATGAAGTGATATAAAATGTAAAATGTCTTAATAATCTAGCCATCTATATTTCATGTCTAATTCAAAGTTCTGACAAGCTATGAAAGCATTACATTGAAGACCACAGTCAAGAAAGCTATTGCCTTTGCCTTTTGTTTTGTGTTACAGAGAGGAAAAAGAGGAGAGAGATGAAGGGTCTCTGTGGTGTGTGTGTGTGTGTGTGTGTGTGTGTGTGTGTGTGTGTACATGTGTGTGCATCCCTCTGTTTAGTCCTCTGTGCATGGAAGCCAAGATCAACATTGGATATTTTTCTCAATTGCTCTTTACCTCATTTTGTGTGATAGTGTCTCTCTCTGACTCTGTAGCTCACCAGTCTGGCTAAGAAGCATGGCCAGCCCCTCCCAGGCGTCTTCTCCTTACCTCCCAAACACTGATATGACAGGTGTATATGCTCCAAGACCTGGCTTTTTCACGGGATTGGGGAACCCAACTCGGGTACTCATGCTTGTTTCCAATGGAGTCATCTCGGAGCTCCTGCACAAACATTTCTGCGTCCTACCTTTTCCTAGCATCCAGCTTCCTTGGTTCTAATGCAGCTTGGGATCACTAGAAAACAAACCACCTAACAACAAACAAACAAACAAACAGACGAAGCAAATAGATCTGAAATAAAAATAGCATTTCAAAGTGATACCCTCTGTTCAGTAGGTCTCTGTGGTTAACACTGGAGAATATCCAGTCTGCCTTACTAATTCTGACAGAATCATAACTTTGAGTAGCAGCAATACAAAAGCAGGTTTTAGACCAGAAATGAGACAGTCTAGCCCAGAACCTTCTGCCTTTCTGATACAAATACTAAGGGAAGCCTTGATGCCTTATTATATGGGATTTTACCTCTTTCTCTGTCCTCTCTATCATTAGCATAAACTCTGATTGGGTTTTTGGTCTTCAGCTGATCACCCAAAAGTTTGAACTTCTGAATTTATTTTAGATGATCAAAATAAGGAGACATAAAACCTTTGTTAGATATGGTAGAGCATCTTGTGGAAGGGGAAGCAATTACCAGATGCAATTGACAGTTTGGCTGACTTTAGAGCTCTCCGATGATTCTGGCCAGGCACTCCTATGTAGAGAACAAATGGATTATTTTAAATCTCTGCTTTGGACCGCTGGACCCTCGAGATTCAACAGATGACAGAAATGAAAAAAAGCACACACCCTTTTGCTTCCTTTCTTTTTTCTTCCTTTTTTTTTCCCCCCTTGTCTCTCCAGATCTTGTCAAAGGATGATTGACACATGCACACAGCCCTTGAAACACCAGCCACTGCCTGAGGCACTTCCTATAATCAAAGCCCACGCCCACCCAGAGCTAATTAGACATTAGATTAGTGTCAACTGATTGATTTAAAACAGCCATCCCTCCTCCCCAACTCCCTCATCTCCAAGCACCAAGAAGATGGGGCTGGTACCCACGATGGTTCTCTACAACAGACAAGACAAATTATTCATGGAACTTTCAGGCAGAAAACCTGGAGACAATACAGGTCGGCTAGAAATAACCCAGGAGAACATGCCTGGGAAGAAAGCACGACAGGGTGTGTTTGAGAAGAGAGTGGGGGTGGTTCAGGGTTGGGGGATGGGGGCGGGTGGGTAGGGGGAGGATGAGAATGAATCTTTTCTGAGACCAATGAAACCCCTTGGTCTAATTTGTTGAGTTAAGTTAGAGTGTTTGTGATGTTTGAAAGAAAATTATTTGCAATTTAGCCTAGCAGAATTCTGAGTACATTTGGCTACAATTTTAGATACCATTTTTCAAAGTCTTTTCTCTTTCTTTTTTTGCTTCTCTCTCTCTCTCTCTCTCTCTCTCTCTCTCTCTCTCTCTCTCTCTCAATATATGAGCTGGGAACATTCAACGTTGTCTTAATGGATTAAGCAGAGACAGGCTCAAGGAGAAAATTAAAAATGAAGTCGTTACAGCTGCTGCAACTGATATTGGGCAGAGAGAAGTAGGCTTTCTCTCTTCTCACAGGGGAAGGGAGAGTCCTCCAAGCTCTTGTGGAGGTCAGACACGCATGCCTACTGAACAGGAGGCAAGGTTTCCCCCCATTCACTAGCAACTAACAGCTCAGAGGCTGGCTCTGCTGAGGAGCCTGTAGTCACTGGGTTTCAAGGAAAATGTGGACCCTTTCCCAGAAGAGACCACCAGAGTGGGGGGGGAAGGGGGGCAGCCAGGGGCCAAGTTCAGACTTTTCATTCTCAGATTAAAAGCCTTTTCCATTTGTCAGGCAGTTACTACTGTACTCTTGGGTCGGGCCTGATCCAACACAAACACACCTCTGGAATTATGTCTGTGCAAACGGCTCCTCGAGAAGTGCCGTAAGTATAGTATGACAGTCTAAGAAGGACAGCACTAGCCAAAAGCACTCTGTAGCCTTCTGACACGGTTTGCATGCAAAATGCTCTCCACATGTTCCTGTGTTTGAGCATTCAGACTCCAGCTGGTAGTGCTGTTAATGAAATCTTTGGCACATGGATCCCTCCCTGGGAGCCATAGGTCACTTGGGGTGGCCCATCAAAGTGATATCCAGGCTCTGGTTCTGGTCCTATCTTTGAATCTTGGTCTGCCATGATGTGAACAAGCTCCAAGCTCCTAATACCATGCTATCCCTTACCACCATTATAGCCTGTGTTCCCTGATACCATGAGCCAAGACAAACCCATCTTCTCTTATGTTATTTTTGTAAGGTTCTCTCTCAGACAAACAAACAAACAAACAAACAAACAAAGTCTTATAGCCCAAGGTTTGATGTGGATGGAATGATTTCATCAATATCAGTCTGACAGACCTAGGAGAAATTTCTCTGAACTTGTTTCTGAAAGACGTCCCAGAGAGAATTAACTGAGAAGAGCCACCCTAAATACAAGCAGCACCATCCTTCTGGATGCAATGTGCCCACTTACCAGACACTTCTGCTGCCAGGACTGTTTTTCCACAAGGGTCTGGACCTTCAGATTGTGAGCCCAGACAAACCTTTCCTCCAGTTTCTTTTTTCCTGGCATTTTGTCATAACAATGAAAAATAGTAAGTAACACAGTGGATGGAAGACAGGCATACTGGTTATTTTCCTGTTGATATGATTAACATTATGGATCAACTATGACCAATTTATAGAAGAATGGATTTTATTTTGCCTTATTCCTCCAGAGAGCAAGAGAGAGTTAAGGAGAAAGAGACAGAGACAGAGACAAAGAGAGATTCTATAGTCACAGAATTTCTTAGTTTTTTCTATTGCTGTGATAAAGCATCATGATCAAAGCCACTTGGGAGGAAAGAGTGTATTTGGCTTACAGATTCTGTGACACTGTCTATCATAGGAAAACATCAGGGCAAGGACTCTAGGCAGGAACCTGGAGGCAGGGATTAAAGCAGAGGCCAGGGAGGAGGAGTATTGCTCACGAGATTCCCCAGTTTACTTTATTATTCTGTCCAGGGTCACCTGCCCAGGGGTGGCACCACCTACATCAATTATTATTAAGAAAAGAAAAGTCCCCACGTGTTTGCCAACAGGCCAGTCTGGTGAGGGCATTTCCTGATTGAGGTTCCCTCGTCCCAAATGACTGCAATTTGTGTTGAGTTGACAAAACACCAGCCAGCACCCAGCACCCAGCACCCAGCACCCAGCACCCAGCACCCAGCACCCAACACCCAGCGGGAAGCAAAAACAATAAGCCAGGGGAAGGAAGATGAGAGATCACATCTCAACTGTGTCCCAGAAGGGGACAGAGCAGCCTGGAAGAGAGATGAAGCTACTACAAGCCCTCAAAGCCACCTTCATGGTGTACTTTATCCAGAAAGACTCTACCTCCTAAAAGTTCCATAATTTCCCCCCAAACAGTGTTGTCACCTAGGAACTAAGTGTTCAAATACATGAGCCTATGAAGGAAATTTCTCATCCAAACCACAAAAGGATAATTAATGGTTTAGGGGAGGAGACAGATGATAAGAAGGACAATTAGTAGCCAGTCAGTAGAACTGGTATCATAAGGCATGATGTGTATAGAGCTCTTTATAGCTTTCAAGGTTGTATGTTCTGTCTTACTGGCTTCCTAGAAAATGGGTGAGGTATTTGATACCTTACCCAATACAGATGAGTGATAGGAACAGAATTTTTCCCCCCCAAGATGCTAGCACAAGTCAGTGAACTATTTTCAAGGCCATTGATTCCCGAGCACGCTGAATGGCCTCCCAACCCTCGGTTTTACACACACACACACACACACACACACACACACACACACACACACAGGGTTTGGATTTTTTTTTTCTGACTTAGATCTCAGCCCATCTGCAAGCATTCAAGAGAGCTATCCTTAAGTAGCTTAATGAATGCTCCAAGCTACCAGCTGGAACCTGAAGAGGTCACTAGGGGAATCTCAAGGATCTAGGGGAGGAAATGCTGAATGCTGGATTGAATGCACAAGCAGTAACTCAGATTTTTTTATTTGATGCAAGAACTAATAACTTAGCTTGCTGCCCACTGATTGCCACCAAAGCAATAAGGATGCAGGCATATGAAAACGCGTGACTGTGCTCCAAACTATGCCCTGAAAATGAACAAAAACTTCCTGGAGACCGACATTCACTGGACACCAGAGCCAGAGTAAAGAGTTGCTTTGCTTAGAGTGTGGTTTGGGCTTCAGCACTGTTAGGCTAGCTTTCAAGGGCTACTCCCAGTGTCGTATAAAATCATCAAAGGCCAGGCATGGATAAAGGCTGGAGGGTCCGATGGTCTCACTCTTTTCTCCCGACTTCCTGGGTTGTCTGTGCAGACAGGAATCCATTGCTGGGAGAGGGTTAAGGCAGGCACACAGGAAAGTCCTCCAAGTGCTGATTCGGCAAATTTTTAAACTTTTTTTTCTTTTTTCTTTTTTTTTTTTCAGCTATAAACCTTTCAATAACTCAAAATAAATCCTTCAGTTTTATATGTGAGTTTGGTTTCTGCAGCTGCAGATTTATGCAGTGTGCCGAGGCTGGGCCAAGAGCAGTGAACATGAAGGAAGTGACAGAGAGTGTCAGGATGTGACGGGGCCTCCAGTGACCACCTCGCTCACTCGGGAACTTTCCAAATGTCACACATAAACCCTCTCACTAATTAGCTGCTAGACCTGTTGATCTTCAGCCATGGATATATCTCCAACTGCTAGGACTTTGGCTGGAGAGACATGATAGAAAGAAGTGACCTTCATCATTCCCAGCCTGAGGTTCTCGAAGATGCCGCCAGGTTAGTCTCTCCAGCACCTGTTCTGCAGACGCATCTCTGCTTTCTGGGTGTCCTGTCTATGTGCCAGTTTAAGCATCTCAGTTGTCTACGGGGAGTAGAGGACTGCAAGAAGGAAAAAAAACTATTTAAGAGACATCAACATCATAAACAACCAGCTGGTTCTGACCACGAGACGGAGACAAAGAGAAAACTGGACCTATCCACTCGTGGTTTCCATAATGTATTTAAGAATAAATTCACGAAGACATTGTGAAAGTTACATAAGTCAGGCTCTGCATTTGTTTTCTTAAGACAATATATACTTGTTACAGTTTTGTTGTTGTTGTTGGTGGTGGTGGTGGTGGTGGTGGTAGGTTATTTTGGCTTTTGATTTCTTTTGTTTTTTTATCAGCTTAACAAAGGCTAGGGTCATCTGGGAATAAGGAATGTTGGTGGATTAACTCCATCAGATTGCCTGTGAGCATGTCTATAGAGCATCCTCTCAATTGATAATTGATGTAGGATGACCCAAGTACTGCTGCGGGTAGTGCCACCCCTGGGCTGGTGGTCTTGGGTTGGATAAGAAAGTTCTCCAAGTAAAGCATAGGAGAAAACCGTTAAACAGTCCTTCCCTGGCCTGCGCTTCAGGGTCTACCTCCAGGTTCCTGCTTGAGCTCTGCCCTGTCTTACATCAGCGATGAGCTGTAGCCACAAAAGCCTCAGCTTATCCCAAGACCATGTCTGTACTGTGGAGGCTCTACTGATCTGAGGTCTCCAGGATAGCCCTGTTCTTGCAATCCATTCTTTGAGTGGCCTCCTTTCCAGTTGTACTGGGCAGTACTTGAGTAGGCAGAACTATGTTGGCCCTCCCAAAATGACAATTGACATCTGAGGCCAAGCTTCTCGGAGGTGACGTTTACATTAGTGAAGATTCTCAGGCCTCCACGCCTAATGTATTTTGGACATCCGCAGAATTATCATGACAGAGACTATACTGAGACTCAGAGCTTACACCCTCCAGTGAAAAGGCATGAGATGCACGTGGGCCTATTTGAGACATAGATACATCTGCCAAGGAACATTATATCAGAATGTGGGGAACAGACTTGAAACCATCCTGGGTAGAGAGTTCCCATACCCCTCCTCTGTCCTTGAGGCTCAGGCAAACTAGATATATGATAAGCATGAGAAATGTAAAAGTCTCCCAAGCACCTTTGCTGCTCCTCTGCCATTGTCTTGAACCACTCCTGGCTTCCTTCTATACAGGCCCAATGAGAGTTCTCCACAGTGAGTCTCCAAAGACTCAACCCAAAAATCTTAAGTCCAAACTTTGAAGGCAAGCACAGAGGAGAGTTGGGAATGGTGGTGCACACATGCTGAGAAATGCTTCTGCTGTAGCCCCATCCTCCCATCCTGAACTATGACCTCACACTGGACAGTCTCAGGAATCCCTAAAGAGATTCCAGATAGATAGATAGATAGATAGATAGATAGATAGATAGATAGAGAGAAATATTGATAGATGGATAGATGATAGATAGATAGATAGATAGATAGATAGATAGATAGATGAATAGATAGAGATTTAGATATATAAAGATATAGAGATATATTATATGTGCTTATATAATATATGATAGAGGATAGAGGATACATGATACAAGAAAATTATTTATAATATACAATATGATATGTGATATACAACATAGGACAAAGATATATTTTACACACACACACACACACGCACACACACACACACACACACACATATATATATATATATATATACACATATACACACGCATATATGTGTGTATATATATATATATATATATATATATATATATATATATATATATATTTCTTCTTACTTTCATTTTATTGTAAGTAGCTAAGAGAAGCCTCATACATCTTGAATGGCTTGTGTAAATTCTCTGCTCTTAGACCTCCTGGTTCATTGCTATTTAGATCTTATTTCATACAAAGCACCAAGATGAGGATAAAATTCATCCAAACCCTTTATCTCTGTCACAGAGCACCCACTTCTCATTTGCCATTGCCCTGCTTCCCTTCTCCAACTGAAAGCAGGCAGGATCGGTCTTACTCCTCCTCCACTTTTCCTCCAACCTTCTTAGCATCACCTGTATCTGCAGATAAAATGGGGCTTTACAATCTGCTTCTTGCTTCTGAGTGCTAGCCAGACCTCCTCTTGCATTTGTGCACAGACACACAAGCCTTTTCTGGAAGTCAAATCAGACTGCTCTACCCTTTGCTTATCACCCAATTCTGAAAGCCATGTCTACATTTTTTAGGTATTAGTCACAACAGTACCCCAGTTCTCTAGTCTAGTTTCTGTCTTAATTGATTTTCTATTGCTGTAAAAGAAATTTTCAGAATTGGTGATTCATAAGAGAGAGAGAGAGAGAGAGAGAGAGAGAGAGAGAGAGAGAGTTCATCAACTCTAAGTCTAAGGAGTCCATGGAAAAGATCTATAGCCAGGGCCTAAGCAAGGTCATCCATCTAAAGGGGCTGCATTTCCTAGTAGAGAATCAGGTTGCATGAAAGAAGGATAGAAGGAAAGGACTTTGAAATTCTCTTCAAAGCCTTTAAATCCCATCCAGGATGAATTAGCCCTGATATGTTTGAATCTGGGATTTCCCAAACGGGCTCATGTTTTCAATACTTGGTCTCCAGACAGAGATGCTATTCAGTGAGTTTCTAGAAACAGTGGGAGAGAGATAGGGCACATGAAGAAGACAGAGATTAGTGGAAACAGGTACTTATGGCTGTATTGTCTCTCCATTTCTCTTTTCTTTCTCTGCTTTCTGGTTGATGTGAAAAGCCTTTGAAACTACGAACCAAAAAAACTCGTAGAAACAAGAGTTTATTTGGCTTACAGTTCCAGGATACGAGTTTGTTTCAATGAGTTACAGGAGCAGGTGGGTACAGCAGGAAGCCGAGTGTTCTGACTCTCAAAAGCAAGGGTGAAGAAGAGAAAGGAAAAATAGGATGTGTGAGGTCCACTCCCAGTGATAAAGTTGCTCCCGCTAGTCTGGACCACCTAACATTGCCTATACAACACCACCAACTGAGGACCAAGTGTCCTGACACTATGGAGGGACAGTCTCATTCAAACCACAACAAACTCTCACATAGCTTCATATCATCTTACAGATCCCTTCTCTTAACAATATCACATAGGAAACACCTGGGTTTCCTAAGAGTCGCCTTCAAACCTTAGCAGATGTCCCACATGAAAAGCACAGGGGTAGAAATTTGAGGGTATCCCAGTCTCCTTCATTCTCGATATCATGTCATCAAATCTACATGATCTTCTTTCCCAAGTAGCAACCTGTGAAAGAGAAAGAGAGGAAGACCCTTATCTAGTCTTATCTAGTCTAGAAGTTATCAGAAGATACTCAAATGGTATTTCCTCCATGAAAACCGCGGAGTGCCTGACATCCTGTCCTCAAGAGTACATGAGAACAATCTGGAATTGGTTAACAATGACTGCATTGTTGTGTATTTATGTAATTTTAATTTTATCAAAATTTGATGTGTATCGGTTCCACCGATGGCCAAGATGGAATGAAAAGGATCAAATTTACTCTCATAACTGGGACAAAAACACATGACTATTTTTGGATGGGTATCTGAGAATTCTCTCTGTTGCAAGATCACTTGAGAGTAGAGACCAAAATAACACTGTCACCACAAACAGTAGGTGTCTAAACAAAGTTTGGCATTGAACATCTTGGGTGAGATGTTCTGCTGAGTGACCCACTGCTGTGGGGGTTTGTGTGTGAGCGTGTGTTATGGGTGCCAAGCAATCTAAGTATTTTCTTTAGCTCTGGATCCTATTCAGAGGGATTTTTTTCTCTTTCAAAAGCCATGAATCATTGACATTTGAATACATCAAGCGTTGATTTGGCAACTTAGAGAAATATTTCAGAGAAAAGGTGTGCAGTCCAAGTGACTATCTTAATTATCTGCATCAATCCCATTAATTTGTGGTGTATTTCAAGCTGGAACAAAGGCCTAGGAATGAAGTGTGCTGTTCCAATCCAACCAGAATCATCTATGATACCCTTCCCTCTATCATTCCAGGCACGAAAGACAATAGGATGGAGTTGAGCCCTTGGGGTCTTGGCATCCACAAGACAGAGAGGAGAGGCCTGGCAGTGCTCGAAGGGTGTGGAAAATCGCATCACTGACTAGCTATGGTGAAGAGTTCCTGAGAATACCTGGGCAGACTGTAAAGCCCACAAGAAAAGCAAAATTAAAAAACTGACTTTGAAGGTGAGTTCCAACAGTTGTCTTTGTCCATTTGCTGTTGCTATAGCAACACTAGAGACTGGATATCCTATGGAGAATAGAGATTTATCTCACAGATTTTGAGGTTAGGAAAATTCAAGTGTATGGTCCTGGCCTCCCTCTCTGGTGAGGGCCTTCTTGACCCAATGCCAAGCAAGACAGAGAGAATGTGTTATCTTGAGTCTCTCTTCCTCCTCCCCCAAAGCTACCAGGACGGTCATTCGGGCCTCACATTCCTGACCTCATTTAGCCCTAATTACTTCCCAAAGGCCCTGCCTCAAAAGTACCACTCTGAATTTCAGTATTAAATTTCTAACCCAGACACATTGTGGGGACATATTCAAGCCATGACACTATTAGAATCGACTGACTGACAAAACACAGGAACTCCTCAGAAGTCTTTAGAGCCCGGATAGAGTCTCCCTCTCCTTTAATAGGTTTTGATCACTGATAGCAGAAAATGCAGGGGAGGGGGTTCCTCTGACAGAGACAAGGCATGTACCCAGGTCCTTCAGTGTCTCTTCTCCCCTTCATTTCTCTGCCATGTTCCCTCTACAGATTCCATACTTCCAGTGACATTCAACCTAAACTATGTCAGCAATCCACCGCGAGATGCTTAGTTTAAACAGTTTCTCCTCAGTAACTGATCAACACTGTGGAATAAATAAATCGGAATCTGCTAGAGCTGATGGAAACCCAGATGGAGGTTTTTTTTAACAATGTGAAGAATTATCAATGTCCTTGTCTCTGATGCCTGACAATTTCTGGAAAGGGCTCTTTTTTCATGTCTAAAATGCTGTATTTCTAAGTTACAGCAGAGAAATAACACACACACACACACACACACACACATACACACACACAAATTTGGTTAGAAATCAACAAATAGAATAGACATGTCTTTATTCTAAGGGTTTCTAAGGGAATCAATAGACTGGATTATTTTCATATGAGAAGGTGAACATATAGATCCTGCATTCTGACCAAATGGAAGGAACCATAGTGGGGGTAAAGATAGGCAGAGAGGATCTAGGGAGGGAAAAACACATTACATAATCTGAAAGGAGGAATACATGATTACCTCAATCCTGTTTTGTAATTTCTCCTAATATGGAAGGAAGTCCATGATCAACCCGTCCTGAGGAATAAAATCCTTAATTATCAATCTTCCCCCCCCCCCCGTATTGCTTTTACAGATGATTTAAGAAAAAACAATGAAAAAGCACTGAATGTCCCTCTACGAATGATGGGATATATTCCTATAGGTTATGGCTTTCAGCAGAAAGCCATGGTGATCATAGGTCAAAGGACAGAGTCAGTATCCCTAGACTAATGTCCAGATTGGGCCAACAGTGAGAAGAGTATAAACAATAAAATATGATTTTTTTTTTGTAGGAGAGCTACAGGACTTTTAGAAAAACAAAACAGCCCCATTGGAAACAAATGGGGCAGCTGCCCCCTGAATTAGGATGTCAAGCAAATATCAAATTCTCTGTGAGTTCAGATTAAGGAGCAAACCAAGAATAATGGCCAACACCATTTGGGAGTACTGCTTGAAAACAGGCTCAGAACCCTGGCTGAATCTAAAAGAGGCTCAAACTGACAGGGAAGGCTGTGCTGTACAGGTTACATCTGAGTTAAGGTTTGGGAACAGGGATGGAGGTTAAGACAGATCCAGAGGAATGGAGACAGCACGGATGACCCCCACGGAGGTCACAGATCAGGTTGCCTCAAATGCGAGGGGAGAGAGGTGAAGGGGTAAAGGGTAAAACTAGAGAGCCAAGGGCCAGCACTTCCTGTAAGCTTACATCCGTGATTATGCATACAACCCATCTTATCCCAGAAAGGATTTAAAGCGGCTGTTGCCAGGGCGTTTGGACTGAATTATAAATGCAATTGAGTGTAATTGACGGATTTTAAGCAGACAATGCCATGCTCAGGCATGCATTTAAGAAAGATTATTCAAGAAATGTAGAAAATGAATGGTAAGGGGTGTAGCAAGAGAGAGCAAGATGCAGGCAGTTTAGGCTGAGTGGGGGTCATTATAGTAATCCATGGGAAAATGAGGTTGGTCTGAGCTAACACAGAGGCTCTGGGAACCAGCAGAGGGATGGGATAACCTGAGGTGTCTGTGATGCTGGGTAAACTGGCCCTGAGGGTACTCACTGTTAGACAATGAGTAGAAAGTCATCATTCAGGATTCGTGCCTTGGTCAGGGGTTCAGATTTGAAAAGATCTAGAATATTCATGTGACATTAGAGAACATTTGTAGTCTGAGAACTCAGTGTCAAGTGTCCTGAGTTTACTTTGAGTTTCTATTCAAATCCACACCTCAGATTCTTTCAGAACACCAACTCCTATGACTGTCTGTCACTGCTACCATGGGAACAACAGGGTGCTTTTTCCCAAGGAATATGTAAACACTCATCTCTGTCAAATCTAGCTCTCACATCTCCCAAAGTGGGAAAAGTGGTCCATTCCTACCTCCTCCCAGCTAGCGTCATACATAGAAATAGAAATAAACGGTATGCTCAAAACATGCCAAGCGTATGACTGACCAGATGTCTCAATGACTAGAGGTGTCTTCCACCAAGTGTGAGAGGCTGAGTCTGATCGCTAGAATCTACAGCAGCGATATCTGATTCCCCAAAACTTTGACCTCTGACCCCTACCGGTTTGTTTTCCATCTGCTAATACCCATTCGTTTTACGTCAATACACATCACGCACACGCAAAGTCAGCCAAGTTCGTTGCCAACAAAAATCACCTTTCCACCTGCTTCTGGAACAACTTCCTCCTTAGTCTCACCAGAACAGCCCTAGCATGTAGACTTGATTGGATCCAGAGACACCTAGAAAATCCATAAGGCAGCATTCTTCTGGGTGTGTTTGGGAGTGTGTATACAGAGATTATGGCACTGGTGCGGAGGTGATCAAACTGAGAGGGGAAATCCAGCTCTGTAGGTGGGAGGCACTGTGTAAGAGGCTGGGGCCCAAGCAGAACAAAAATAAATAAAATAAATAAAATAAAATAAAATAAAATAAAATAAAATAAAATAAAATAAAAGAGTGAGCTTCCCTGAATACTCAAGTTCAAGTCCTCTTTGGTTGCCCTGGGTTGTTACATTGGGATGCCAGCAGACATCAGACTCCAGCTTCTTCAGCCTTGGCCTTTGGACTTGTATCGTGGCTCCCTGTGGTGCCTCCAGGCCCTCAGGCTCAGAGTGGGGTTGTAGATACCATTGATCCCTCTTGCCCTGGGGCCTCCATCTTACACTGAGAAGCTACTGTGTCCTCCAGCCTGGCAGCTTGCAGCAGCCATCACAGGGCCATCTAACTTCTAACTGCAAATGGCCTTCTGCAGTTACATAGCTGCTCCCCTCACCCCCACCCCCAGCCCACCCTCCACCCCCATAATTGTCACTTAATCTTGTTCTGTTGCTCCAGGGACTGCTGGCTAATCCAGCCAGTGGCACCGGTACATCAATCAGTATTCCATATGGGGAGGATAGATGTATGCTCTAACACAGCAGAAGAGTCCTACGTAGTTTACCTGTCTTCTTCTGAGACATTGATTGGCTTTGGGAGTCTTAGCAGAGTCATATGGACACCGAATGAACACTGTGCAAAAGGTGTTCTTTCACAGTGAAGAACAGCTTGAATAGTAAACTTAGAACTTGACTGAGCCTGACTTTTCTCACAGGTCTAGATAGTACATATGTGTTATTCTAACCAGGAAAGCTTGCCATTAAAAGCGATGTCTCCAAATTTCTCCAATGTTTTTGTTTTGTTTTGTTTTGTTTTGTTTGAGACAGCGTCTTACTGTACAGCTCTGGCTGTCCTGGAACTCACTATATAGACCTGGCTGGCCTTGAACTCAGAGATCTACTTGTCTCTGCCTCACAAATATTGGGGTTAAAAGTGTGTACCACCATACCCCACTACACTTCTTTAATTTTGTTAGAATCCAAAACCAGGTCCCTAATTCCTCTAAACACCTCCCACCCCATGTTCTGGTTCAATCTTAGGATGTCCTATGTGTCCATGTCCCAGTACCCAATGAGAAATCATCATTTTAGAAAAAGAAGTACTGAGGTATTCAATTTGAGGTTTAAGTATGAACAGAAGGCAAAGTGCTCTAAATCGAGGAACAGCAAGGAAGAGGTCACATGGGTGAGCCATGGAAAGTACAGGCGTCGGAGTGGGAGGAGAGAATCACCCCGACAGCACATGTAACTGCCAGGACACCTGGAACCCAGCCCTGCTTCCCCGCCGCCAGTTAATTGTATTACTTAACCAAGCCACTTAACCTCCCAAGATTTTATCCCTTCTTCTATAAAAATAAGGATTCAATTTGATGGCTTTTAAAAACGTATTTTCCTCTCTAGTTCTAAAATTCATCTCCCAGAAGCCCCACCTTCTTTTAATAAATCCTATTTACTTGCAGGTGGTTAGACTATTAAGAGAAGCAAATTATTTAAATAACGTCTGGCTTTTTGACTGGTCTAACTTGCATAATGGGCTATATATGCATTTTTATATATAATTTTTTGAGTAGTTATTTTTTAGGTACATCAATCAAGTAGCTAGTATTTATTGCATGGAGCTAATTAACTTCTAAAATGACATTTTCATTTGGACCTTCAGAGGAGACTTGAACTCAGATCTTGGCAATGGGAAGCAGCTGTACTAATAGCCCCAGTCCCAGTGAGCCCCCTAATTCTCCTAGCTTACCCTCACCATAAATGTGTGATTACTCGCAGGTTTATGGGGGTTCTCAGTTACTGTGAAAACAAACCATTACCAGGAATTGGCATTTTTTGATTTATTTTATTTATTTTATTTTTATAATATATACCCTAGTCTCGATAGTCTCCATAGGTTTGGGGGTCCGTTCCAGGCATTGTGGCACAGTCAACACCTCACTTGCACCTCCTAACTGGAATCTAGGGAGCAGAAAGATTCTGAAGGCTCTGACCTAGCTCATCCATGTTTGGGGCTGGAAGAATCTGATCCCCTTGCCTGAGAAGACGAGAGCCCAATGGAGCTGGCAGGAAGAAAGAGTGAAGACAAGGACCTATGTGATTGCTCTTTGGTCAGCTCCAGACACAAACACAAAACCTCCCCCCATTTGTAAGACCTAGCATCCTAGAGGTTAGAGACCTGAAAATGGAATGAGGGACTGGAAAGTGGTTTACATTTCTCAAATCCTCTCTTCTACTGGGAAGGAGCCTGGTATAAGGAAGACTAGATACTTCTTGCTCCTTACTTATAAATCACCCTAAATGGGTGGGAGTTCTGAGGCAGCCATTAAAACCCATGTGCTTCCAACGCAGAGGTCAGATCTATGCTGACAGGACATCAAAGAAGATGACCCTCATTACCAAACCAGGGGCAGAGCAACCTATGTTCCTTGCAGGCTTCACCCTCTTCTACTGGTCTTGGTCCTTGCTATTGGGCCTTGTAGACCAGCAGTGTTTGTTGATTTGGAACTAATTTATCTGCTAACAATTAGTATGAATCTCCATAAATATGGAAGGCAGGAATTGTAGGAGTGGATGGGACAAGGGAAGAAAGGAAAGAAAGGGAGTTAAAGAAAGACCTTCACCTTCCATCCTCAGACTCCCAAATTCCCTACCTTCCTGAGGACAGCTTTGCCACAAAGATCTCCAAAAATTGTCTTGCTCCTCTCTCTTGTGACAAGGACATGTGTCCTAGGACATGTGGGATTTCCAAAAGAGCCTAGATCTCTCGCAATCACTCTCTCCGAGTCCCCGCTAACACAGAATGTTCTTTTTATCTCGTCTCAGATGAATGTGTTCACTTGCCCTGTATAAGACCCAAAGTATATACCCATACCCTTGAACTTCCTCTCCTACCACCACTGAGACAGATCTGCATATCAAAGTATGAGAAAAAGTTTGAAGTTAAACAAACCAGATGATTTCATCACAAGAGACCACAGTATAAAGGGGAATCCAGCATCTTGGCATCAAAATTCCATTATCTGATCCAACATCCCTGAGGAAGTCACTCAGTGATGGTGTCTTTGTCCTAAGCCTCAGCCCTCTTCCCTGCTTTCCAGGGGCTTCTTTCCATGGCCAGTTTCCAACCTCTTCCTGTAGATAGCTGTTTATTCCTTTCTTATACAAAATAGTCCCCCTTTGTGTCCACTACTTCAAAGACATCTGGCTCACCTCAGCTTGATTCCTTTATTAAAAAATATTTTACTTTTATTTGTTTGTGCATAAGTGTGTGTCTGTGTCAGTGAATGCCAAGTGTGTGTGGGTACCTCCAGAGGGCAAGAGAGGCTATCAGAGTCATAGGAACTGGAGCTATAGGTTCTGGGAACACAACCTGGGTCTTCTGGAAGAGCTGCAAGCACTTGTAACTGCTGAGCCATGTCTCCAGCCCCTCACCTTAGTTTTATAAAAGCTCATTGAGGTGACGCTGTGAAGTGAAGATTGTTTTACTTTGAACCACAGTCCAGTTCTTGGATATACCAGGTTTCCCTACCAATCTCTATAAATCAAGGCAGATAATGTGAATCACTTGACAGATGGCATCCTTATGATATGAATGCATACGCATCCTTGAAAAGCAGAGTGCCAGGCTTGTTTGCCTGTGAGTTTCTCTGGTTTTGGTGACAGTGTATAATGATTCTAATTCAGATAATAATTCCCTCAAAAGCATTCATACTCTTATGATCACAAATCTCTCTCTCTCTCTCTCTGTCTGTCTGTCTCTGTCTCTGTCTGTCTGTCTCTCTCTCTCCCTCTCTCTTTCTCTTTCTCTTGTTTATTGATTCTTTTAAAATCCCTCTGGGTCTGCAGAACTAACACAGTCAGTTGAAGTGTTTTCTGTGCAAACATAAGGATCTGAGGTGAATCTCAGAACCTTTGTAAAGAAAACATTTTGGGGGTGATATGCCCATGTAATCTTAATGCAGAGACAGTAATGCAGAGACAGGAGGATTTCTGAGGCTCAGTAGCCAACCAGCCTAGGCTAATGTGTGAACTCCACGTCCTAAGGAAAGCCTCTGTCTCAACAAAGCAGAATGGGCTGTAGAGATGGTGCAGCAATTAAAAGCGGGTCCTGCTCTTGCTGAGTGCTTCAGTTTAGTTTCCAGCATTTCTAGCAAGCACACAATTACCTGTAAATCCAACTCCATGGGATCCATTGGCTCTGGCCTCTCCTGGGACCTGCACTCACATGTTAACACACACACACACACACACACACACACACACAGCCTTTTAAAATATTCTTTAAAAGAATAGCATTACTACTAGCAGAGACTAGAACCTAGAAACCTACAAGGGAGATGCAGACCACGAAGGTGAGAGAAGCTGTGGCCAGGTGTGGAATGAGAAGATGTTCTGTCTCTGTGAGGTTCTTTCCTGAAATATTTCCAGGCTTCTAATCCACCCCTCTGAGGTTTTATAAAGTAGCCCACGTTGGGGTGTAAAAACACAACAAACCTCGGTTCCTTTTCAAGGTTTCTCCTGGAGAACTCCAGCTCTCCCAAATATCCCCCTCCGTGAGTCACCATTACCCACCATGAGACAGTGGCTTTGGAAAAAGATGCCCACAGACACTCCTTCACCATATGGGACAGAGCCTCATGCAGCTTGTGGTGAGACCTTGGGTGCCAAATATAACCAATTACAGGAGTTCCCATCTACAGTGGCCAGCATCTGTGTGAGGGATTATAGCCACTGACTATCTTTAGGGCCAGAGACAGGGAAAACATTGAGACTTTAGGAAAGCCTTTTCCCACCCTGCCACCATTACACTGTGTGACATTCTGGCATAAATTGGTGTACATGACAAAAATGCTATGGCCACTTGACATAACCTAGACTCACTTGGGGAAAGGGAACATCAACTGAAGGATTGCCTCAGATAGACTGGTTTATGACTGTCTATGAGAGACTGTCTACAGTGAAGATTTATATGAGAAGAGGACGCTCAGTCCACTGTGGGAGGCACCATCCCTCAGTAAGTTACTTCTCTGTGGTTTCTGCATCGGTTTCCTGCTTGAGTTCCCGTCCTTACTTCCGTTTCTGACACAGTGTAAAAGTTTAACCATAAGTAAACTGTATCCTCCTCAGGATGCCTTTGGTCACAGTGTGTATGGCAACAAGGAAAGGGAACTAGAACAGACATTCCTGTACTATACAACACAGCCCCTCTTCCCAGTGGATCTGAAACTGTGGATTCTGGGCTTCAGGACTGTCTTACATATTAGCACTGTAAAATGTTGTTAATTCTCTAGCTGCTGAAATCTCCAGGAAAATAATAAAACAAAGACCACCTTGAAAATGGCTTCCACATTGCTCAACAACATGTTTGTTTGTTTTTTTTTCCCCCAAATTCACTCTTCTGAAATATGCATGTCAATTTTCTCATCGCAAATTCTGTGACCCTTTCATTCTTTGGCCTCACCTGGGTTCTCTGGAAAGCTTTGTCAGAGTTCTAGTTCAACAACTGCCTCTCTCTTTAGGATCAGAAATCTTTCTACAAACAAGCATCTACCTTCTTAATTTCTTTCTTGTTTTGATGACCTCCTGTTCTTTATAATATAAAACACAATGTGTGAAATAGGTGATCTTCATGCTCACTGTTACAGCTATATTTACATTCCACAGCAGGGGCTAGAAAGATGGCTGCACACTGAAGAAGACCCTGCCTCAGTCTCCATCATCTATGTCAAGTGGCTACAACTGCTTGTAACTACAGCCTCAGGGGGATCAGGCACCCTCTTCTGGCCTCCAGAGGTACCTGTCCTCACATGCACAAACTCACACTCAGATAAATATATACATATAACTAAAAATAAAAATCTTTTAAAATGTATTACATTGCACATCTTATTACTCCTTCTAGAATGTTTGACTATATCCTTTGTTAGCAACGTATTCAATGTATTTTTCAATAAAAAGAAAGTTTGTTTGTTTTTTGAGATAGGGTTACTTGTGCAGCCCTGGCTGTCCTGAAACTCACTCTGTAGACCAGGCTGGCCTCGAACTCAAGGAATCTGCCCGCCTCTGCCTCCTGTTTACTGGGATTAAAGGCGAGCACCACCACCACCTAGTGGTATTCAACTTTCAAAGGCTAACCCACATTTTTTTTTTTTTCTCTTTAAGGTCAATGGAAACACTTTAAATGTGTTTAAATGTCCCTCTTTTCTGTTTCTTTTATCTTTTTGTAATGTTCATTTCTTTTAGTCTTTGTGTGTATGATGGAGAGGGAAGACTGTGGGATTGTGTAGAGCAGCCCAGGGGTAGAGATTAGAGAACAGCTTTCAGGAGTCTATTCTCTCTTTCCATCAAATGGGACTTGGGGATTAAACTCAGGTCATCAGGCTCAGACTACTTAGCCAATCCACCTGTCCAATATTTCTCCTATTTTAGTCTTCTTGTCTTCATAGTATATGCAACCTGACATAATCTATTTCCATCTTGAGCAAATATCTGAACTCCAATGAACATACAATAAGTTTTTATGTTCAAAAACAAAAGTTGTTATGCTCCCATATATAGTCTGGAGATCTAAGATCAGGATTCCAGATTCTTTGCCTTTCCATAGTGCATCTAAAGAACACCTACTAAGTATTTACCTAACAAACTCATGATACCAGTAAGAGGAAAATAGCCAGAAAAAAGGAATCACTTGGTAACATTAACTTAAGCTATAAGACTGTGGATAATGCTCTTGTGGAGAGATACAATGTGTATAAAATTTATCATTCAGAGACACATTGAATCCAGTACATCTGTGTTTTCTTCACTACATGCTGTTTGATGGTTTTTTTTTTTTTTTTTTTTCATTTGAAAAAAAGTGAAGGCCTGTTGGGACAGATCCTCTCTGTTTCTTTTGTCTTTCTTTTTGATTTTCTGATTTCCATTTTGCATCTCACAGCCCCATTGTCAAGTTTTTGTCGGTGCATTGTTGTTGTCATTGTTGTTGCTGGTGCTAATGCTGTTGTTGTTGCTGTTGTGGTGGTGGTGGTGGTACTGGTGGTGGTTTCTATTGTTATTGTTGCTGTTGCTGGTGTTGTTGTTGCTGTTGTTGTGGTGGGGGTCGGGGTGGGGGTGGGGGTGGTTTCTATTGTTATTGTTGCTGTTGCTGGTGTTGTTGTTGCTGTTGTTGTGGTGGGGGTCGGGGTGGGGGTGGGGGTGGTTTCTATTGTTATTGTTGCTGTTGCTGGTGTTGTTGTTGCTCTTACTGTTGTCATTATTGTTGTTAACTCAGTTAAATTGCTGGTGGAATTCCAGCCTCTGATTTTAAATTCATCCCTTTATTGGGAACAGTCAGGGCCATGAAGTCCTTGGCACCTACTATTCTCATGGCCACCATGTTGGATGCTTCTGTCTCCTCTTTTTGGTCGGCATTATTAGAGAAGCTGATACCATCTGAAAATGTAGTTATTTAAATAAGTATTTTCCTACTATCTCATTATTAACTGTAGTATTCAATTATTTTAATAGTCTTGCTCCTCTCCCGTTTTCTACCTCACACTCTAGATTCATGTTTCTTGTGGCTACACAGCATCTTGTCGTTCTCCAGGGACAATTACAATGTTTAACAGTCCTGTAAGAGTTTGCAAGTTGAAATGTTTCTTACCATTTCATGCATTAAAAAAAGCTCTAGGTAACGAATAATAAAGGCTTCAGTCAGTTCTCTTTGGTACCTTAAACTTTAAATCTCCTTAGCATGTATGTGTATGTTCACTGTATTCTCCTGTCCAGTGCAATTAGAAGCCTGCATCAATATGACTTTCCTTCTGTCTCATGCTATCCTCTGACTTTCCCTCTGCCACTTCTCAGCCTTCTGTCTCATGCTACCCTCTGACTTTCCCTCTGCCACTTCTCAGATTATTCTCTTACTTCCTGGTACTCTTCAACCTCACTGTCAGAATATCTAGATGGAACAGTCAAGGCTTAGAGTTGTTTAGCTGTTTTCTATCAGGTAGATAAGCCATCTCATGGACCAAACACTTACTAGATGTTACTTTAAAGACAATATGGAATGGTAGAAAATAATGTGGTCCTAATATTAGCAGACATGAGCTGATGCTATTGTCTGAGTTCAAAAACCTCTCTGGATATGAGTTCATACCTGTGATGTGCAGGGCAATAGAAGAATCCTACTTTTCAGTTGCAAGAGTATGTTATGTGCTAGGAACTGAGTGTCTGAAAACTTACAGGGCTTTTACACGATCATTACTCCTCCTCAAAATAACATTGGATCTTGGCTGGAGAGACGGCTCATTGAGTCAAGTGTTCGTCGTGAAACTGTGCCTGAAATCCCTAGAGTCTCTGTAAAGCCAGAATGGTGGCACCAAATTGTAACACCTCTTCTCCTGTCCTGAGACAGGAAATCAAGACATCAGAAACCCAGAAGCTCCTACAGGCCAGCATGTTTGGTGTGCACCACAGCAAACAGTGAGAAATGCTGTCTCAAATAAGGGAGAGGGCAAAGATCAACACCAGAGGTTGTCCTCTGATCTCTATGTGCATGCTGGGACATACATATGTCAGCATGCATGTTCATGCACATGTACATGCACACACTAAGGTGATATAACAGAATCATCTTTAGTCCAAACTATCCCCATGCCATTGCTGCTTAGGAGAGCTATTTCATTTAGGTTATTTCTAGAAATCTCATGTCTCTCAGCTTCGTTCAAACAAGCCCCTTCTCCCAGAAGTTACATTTTTTTCTTAAAGCACAAGATGGGGAAAAAAATACCACCAGGACACACATGTGCAAGAATGTAGCTCAGTGTCTTTTCTCAGAGCTGAGGTAGAGGGACTACATATAGGCGAGAGAATTAAAGGATCCCATCTGAGATATTTTATATTTTCAATCGTTTGCCAAAAGGGTACTTAAAACATTCACAAAGGGAATTCTCGGAAGCTGAAAGGTTTCCCAGTCCAAAAGGGCGGGCCTAGGAGCCCTCGGAATTAAAGCTTCCGACTCCACGCACAGGGCTGCCCTTGATTAAAAACAAATGGAACATGTGCTACAGAGTACGGCTTCCCTTGATTTATGGTTTGGAAAATTAAGTTACTATTACTTATGAGCCTTGGAAGCAAAGGCCCAGTGCAATAGCTAATTGAGGGTCGAGAAGGGGGATCCGTCGAAATTGGGAAAATATATTTTAGAGAATAGCTGAGTGAAGACATCGGGGTATGTAATTAAATGGCTTTAAAAAAAAAGTCACACACTCAACAATTTCTTATATGAAGCTATTGGAATGTGTTGGCTTATTAGCTTAGCTTCCTCCATCGGCTCCATCGGGCTGGGTAGCACTTGAGTTAGCCTTCTCTCTCGGGCTGTGGCAAGCATGAAAGCTTTGTCACCAGATGTCTTAGGCACCCGTGCATTTGTTTAGGAGACAAAAACTCTAATTATTGATCTCCAATAATTAAAGATGATTAAAAACTCAAACAACAGCTAGATTTTGGTGAGAAACTCAGGGGTCTTCTCCTCATCAAATGACCTCCCACCCAATTGTAAGGAAGAAGCTTGTTTTCTCAGGGGTCAGGGGCCAGGATGTTCTTGTGAGAAAGGGTAGGATGGTAGAGGGTGTGTATGGGGGGAAGGGGAGGAGAAGGACATAAAGTCTCCTTGTCATAGGCCCCAAATCAACCATAAACCTACACTCTAAATGTCCCTGTATTTTGCCAGATAGAGAAGATTAAAGCCTGTCCTTTCATATAATGTAGCCATAAGCATATGAATGATGATGGACAGAGAGGCACTATGTTGTTTGTTGAACAATCAAATCCTGGATTTGATGACATTTGTTAGAGCGGCCACTAGGCAATCTGTTAAATTGAAGTGTCATGATGCACCACCATAATAAACTTTAATAGGAAATAATAAAAATAAAACACACTTCTCTAATCACTAAACTTGGCCCCCTAAGAATGAGTGTAGAATTAATTACAATATAAGGGTCATTTTCTAATGGAAAATAATATCACTCCCGAAGACACTAAAAGAATGTTTCAGCTTTTTTTGATTTAACACAATTGGGGAACATTTGGCAAAGCTTGGGGACATTCTAGTTGCCACAAATGGTGGACAGTTGCTACTGGTAGGAGGGAGTTGATAATGATAGTACACTTCCTGTGACTGTCCTTCCTTCATTCCCAGGAAAAAGCTATTCAATCTAAAATGCCAGGGGTACATGGGGAATCCTCCTGCACAGCTCCTCCCTAATTAATTACACAGCTCATTAACTCACTAAGTGACAACTCATTCACATCTTGGCAGTTCCCAACGTGAAGTGTTTCCTACGGATTCCATTAAATGGATTCTATAAAGATCCATTTATGTACTTTTGAGGGGGGGAGGGCACTTTCTTTCCCAAGTGGCTGTAGTTAGAGGTGTATCTACAAAGTTCCGTACATACAAAGTTCTTGGGAATGCATTTGTTGCTGAAGATAAGATAAAGTTGTGTAGGTTTATACAAAATAACTTAAAAGCCTAGTAACTTTAACAACTAGAAGGGAAGACTTTCTCAAAATTTAGGCTCGTGTTCACCACAATCACAACTCTATAAAGACGTCCTGGAGAACATATTGTTTTTATTTTTAAGACAGGGTCTCACTGTGTAGTTCAGGCTCAGTCCCCTGCCTCACCCTCCTAAGCAATGAGGTAACTCTCAGTCCTGGGTGGCAGTTTTGTTTGTTTGTTTGTTTGTTTGTTTTCTTTAATAAGTTATTTGAATATATACAAGGATGTGACATATTAAGAATTTCTGTGATTAAACTATATCAAGCTAAGTCTTTCATGTTGTCATAATTTCTTTCTAATAAACTTGTGCTATCAAGGTGAAAATTCTTTCCCAAAGAAACTTATTAGTATATTTAAGAAACTCACTCCATTTGCTGCTTTAATTTCTCAGTGCCAGAGGTCCATGCACAAGTCAGATCAGCATCCACACCCAAGCACAGGATGGAGTTTTAAAAGATCATCTACTTTTGAAAGATAAACTTAATTGAAGGAAATGATAGGTTGATAGCATTTTTCATCACAATCTGGCTCTCTTCCGTGAAATACTCTTCTCCAGGGAATCATCTCTGAGACTTTCAGGGGAGTGTTCCAAAGTAACTTCTCCTGTTACCAAGAGATTCTGGTCCCAGAGAACCCTCACTTCCCAATCAATCAGTAGCAAGGATGAAGCCTTCCCCAATTGGCCAGGGGGTGTCATGATGCTTGACACCAGCTCATTGGGGCTGTCAGGAACCCCAAGTAACCACAGAGACACAAAGCACGTGCCTAACGAACCCTGCCGTCACAGTTCCTCCCCTGCTTGCTCTGAGATTTTCATATACTGGCTGCCTGTCTTTGGCATTCTTACTTTTTGGGTGTTCTGGACATGAATGTGGAAGAAGGTAGGGATGAAGGGAGAAACCACAGCAACTTTGCAGAAAAGAAAGAGATGTAGACTTCAACCAAGGAAACCAAGATCTAGAGACAGATGATCTGAGACAGACAAGCCTAGAATCTCTCAGCAGAAACAGAGGCACCAGGCGTCACATAGGCAGGCCTACATTTGTGAAAGCACACCTCTAAGCACTGTCTCTCTACATCGCTCCTTTTTTAATTGTTGATTCCAGGCTAGCGTGTGTGTGTGTGTGTGTGTGTGTGTGTGTGTGTGTGTGTGTGTGTGTTTGTGTGTGTGTGTGATGTTTGTATATGTATGTATGTGTGTGCATATATATATATATATGTGTGTGTGTGTGTAAAATATATATTATATTAGACATTATATGTCATATATTATATCACATATACAATATATGATATCATAATATACTATATTGTATATTACATATATGTAATATACAATATAGTATATTATGATATCATAATATATACATATTATTATATATTGTATATCATACATTATACATTAGATATTGTATACTATATATTGCATATTACACATTATGTATTATGCATTATGTATTACATATTCTATATTATATATTATATATTATATATTATATATTATATCAGACATGGTCCCAGTGATCCACTTCATCATTTAAGACCTCACCTCTTAAGGGTCCATACCTCTCTCAAAACAGCAGAACACCAACTGGGGACCAAGCACTCAAACCCATGAGCATATTCGGACATTTCACAATCTCACCACAAGTGTGGAGCTGACCTAGATTCCTCTATACCCTCCACAGTCCTGGGGTTATGAGAAGAGATGAAATCCAAGCAGAGTACAGGGTTTGGGGATGCCTCAGTCATAAAGTGCTTTGCCTGGTACGTGTGAGGCCCTGTACTCAATTGCAAACACCACCAAATAAAAGAAAATGGCAGAGGTAGGCTTCGTGACTCTCCCATCATGCTTCACCACCAGCCGTCCATCCATTCAGCACCTATAGTTCTATATGTTCAACATTCCTGCCCTTACACTCTGCAACCAAATAGGGAAGGCAACCCAATTAGGAAAGATGATCGAAGCAGAAGACACAAACGTGGGGTTGCAAGCAAAGCCAGAGATGACAGCCTCAGAGCAGGAGCTGAAAGCTTGTCTCACCAAGACACTGTAAGTTAAATACATGCCACCGAAGTTAAGACACTTAACGGCGTGCACTCTGCTGGCTGGCATGGTCCCCACTCTTCTTCTATATGCATGCCCACCACAAAGGCAAAGTAACCTCTGAGGACATCTGTAGAATTCACACTCTGCAGGGAATCTTCAGGGAAAAAAAGACCTGGAGTCTGAGGTAACTAACTGACTATCCACTAGCCACAGCGAGGAGTGGAAGGCTCCACGGACAACTAAGAATTTTTTTTTACCTCTGCCACCCCTGCCCCTTGCCACCTCTGGTAGTCTGGAGAGCTGGCACTGGGGTCATGAGAGCAGGTGAGATGGCCTTGTCCCTCGCCTGCTGCAGCACTTGGGAGAGTGAGCCCTGCCCTTCACTGGGGTACCACAGCAGAGCTGGGCCTGGTGGCGGGCCACTCAAGAGAGCTGGCCTTGCCACGTGTCTGACATGAATTGGAGTGGGCTTGGTGGGGGAGGGTGCTCTCCCATCTACCTTGTGCCCCACCGTCTGCTGTAGCAGGAAGAGCTGGCTCCAAGGTCATGAGAATGAGAGGGTTATCCCTGCCCCTCACTGGCTGTAGCACATGTAAAGACAGGCCCTGCACCTTACCCGGGCAGCAGAGTGGAGCTGACCCTCAGGTGAGCTGTCTTAGGCCATGAGAGACGGAGAACTGACCCTGCCTCCTGCTGATGGCAGTAGTGGGTGGCTAGCTGCGTGGAGAGCTCACCCAGGTGGTATGGACAAGGGAGAGCCAGAGGACTGACCAGCTCAGCTACCACCCAAGCCTAGATCCAGGGCTCCGAATTGGCCCACCCCAAAATCTAGATCATCTGCAAATGGCTGGGACATGTGAAAGGGCCTGATGATTCAAAGCTGTGGAATGTCCATGACACGGGGCAACAGCAGGACAACCAGGGGGAGTCCTGGTGAGGATCCAATTTTGATGGTGTGACAGAAGCCAGAGGCCTTGAACCAGACCAGTGATTCATTGCAATGAACATTTGCAAGTGAAGATGTGTGGCCAGAGGGGGAACTGTAGGACGTACTGTGACACACTGCTGCATCCATGACAAGAAGTTCTCTATGCTTTGTTTGAATTTATTTTGGGGGGAGGGGATTGTGTGTTTTTAAAATTTTCTTGGTGGGGAGATTGCAAGGGCTGAGGAAGGATACGAGGGGATAGGGAGATGAGTTCAACTCACAAAGAAATCAACATGAGCTTTCTTTTTAAGGAAAATCATTCTAAATATTTTAAAGAAGAGAGGCATAAATGTTTTGCTCCTTGTGAAGAAATCACACGGCGTTCAAAATTCCCGGTGACCAGAAAAAGGCATCTTAGACAGCTAATATTAAATCACTCTCACACCTAGAATTTCTGCTTTTGTGTGACTGTTGGATATCAGTATCCCACCACCCTCTGGTTTTGCTGTCTCCTTGTAAAGTAGGGTATGGAGCAGAGTCAAAAGATTTTTAAAAAAATGAATATCCAAGTGAATTTGAATCCCATATACACAATGAAAAAATTTAAATACATCAAACATTGCGGAGAACGTGTATATTTTTAAAGTTGCTTATTTGAAATTCGAAAATAACTTCCTTTTCCCCCATTTTTATTTGTTAAATGAGCAGTTGCAATATCCTCTATTCTTGAAAGGACCTCAAAGCTCCCCTAAACCTTTATGGGATGTGCAACTTGAAAGATATTAGTTGCTTCTAGAAAGCCAAAAGAATGAACACACAATGGCTGTAATTTTTTAGCCCACACACCTCTCCCTGTTCAGCACCTACCCCCTTCCCCACCCTCTGACATCAGCCCTTGAGAACATCCCACTCTGTGACCTTGCATTACTCTCTGAACAATCCTGGGAGCAGGTCAGAGAGAGAGAATGGGTGGTTGGATGGGTTGCCCTGGGAATCTGGAGGCTGAGTGGGAGAAGGCAGGCAGGAAGAAAGACCTTGAATGGTCAAAGCACATCAGCACACTGCTAATGGGAATACAGTGATGAGCAGGCTACTGTAATGCAGAGAAATGTAGCCATAAACCAAGCAGCCTGCATTGCTTCACCCACAGCTTCCTACAGAAGGAAGCTCCAGGGGTTGCCACTCTTCAAGAAACACTTTGATTGTATCACAAGCAAGTTGGCTCCTTTAGATCAAGTTTTTTTTTTTGTAAGAATAATGGTATCTCCCCCACCCCTGCCCAAGAGCACACATTACCAATCTCAGGACTCAGACACTAGCAGTATCCCATGCAGCTGACTCTGTTAGAGCAACTATTTCCCATCCTTGCCTATAGGCATGGTCCTAGAAAAAGAGCCTACTTCAGGGTGGATGAAGGATTGCTTGAATGTCCCAAAGGCCAGCTGACTGCAACGTCTTGGTAGGTCCCTTTTTCCCTCTGTCTCTCAGTTTCTCTATATCTGTGCCTCTGCCTCTGCCTCTGCCTCTGCCTCTCTCTCTCGCTCTCTCGCTCGCGCTCTCTCTCTCCTCCCCCGTGTGTGTGTGTGTGTGTGTGTGTGTGTGTGTGTGTGTGTGTGTGAGAGAGAGAGAGAGAGAGAGAGAGAGAGAGAGAGACAGAGAGAGACAGAGACAGAGAGAGGAGAGACAGAGAGAAGAGACAGGGGAGAGAGACAGAGAGTTTGTTTCTGTCTCTCATATATTTATGTATATGTAGGTGTACATGTATGTGTATTGAGGCTGGTGCCCATGTACATTTATGCATACAGGAGTCCACGGGTGTTTATCTTAGGCATTACCTACATTTTATTTTGGAAATAGGGTATCTCACAGGCCTAGAACTCACCAAGTAGACCTAGGCAAGCTCCATTCTGGAATCCACAGTACTGGAATGACAGGCACTATTCCCAGCCTTTAATAATATCCAGTTCTGAGGAGCAAAACCAAATTGTCATGCTTGCAAGACAACTGCTCTCTTGACTGAACCATCTCCACAGCCCCTGCTCTGTGTTTCCAAACGTACTCTATCACTCTATCCGTTGCTACGTAGTCAAGACAAATGGTCTGTCTTCTCCCTGTGTCCTTCAGGATTCAGAGACAAGATCAGACAAGGACAGATTGGCCACTTTGGTGTCTGAATTAGTGCTCACCCCATGTTGAAGAAAATGCCATGTCCAGGGAATCAGAGAGAGAACCATATTCATGCCTCCCACCACCCATCCACACCAGGAAACCAGAACAACTGCTGGGAGGGATAAGTGTTCCCACTTGGGACGCCAGCAGCAAACTTCAAGTTCCTAAGTATGGTGTCAGCAGTTTCACGTAGCTCATTCAGAGAGCACTGAATGGGGTGGGGATGGCATTTCCTGGAGTCTTGATGTCACAGGAATACCTTTTCACGAGCCCTCCCACTCTTTGTCTCAGAACTTTATTACTCCCCCCCAGCCCCCGCCAAAGAGGTCTCACGGTTCAACAGAGAGGTTTTGTTCTAAGCCTAACACATTGACTCCCAGACACTGCGCTGTGACCTTAGGTGAGCCACATAAAGTCTTGAGACTCTATTTCACCACCAATAAAGCAGGAAGAATTCTACCAGCTCCTCCCAACCTTCCAGGGTTGTTTCAAGAGCCAAAATGTTGGGATCATCAGCTTAAATGTATTGAGACATAAACATGAGTGCATTTGGGGACCTCATACTGACAAGAGTGTGAACAGCCATTGACCGTGTCCCTGGGCACCTGACCTCTAATCTTCCATAGTCACAGTTCATCCCTGTCTGTAATAGGTGTGCTTCAGACTTCTCTTGACACCTTCCTGCCTGGAGTGCTCTTGCCTGCAGCCCCAAGGCTACCTTCCCCATCTCCTTCATGAATTTCTCAGATTCCAACTTCTCCATATCAGCTTCACTTCCTGCGTGGACTTTTTTTTTCTTTTACTTCAGTGACATTCTATACTACCCACAGTATCCTTAAACTCTATGCATGGTCATACATATTTTCCCATAGAATTTCTTTCTTCCAACCTATCATATGATTGTTTACCCTTGCTAGAGTTACATAGTATGCATTAAACTGAAATGATATGCTGCATATAGAATTCATTGCCTGCTTTTATTGCATGAGGAAATTAATACCTCTCTATTTTGTTTATTAAAAGACTTTGGTCTTTTTTAAGATAGTTTCTAGTATAGATGTTTAAGAAAGAAGGCAATGAAGACAAAAGCCTGTGCAGGTTCCTTATGCTAATAGACAAATTCCATGTCCTTCGTTGAGAATGCAAGACCATTCACAATCTAGTATAGTCTACATTTTTAGCATAATCTTATTCTACTCCGTGTTTTGTTTCCTTTGTTAATAAACATGCACTCTAGCTTACCTGAGTTCCCAATAATGTTAAATGTCTACAAACTATGTAAACTTTCTCTGCCCTGTTTCTTTTGCTCAGAACCCTCAGTCTCTACGCATTGTCATTTAAAATTCTTCCAATATCAGTTTCTTTAGGAAGCCCTTCTCAGTTTTCAAACATTACATTTGTGGATTCCGTAAAATACAATTTTATCATTCCCCCTCCTTTTCCTCCTTCTGAACCTTTCTATGCATCCTATGTTCATGCCTTTCAAATTCATGGCCTCTTTTTCTTTGATTGGTGTGTGTGAGTGTGTGTGTGTGTGTGTGTGTGTGTGTGTGTGTGTAAAGAGAGAGATTATGGATATAGATATAGATATAGATATAGATATAGATATAGATATAGATATAGATATAAATGATATAGATATATAAATAGGTCCATTTAGTGTTGCTTGTATGTGTGTGATTTCAGTGTTGAGCAGCTGTATTAAATAACCAACCAAGGACTCATCCCAAAGACAACCAACACTTCCACTCTCAATAGTCCTTAACTGCCTGTAGTAGTTTATCTACAGATGAGGCCTCTGAGGTCATTGTAGTTATTTAGGAGCTGAGAGGATCTGCTAAAGATGCCATGGCAAATGCTGCCTGATTTAAACAGCTGGAATTCATTCTCTCACAATTGTGAAGGCTACAATCTGAGATGGATTACTTATTCCAAGGCCAGCTTTCTTGACATACAGTGCACAGAAGGAACGGGTAGCCTCCAAGTTCCTGTGACTTCAGGTCATTTCCCTCTGTGTCTGTCTAAATCTGGAATAGCATCCTTTCTGACTCACCTGCCCCTTTCTGTATACAACTTCCAAATGAAGCCATTCTAAGACATTAAATGTTAGGGCTTCGATGTATGGACTTGAGAAGGGGATAGAGAGTTCAGCCTGCAATAGAGCATATTATACCATACCAATATGTATTTCATCATTGGTCTCAGTTTCAGGCCTAGTTATTTCTGTAGCATTGAGGGGAACCTCCTAGAAAACAAGTTGCAAGTTGTCTAGTTACCCTTATATGTAGCTCTTTGCACTACTTCTCTGCTATGCACAGCCTGTGGCCTTATCTGGCTTCCATGTGTTCCCTCAAACACGTTTCCATGGTTAATTCAGGAAAGGTTTGTGCTTCAAGTGTTTTATGAAAATGAGGATAAATCAATGCTCTATCACCACTGATAACAAACAAACAGTCAGGTTCCTTTCACTGAGTGAGCCCTTGACAGCTTGTGTTCACTTTAAGAGCACTGGCTGCTTTTCCAGAGGACCCACCACATGGCTGTTAAAATCCAGCTGTAACTCAAGTTCTAGGGTATCCTATGCTCTCTTCTGGCCTCTGCTGGCACCAGGTATGCACATGGTGCACAGACATACCTGTAGGAAAGTAATAATAACTAACAGTAATAATAATAATAATGATAACAACAACAACAACAACAACAACAACAGATTTTTACCTGTCAAATGGTTAGAACTGTACATCTCAGTCAAAATGTGAAATACCACCATCGAACAGAGAATGCATACCTGACAAATCGCTCATTGCAAGACCGCTAGAGATGTTAAGTGGTTCACAGTGTAGATGCTACAATCCCAGAAGGCATCATACATTTCTGGAAGGTGGGTCACATTGATCATACCAGAGATCATATCTGTAGGACTTCAATTGTATGTTCTCCAGAACTTACCGACAGATGTATGACCCCCAGTTCTCTGTTCCTGAGACAAACTCCCAGCTCCTCTCTAAGACTGAGGTCATTGGAATAAAAGAAATGGTAGAAACATGAAGATCACGAGGAAGTCCGTCCTTATGCAACAGTGTCATCGAGCTGCTAACACTAAAAGAAATACAAGAATATTCAAAGTGTGAGCCAAGGAGATGGCTCGGTGGAGAATTCATTTGCTCAAACAAACAAACAAACAAACAACAAACAGAACCCAAGTTTGGGTTCTAAGGACCCCATAAAATCCAGACATGGCAGCAAGTGTCTGTAATCCCAACCTTTCCAATGATAAGTTGGGAAAAAGATGAATCCCTAGAAATTTCTGGGCCAGCTAGTCTGGTATATACCACTATGATCAGCAGAAAGCCCCATGAAAAACAGTGCTTAAGACAAAAATCAAGAGCTGACCTCTACATGTGCGCTGTGGTCTATGCATACCCCTCACACACTGACATATACATTGAAGAAATAAGGCTTCCAGGAAAAGGGCTAAAGTGAATTTAAACTTGTGCCCCATTCTTCTAGCTGTAGGAGTGTTGGGAAAGGAAGAGAAAATCTGAATAACCAACATATCATTAGAGCTCAATACCAACAACTGGAAGAAAAAAAAAAACCTGAAAATCACACTTGAGGTTTATCATAACCTTTGGGGAAACTTCTGTGTCAATGCACTCCCAGTTCTTAAAATCCCCATTGACTGTTTAAGTGGACACTTAGACTGGACAGAGAACAAGTCACTTCTGTAGAAAGATAAAAACAAAAACATCTTTGATATATCATTCTTCTGGGTAACATGACCTTGGGTCAAGGTTCTCTCCTATTCTAATTTGACTCCTACCTTGGAAGCAGAGACACATGGAATATTCATCAAGGGGCTCCACCCCATGGTGCCAACACCCATGTGGTACTGTGACAGTGGAGGTTTGCCAGCAAAACAACTGTGTCCTTATATCACACACTGTCATCCACTACCATCTTATAAGGAGTGAGATACTGTAGAGATAATCTCTTGTGCAATTTTTGGAAATATCACCTGTCAATCATTTGCTGTTGGCCTATTAGCTTAGGCAGGAAATAGGGAGTAGGAAGTTCTGGGACAGAGAGGATTTCTGGGATAGAGTCGGGTGCAGGAAGGAGTCACCCTGAATGCTGATGGACAGTTGTATAAAACTGAAGGAGAGGTAACTAGCCATGTGGTATGACTTGGACTAGTTTAAATGGGATTATTGAGTTATGAACTAGTGGAAATGAGCCAAAGATATTGTCCTCGTCATTTATTCATATATAAAAAGTCTCAGAGTTGTTATTTTCAGGGAAACTTGGTATAGGTGGAAAAGCCTATGGTTACAAGACATAAGTTGGAACATTCATCAAGATTTTGAACCCATAGGTCACAGTGATACCCAGAAGGAAATTGACTACTCTCCCCTCCCAGAGGATTGTCTATGTTATTTAAATAATCTGGTGCTAATAAGCCTAGGGAGGGGGTTCGATTAATTTATTCTAAATGAAAGAATTTTCTAAGGACCTCCGTGGAAAATCCCAGGAGCTGTTGATGCAGACGCTACCTAACTGCCCCTGGAAAAACCCGCCAGTCACCATTCTTCCTGGGTCGTATATCCTCTGCCTACAGACAGGAGTCAGTATCACCCAAGCCACCCATCCATCTACTCTGAAGCTGGGTCAGACCATAATGCAGTCTGTTTGTTTAGGGACTTGCAGAGCAGGTGGTGTTGGTTTTCTCCTGTCCTCTTGGTAAGTCTCATCCAGGTCTAAGTCTCTCAGGCAAGTTGGTCCTACTGAAGCTCTGGGAAACAAAGAGACCTGAAGAATCTCATTAAGTTAGAAATATATGAATGGAAGCATGCTGACTCTCCAACGCCAAACAATTAACCACAAGGTTGCAGAAAGGTTGAAAATTTGCATATGGTTTCTTTGAATTTGCATAATATTTCTACATTATTTATGATACAGCATGTTCAGTACTTGATTTCTATTTAGTGCTTTATTCCACATAAAATATCCCCCCTTAAAAATGCAGCTATTGCTGGGCAGTGGTGGCACATGCCTTTAATCCCAGCTTTTGGGAGGCAGAGGGAGTTCGAGGCCAGCCTGGTCTACAGAGTGAGTTCCAGGGCAGCCAGCGCTACACAGACAAACCCTGTCTTGAAAAACAAAACAAAACAAAACAACAACAAAAAACTGCAGCTATTAAAGGCATCATCCCTACACGGTAGTGCTACTGTAGAATGTTTTAGAAAATTTGTATTTGGAGCCAAGCAGGAAGAAACGTAGCACTTCAGGATGTGTCCTTGGAGACTTTGTCTTGTCCTAAATCTTTCTCAGTTTCTCTCTGCTTCCTGCCCACCATGAAGTAAACGGCCTTTGCCACATGTTTCTGCTACCAAACTGTCCTGGCTCTCCATAGCCCAGAACCAATAGAATCACAGACTAGGAACTGAACATCATGAAGCTGTGTGCAAATCAAAATAATCTCCCCTTCCTGTGCTTGTTAGGTAGGTGACCAGAATTTTGAGAAAGTCTGGTAACACAGTGCTGAATGAATCCTATTATGTGGGGCATATGTTGGTTGATCTAGTCACCCACCATGGTCATTTGGAATTTTAAATTTTGTCTTGGCCATTTGAAGTAATGCTACTGTATTCACATACAAACTTTGTATAGATAAACGTTTCCATTTGTCCTGGTTAAATGCCTAAAGGTGAAATCATTGAATCAGTAATAAATGTTTGTTTCGGTTTAAAAGACAATTATGATAAGATGTTTTCCTTAAAGGCTAGATCATTATGGCACCCTCCACATCATGGGAGAGTCCTTACATCTCCACAACCTTGTGTTAGCTGCTCATTGCTACTTTCAAGTAGCAAGACTATTCACAAAAGATGTATTTCACAACTGGAGGTAAAACCTTATTGTTGTTGAGGCAAGAGATTTGAAGATCATATTATCTTTGGAGTTGTAACTAAATGATGTTCTTCATATGAATAAATGCATGCAGTAAGAAATAAACACTGCTCCTGGTCATGCATGATGGCTCAGTCGGTGAAGGAGCTGGACACCAAGCCTGCCAACCTAAGTGTGATTCCCGGAATCCATGAGATAGAAGGAAAGAGCCAACTGCGACAACTTGTCTCTGACCTCCACACATACTCTGTGATATCCATGTGCACAAGAGCAGTTGCAAATAAGTGTTAAAAGACTACAAGTGATAAATTATTGTAACTGTGTGCAAACTTAAAGATCTCTCAGAATTCATGAATTATTTCCACCAATGAATCAAAAGTTTCCTAATTATAACCAGTCATTTACTTCATCATTTTGCTTATTTATATTTATGTGTCTATGTCTGGGTATAGATATGTATGGTGCTGAAGGAGGCCAGAGATATCTGGTCCCTGGAAATGGGCCTCCATGTAGCTGTAAGCCACCAGACATGGGTACTGGGAACCAGAGCTTGAGTCCTCTGCCAAGAGAGCGAGGGCTCTTAACTACTGCTCCATCTCGCCAATCCCTTCTTGACCATTCAGAATTAACTACTGTGTGCTTGGCTCACCTCTTCATTAGTTGGTGGCCTGTTGTAGCATAATGGAAAACTTATATTTTCTGCCAAAAAGAGAAAAAGAAAAGATAACCAAGAAAAGGGAGTTTCTTTCAAAGAAAGTGAAAACAGATGAAGAGTGTAGAAGCAAGACTTCAGCTGTAGCCTGGGCCGAATATGTATATGCTTATATACACATACATATACATGTACACATACACATACACATATACACATGTTTTATGTGTGTATGTAAATCTCTTGTAGACCAAAGATTTTTTTCAAGAGACAAATAATTAGGACCCACATGCATAAGGCATTGCTAGCAGATAGCAAAACCTTGCTGAGCTGAGTTATTTCTGAAAGTGTACCATCTTGAAGAGAGCTTTGGGATGTGACATTTAAAGAAATGATGAACTTTACAATACATAAAGTGTGTTTATGCATGTTAGGACAGCTGTACTCATTTAAGCCACGTGGAAAAGCAGCAGATAAGACAGATTTACCATATGTGGCCCAAATTTTGGAAAGCATGGGTTAAGTGATAGTCTTTCTTTTAAGACACTGGATGGTGCTTTTCTCAGGTGTAAAACATCCACCTTTGGCCAACCAGGAGTAGTAGTGATGGCCAACTCTTTAGTGCCCAGTTCATTCAACTGTACTCCAGGCATCCCACTTCCCAGAACTACCCATTCAGGTAATGTTTTTCTCACAGTACTACACAACTAAGGATACTGAAAATGGGTGGCAAGAGATTTAAGTATTGGGTGTAAAAGATGATAAATTTAAAAATGAGACCACAGATTCTTGAAGACAAGAAAGCTGACTAGAGAAATGTTAACACTCCAGGCTTGGGACATCATTAGTTACACCATTGAACATGGTGTTAGTGTTGGGGTGTACTTTTCTTCCCCCTAATCCAGAACTTTACCAGGTTAAGTCAATATTAGAATCTAGCACTATTCTAAGTTACATTCTTCTTTGGAATGTTCAGCCCAGACAGGAAACCATCCAGTCTAGGAGAATTCTGCTAGATCCCAAAAGAGCATGCAAGCTCGGGTACAAGGTCTTCATGATGGCAGCAGATGCTTTAGCCAAGCCCACATAACATCCCACTTCCCAGAACTACCCATTCAGGTAGTTGCCACACAACTAAAATTACTGGAAATGGGAGGCAACCGATTTAGGCACTTAGGGAGGAAGAATCATGTGATAAATTAAAAATGGGACCGCTGAACAGAGAAATGTTAACACTCCAGGTTCGTGATGTCATTAGTCACACTGCTAGGCTCGGTGAATTAGAACTTGTTCCAACAAAGGGGTGATATTAGATAGTTAATATCTGACCTCGTCCGTGATCTCATAGATAGTTAACATCTACATACATATATATTATGCGATATATCTTTGTATACACGCATACGTACACATACACAAAGATATATCACATAATATATATGTATGTAGATATTAACTTCTGAGAGTGATAAATATGAATAAAGATCCTGTTGGTTTTGTTCCTATAGACTGAAGATGAGATGTGGTTTCCCAGAGCCAACTTATGGAGAGCTTAGAAGTTCTATTTTAAGAAAATGTTCTGTCTTGATTGGCAGGGGCACTGGTTTAATGTTTGAGAGTACAGAAACAGTCACTGGCAACACTTGCCATTTCCAAGTTCCAGTCTAGAAGTTGATCTGGAGGAACTTTTAAAGGTCTCTCAACTTACTCATTCCCTGTCATGGGGAAGAGCTTACCTGAGGGTCCCATGAAAGTCCATCCTACCATTTCTACCAGTGACATTGGAAATAAAAGGAAGGGCAAGGAGTTATGGTGACACACTTCTTGTCATCCCAGCTGTTGGGACGTGGAAGCAGGAAGGTCAGGAGTTCAACACCATCCCTGACTACATTGTAAGTTCCAGACCAACATGAACTATATAAAATCCTGACTCAAAAGAAAAACAAATAAAAATGAGGGGGAAGGAGAGGGCAGTTGTTTCGATACAACATCCAAAAATATATGCAATATTTGAAACAGAATAGTACTAAGAGAATTATTCACTATTAATCGAAAATCCAAATAGAATTTCTTGAATCTTGTCTGGTTGATCTGTTCTGCAAGGTCCATGGTTTGATTTGTCTGTGAGCATCTTTCATATGCTTCATCTACATTCCAATATGAGGTGATTCCAGAGCCAGGAGAAAGGATAGGGAATCCGGTGGTCTTTGGATTAAAGGAGAGATAGATTACTAACAGAACCCAACTCTTCACCTCTTACATAAAAGGTTCAACTGGGAGTTAAAAATCAGTTGTCAGTGAGACATTATGTCCATGAGCAACGATCAGAATGTTTAACACAGACCAGAGAGAACAAAGCACTTGTCACATGAGCCTGATAACTTGAGTTTGGATTCCCAGAATCCAGGAAGAGCTGAATGGTGTAATACACCATCTGTAATGCCTGCGTATCTCTATGGGAAAATGGGCAACAGAGACGAGAGAAGCTAGAAGTTCACAAGTTCAGCTGGCCGGTTTTATACAGTGGCATAGGAATCCCATTTCAAGCAGGGCAGTAGGGCAAAGTCTGACATCTGACCTTCACATAGACACTGTGAGACCTTCACCCTGCACTGACACACGTACATTCACATACCATATACATATACATATACATATACATATACATATACATATACATATACATATACATATACATATACATATACATATACAAATACCATATACATATACCCATAAAGGTAGGCAAAATTCATTTTACTACAGATGACTCTGGTCATCTCAGGGGGCTTTCTGCATGCAAGGGAGTGTTGTTGTTGTTGTTGTTGTTGTTGTTGTTGTTGTTTCTCTTTTTGCATTTTTGGTGGAGTTCCTTAAAGCCATCTCAGGTAAAATGAAAACCACTGAATAAGCTGCCACTTTGTCTGACTTCTATGGAGACATACGGTATCTTTGTAATCAGATTGAAAGCTCATATTTTAGGTGATGACAGGTTGAGAAGACTGGATTCAAAGACTTGGAACTGGAAATTATCAACTGGGAGAAAAAAATAAAAAACTCTAACAGCCTGACTGATGGCTGGAAGGAACAGGGTGTGGTTGAATTAGCATCTTGGAAGGCCAATTCATTGGCTGTGATCAGTTAGTCTTAAGAGGAAACAATGTGCTCAAGCATAAGAAATTTCAGTTAGAAAGAAGAAAGATATACTCTAAAAGACCAAGAGTTTAACATTGAGAGGCATTTCCAAAGAAGGCTGTTGGAAGAATATCCCAAGGTTGTCTTCAAAATTGCTCTTAAAGAGAACTGCGTCACTGTCCACCTATAATGACAAGGATAAAGTTTTCAGTAGGCTAAATGTATTCCTAGGGTTGTGTGTGTGTGGCCTGAGAGTTTATTTTGACTCACAGTTACTGGAGAAAAATGGGGAGCATCCTGGCAGGAAATGTATAGTGACAGGAAATTAAGGCAGCTAGTCACACTACAGACAAATATAGAGCAAAGATGCTGGTGCTCGTCTCTTCTCTTCTCTCCATCCTTCAGGTCCCCAGGAATGGTGCCATGGACAGTTACAATGGATCTTCCTAACTCAATTAACCCAATCTAGGCCAACTTTCAAAGTCTGGCAGAGTCTTGTCTCCTAGATACTTCTAGAGCCTGTCAAGTTGACACTAGTGACAATCACGCAGGAACAACCAGGAGGACATCTTATTTCTTCAGATTATCAGGATTTCATATTTAAAAGTTTTTAATGGAACATTTTTTGTTTCTTCTGTAATGTCATGTCTTGTATCAGCATCTACCCATGATGGCCAACCAGATTTTGGTGTTCTGCGGCATAAGAAGCCTAGTTCAAGGATCTACCACTTCAAGCATTGCAAAACACTGGTACTGTCTTTACCTATTCATACCTCCATGTTTCTCCACCAAGCCAACTGAGGCCTCTGCTGGTCCATCTTGAATTATAACTGCTATGATGACTTCTGGGTAACACCAGTCATTTCACTACGTATATTCATTCTAAAATATATAATTACACAAACTGTCAAGGTTATATATGGAGCTTTAGTAGCCAGATCCTTGCACTACAGTATGTTTGTGTGTTTCTGTGAATGTGTTTGTGTGTGTGTGTGTGTGTGTTTGTGTGTGTTTGTGTGTGTGTTTGTGTGTGTGTTTGTGTGTGTGTGTGTGCGCGCGTGTGTACGTGCAAGCACAAATTGCTACCAAACACACGTAGAAGTCATAGAATACCCTCATGTGTTGGTTTTTATCTCCCTTAGCTTGAGGCAGGGTACTTCTTGACTGTTGTATGTTCCTGTCTAGCTAGCTGGCCCATGAGCATCTGAGAAGCCTCTGTTTTCTGCGTTCCTTCTCATTGTAGGGATACTATGATTACAGATGTACATCAACTTGTCCATCCTTATGTGCTTCTGGGGATCTGAAACTCAGGTCCTCATATCTGTGGGGCAAATGCCTTATCCTCTGAGCCAGCTAGCCTTCATATTCTCGTTTGAAAAAGCAGGTTCATTCTGACTTGGATGAAGTTTATTATCTCCTGTTTGTTATATAAGTCTTTCATTTCTGAACCAAATTACAGAGATCCAGGTACCCTACTATCACAAAGGATGACACTTCTGTCTGTAAGTCCCCAGAAAAATGTGTTCTGTGCATCCCTGACTTTGTCTGCAGTATTGAGCTAACTTTCTTCAGTACAAAGGTAACACTGGCATGAACTGTTTATGAAGGTGATTTCCAGAGTAGGCTTCAAACCTGTGCCATTCTGATGTTCTCCTTCCTGTCAACAAGTGCACCCTCTATTTCACCAATTAGGTGAAATACCAATTAGGATGTATTGCTTTCTATAGCCAGCTTCAGTAGACACAAAGAGACTGGAAACATGGCTTGGTGTGATATGTAGGCCAGGTGCTTTTATGACAAGACCTTTCATGTCCATCGAGATGTAAAGCCTTGTCATTCAAAGCAAGGCTCTCACCTGGCTTTCTAGAGAGGGGTGAGTGGGTAGCATCTTTGAAATCAAGTTTAAATCATGTCAATTCAAGATCTCTGTGTCCTGCCCATCCCTTCAAGATAAGAAAGTTTTTGCTAGCTTTATCAAGGTAGATTTATCACACACACAAACACACACACACACACACACACACACACACACACACACACAAAATACGTTCTTTGTGCTCTGTTCTTATGTATTCTCAGCCTAGATGAGTATATTATGAAGAGGTATTAGACAGAGACCAGAAATGTGCAAAAGGGCTGGAGGTCTGTGGATGAATATGAGAGAGAAAGATGAGGAGGAGGGTGACAGATGAACATCAGCCTAGCTCTGACTGAGATGTTGTAAACTCACTGTTTGCTAAGGTTCCATTTTAAGAGTTGATCGGGGCTTCCTCCTGACTACAAGACCACTACACTTCTTGCTTACTTTTGCCATTGAGAAGGAAAAACAAAAACCTATTTGGCATCATAGCTTAGAAAAATATATGTTCATTGTTGAAGATTTGTGTTTCTTCAAGTTGTCTGAGTTTGCATCTGATTGAAACCCACCAATTTTCCCTTTCCTCACTGTGGTAAAGACCAAAGACGAAGAGAAAAAAAGCAGGAGAGAGATAGGGGGAGGAGAGAGCATGTATAGTGGCTCTCTTGGAATTCATTAAAGGTTGATCAGCCACCAAAGAGAGGTAGGTTTGCTATATGAACCTCCAACACTTTGAATTTTGAATGAATAATCTCCCTTGAACTTCTGATCCTTGTGCCTCTGCTTCCTGGATGCTAGGATTACAGATGTGCATTACACTGGATGCTAGGATTACAGATGTGCATTACAGAGCTCCCTGAATCCTAGGCAAGCTGAGTTCATATGAAGTAGCTTTGCCCAGCCACGTTTTCCATGTCTGGATCTTTGGAAAGACTCCGAAAAGCAAGCTTTGGCTAGACCAATCAGAGACATTAGGACACTGTGATCAAATGCTTCCTGCTTATCCTTACTTAGCATTTATTACTATATTGACCAGTGACAGAGACAGCACCTACTTCAAGCTGATGCCCTCATATCAAATTGCACAGCTTTCAAAAGAGATTGGGAATCGGATGCAGGGAGAGAATGGAAAATATAAGCCTCCTCTCGGAGTGTAGCTTTAGCCGAGACTGTAATGTTTGGCAAAATAAATCTAAATAAATCAAGTAGGACTGAAAGATTTCAGTTGAAACCAGAACCAGTCGCTCAAGTCCCTTATCAGGTATGATCCGACCCCGAGATTGAGGTAAAATGAGCAACGTAAGTGAGCTATAAAACCAGATCCTTGGTGCATGCAAATCCACTCTCCTCGGGTTCTTACGCATTTGGAAAGGGTCTGCTGCATTTAGAAAGACTTGACTTTTAAACAACTGATGTCTACTCCATTCATTTTTCCTTCAAAGTATAGACAGAGATGCATACATACATAACTCTGCAAATATACAAGTCAGATACATTAGGAAATGACATAATTAGTTTAGTATGTCGGTTACGTTCACTTACATTAAACAAAATAAATTTAGAGAAAGAAAAAAAAATCTAACTGCTGGTCTGGTTATTATTCAAGTGCTACTTGAAAAGCCTAACCAGCTCACCATGTTGATGTCTTCAGCCTTCAGAGACTGACTTTGTACATTGTTTTTCTCTGATGCATTTGCCTGTATAACAGATAGAAGAAGAAAAACAACTTTGTCACCTGTAGTCATTTCAGCAGAGAAGTTAAAAAGGAGAATTCTAAGATGATTATAATATATTGGTCTCAGAAAGTCAGTGAAACACGGAGCCCTCAGCTGATCAGGACCCCGATGTTAACACCATCAGCCAAGACATGCAGCAATGATGATGCCCAAGTCGACACAATGTCCCTGTTGGATAAAAGAGGAGCTGGAAGAGTGTCTGAACCACCTGTTCCCTGGGTGCTTACTGTCCTAGCACCAGACTGAGTTCTGGAAAGCATGAGATCTGATCAACAATATAGAGCAGCCTCATGCTTTGGTTTTATACACCTAACAGCCAGAAGAAGAAAGAGCAGATCAGAAAGTGGTCACCCAAATTGTGACAAGCTCTACAAAGAAAGTGCTGGTTGTCATGAGAGTGTACCGCAGGAAAGCCTTATTCCCTTAATCTATGTAAGAGTAGGGGAGATGATGACTTGGTGTAGAAAATCATTTCTGTCAACTGCATCATGTCCCCCTGTAAGAAAAGAGTTGTTTCCCCACCATCCCATGAGAAGACAGTGGTGGTGGCCACTGTACATGCAAGCAGACTGGCTGTGCATGTGCCTTGTCTGAGCGACCATGCCCTGTTGTCTTCTGAGACAATGGACGGAGAAGGGAACTCACTGGTTCATGTGTGGTTGTTGCAAAAATTCCTATTTCTCAATTCCCACTTGTAACCAAGTGGATGTGGCCCAGCAGGTGAGGAGTGTGAGCACAGGGGTAGAGGTAGGTAGACTCAATAAGGTGTAAGTTCTTGTTTCAAAAGAACTTAACATTTTTCTCCAGGTGTGAGAGAGAGAGAGAGAGAGAGAGAGAGAGAGAGAGAGAGAGAGAGAGAGAGGGAGGGAAGAGGAGGAGGAAGAGGAGGAGAAGGAAAAGGAGGAGGAGAAAGAAGAAGAAGAAGAAGAAGAAGAAGAAGAAGAAGAAGAAGAAGAAGAGGAAGAGGAAGAGGAAGAGGAAGAGGAAGAGGAAGAGGAAGAGGAAGAGGAAGAGGAAGAGGAAGAAGAAGAAGAAGAAGAAGAAGAAGAAGAAGAAGAAGAAGAAGAAGAAGAAGAAGAAGAAGAAGAAGAAGCAGTGGGATTCGTTTGAGAGAAAAGAACCCGTAGAAAGCAAAGGCAGGCAGAGATTGTGTGGGTCTGGGAGAGGAACTGAAGTATCTTCCATGTAACTAAAGAACAGTTTTCATTCAACTTCCACCATCAGGCTGGAGGATCCTCCTTGTTTGGGTCATGGTAAAATTACATCAAGTGAGAGAGACACAGCCTCGCTCAGAAGTCCCAAAGCCAGAGGGCAAATGCTTTCAGTCTTTATGACAATTCCCAGAAGCCCACATCCTGTTTTCTCCCATGCTCTAAACGCCTCTGCACCCGCAGAGCAAGTGAGAATGTTGCCTCTCACTCGGGGCCTCTGTGCTGGGCTGGCAATGATCGCAGCAGTCCCTTGATGCACCACAGGTATCCAATGAATGACATTGTGCAAGGGAGCTGCTGAGGTCTGTTAGAGCATGCTCAGACTGCTTTGAACTCTGGCTTTCCATATGGGTGGGGGTGAAACCTTCAGCCAGTCTTGTCTGTGAACCAAAACTAGGAATCAGATATCCTGATTCCTTCCCAAAGTCTTTCTGCTCATATCTTTTACATATATGTCTATATATACAAATAAAATAGGAGAAAGGGGGCAATTTCTCTGTTTTCAAATTTGAGGTTTATGAATTATTAGGTGGCCTCCTTTAAACTACAGAGTCACTTGATATATTTGCATTATTAAAAACTGACCACATTAAATGACTGGTAAAATACATGGCAGAGCTTCAAACCATTGTTGGGCGGGTTCAAATGCATTCCCAGTATTTGGCATCACAGTATTCCTACTGAGTATTAGGGGGTTGGGGGGGGGGGGGGAGTGAGCTTTGCTTTACCATTATAAGACTTCTTTGGATACATTTAATCTAACGTATGCAGCGAGTGGAAAATGGTCTCGTTTCATTAAGCAGCCCTCAAGAGCTCACAGCAAATGATATAGAGTCATAAATCTCAGACGTGGAATGTGTCATCCAGTACAACCCTTTATTAGGTGTTTATCAGACACAGGAATCTCAGTACCCCTTAGAGGGGTACTCCTTAGATAACCCTCCATTTAAAAAATCTGTGATCCAGAAAAGCACCAAAACGAAAGAAAAATCACCCATCCAAACTCCACGTAAAGACCAGATGCATTACCATAAGCACAGCGCACCATTTCATGAAGAGAGTCAGATAAAGAAACCATCTTACTGGGAGCCAAATATAGAAATCATTTCACCAGGGGAATCAAATAAAGAAATCATCCATCAACTAAATAAGGGGCATAGCACCCGAGCAAAGTCCATACGGCAAAGCCATTGGGTTGATGAGAACCCTTAAGAACTCAGTATGCCCCTTGCCCTCCTGCCTACACTCGGAGATGGAATTATGTTAAAGAGTATACCACACGAGAGTGCTTGTATGCAGACAAATAACAAGAAATGGAGGCTGGACTAAATTTTAGAGGTGAGATGTGTAACATGCTTTCTGAAAGGGGAATCTCGGAGCTGGGGACTAATAGTCAAACAAGAAACAGAATGATAAAGCTTTCTTCAGAACGAGGAAAGGGTAGAGAAATGGGTTCTTGCCAAAGGAAATAGTAACTGCCATGTCCCAAGGCATACAAGAGAGTCTGGTGTAAGGCAGAGCAGAGGAAGAAACGGAGCCTGGATCCCCGAAAGACTTTAGAACAAGGGACGGAATGAAGACAGAGTATGACATAATTGAGACATGGATTGCTGCTACTATTTATATTCGTTAACTACTATGGTCACTCCGCAGATCTCCACTTCAGTATCCCTGTCCCCAATATGACCCCTGTTCAAGGTGCATGAGAAGCTGCAGGGATAAGCACATACAAAAGACAACATAGTTTTAAAGATGGATAACAACATTGACAATATGTCATTCCCCTTTAAGTCAATCTATACGGCATTGGTAGACTCAATATTTGTCTAACCAGGCTGGAAAGATGGCTCAGCAGGCCCTGTTCTAGCAGAGGATTCGATTCCTAGCACCTCCTTCAGGCAGCTCACAGAAGCCTGCAAGCCCGGCTTCCGCAGATCCTCTATCTGTGTCCTCTGCAGGCACCTGCTCACATCCACACGAATACTTGACTAAGCATAGCACCAAAGATGCACTTCATAACTTTGAAAGACTGATGCTCGTGTCTCTCTTGGGAGAAATGTAAATAAAATAGCCAGTAAATTCCTGGAAGAAAGATACAAATAATTTAAGGAGAGAACCTTCACATAAAACATAGCCCAAAACAAATTTCAAAAAAAAAAAAAAAAAAAAATCTAGTACTAGTGGTGCTATATTGAACAACTGATGAACTCACACCAGCCAGCCTAAAGCCAAAATCAATGATAAGAAGTCATTTAAAGATCAACAGTGAGTGTAATTTTTTTCAAAACCTGTTTTTAAGGATAATTCTTAAATCTTTAACCTCCCTTATAGCCTACCACCCACCAGAGGTGGTGGAAAAGAAAGGATACAGGGGAAGTGAACCTGTTTAGAAAGGCTCTTTGGAGCAACTCCTGCCTGTGTTGTCTGGAAATCAGCAGTTCAGTTCACAGGTTAGCAGCAGCTGCTTGATCCACTCACAGACACTTAACAGATACACCAACAGTCCAGTTCAGTAGACTTGGGTTAGCAAACTGGAATCGTCAGTGGTGACACTACCTAGCAGAGACAGCCAGGTCTCAGCCTCAGTTCCAAGTCAGCAGGATGGACCAACAGGGACACCAGGAGAAGTTCTCTGATGTGCCTCTCTCAGCGAAGCAAAACTCAGCTAAGATTCAAGGCCCACAAGCATTCACAGCTAGCTGTACCAGTAAGCCTAGCTCAGCCTCTGTCACTGTCCGTCGAGGCCTATTTATACCCTCCAAACATCACATTTCCTCCTCTGTTCTTGCTTTAGCAAGTGACTCTGTCTCAGCTGACGTCACTCTGCCAGTCAGCCCAAATCCACGGAAGCAGCAAGAAACTGCAGCACACCACCAGAAATTTTTTGGTGAGTTTCTTTCTGTGGAGTCCCGACAAACTCAACTACACAGTGTAAGGTGAACCAATATATGTGTGTTGTTAGCACAGTAATCCTTCATCACTTTTCCTTTCACGTGCTTGCTTTAGCAGAACATCCTTTCACCTGTGTCTGCTTCACATGTGTGCCCCGGCAAAACACTACCCAACACAGCTGACTTTCCAAATAACCCCTAAACTTCCACTTCAGTCATGAGCGAAAACAGAACATCAATCCAAACCAACTCAGGCCGAAGCTTTTCACCATGCACACTTTTTCTCATCCCTTTGTTAGCCAGGTTAGCAATGTCACAAGTCATGTCTCTGATATAGCTTTCTTTTATAAAAATCCCACATGGCCTTTAAAATATCAACACTAGAACATCTGAGAAATGGGTACCGTTTTGAAGAAATCCTTCCAAATACACATTTGATCTTCTCCTTGGCTCTTTCCCTGATCCATCCTGGTGATTTAACAATGAACACCCTGCTTTATTTCCTCTGAGGATCATTCCCATACAGATTCAAAGATATCCTAGAGTACACATGTAGCTAAGCAGATAGCCTAACTCTCCCTAGGTCTAATATCAGAACAAATAAACAAAGACCCCTTCCAGCAATACGCTTATTCACAGTGCTAAATCCAGCGTCTCCCAGGCTCGCTCCCTCAGAGTGGGCCGACTTCTACCTTCAAAGCTTCTTCGTAGAGGGAGTGCCCACCAGAATCCTGGATTACAGCATGCAGTCTATTTATCTGGTGAAATACGAGCTGTGGGTCCAATGAGCAATGCTTGGCCACAGACACCCTATCCATCTGCTCAAAATAACCAACCTCAGAAAATGAAAGTCAGAGGGAAACTTAAATTTGGATACATGGGGAAGATTAACGAGAGGTTAAGGGCTGAACTGCAGAGATTTTATAGACCTGAAATTGACTCTGGTAACGGATCTGGTCATCTGCGATGGGTCTGAACTTGCTCTCTTGCCTTAGCTTCAGTCTGCATGGAGACCAGACTTGATTCACAGAGCTGCCCCTTGGATGGGAAATGCATACCAGTGAACTTCATATTCCTGAACAAAATGGTTTTCCGAGTCAGTCAGCTTCCTTAAGAAAGCTTGTACCATCCTTTGGTTCTACTTACTGCCCTTGACCATAACCGGGAATAGATTAATAACAACTACGTAATATAATAGCAATGTGCCACATATGTAGAGTCACTTCATAAAACACAGTATATCAAGACTGGGCTGAATCCAATACACCACAGAACCCAGAGATAACTCATCTGGTTTTCAATGCTGCCTCAGGCTTTGCCTTAAACACAGTTGTTCATATTGTTGGGGGAAATCACGTCTGCTGAGAAAATTCAGTCTGTAAGAGTTAGAGGTGGGAAGGAAGATGTTTGATTTGGAATGACTGTGAGAAACAGACCCTGGAAGAAGGAACAGGGACTGAGGAGGAAGGTTACTAGGGGGTTGGTGGGCATAGGAGGGGTCTGATCCTCTGAGCCTTGCCTCCAGTTTCAGGATGTGAAGATACCTTGCTTCAAGAGGGGTTGTAGTCACTGCATTATAAACTCATAAACACAACCTTCTGATTATACTTACACAGACTAGGGAATCAGCTCCAAAGAGTTCGTGCATGTAGACAGTATCTTTCAAATTGGGATTCATAGAGGCAGACAGCATAAGTCACCACCAATTAAAAAAATGTTTTTTGAATCAGTAACAATTCTACAGGAGCATCATCCAAATCAAATAAGCCCAGGGGGTTTCCACCACTGACCTTGAATCACAAATTATATTTCTTCTCCCACACACCAAGACTTCCTCCATGCAGTCCCAGGGTCGACGCTAAAGTGTCAGCTTCAATATTAAAATTTAATTTTACATTTCCTAAGGCAGATCACTAATTCCAAGGTTCAGCTTGCCTAAACGTTCTGTGGTCGGGTGGATTTTAGTGGTCTCTATGAGAGATTGCCTCAAATGAAGAAGTCTCTCCCTACAAGACCAGAAATATTTTCAAAGGAAAGTGAAACTCCCTCCCTGCCTTACAATTTAGCCTTCACAGATTTCAAATCACCCAAAACATATTTTGCTATCAAAATGGTGCCAGGTCCTAGGCAAGGGAGAAGGCTGCTCTGGCCTTACCCAGGATGCAGCAGCCGCCAAGTATTTATTGAGTTCTTGAGTCAGACATAGCAATGTGTAAAGAGAGTTAGAGAAAGCGTGGAAGCAAAGTCAGCCCCCTGCCCTCAGCACACTTACAATGTGATCAGAGGCTCTTTGTTCTCTTCCTCCTCTTCCTCCTCCTCCCCCTCTTCTTCCTCCTCCTCTTCCTCCCCCCTTCCTCCTCCTCTTCTTCCTCCTCTTCCTCATCCTCTTCCTCCTCTTCCTCATTCTCCTCCTCTTCCTCCTCCTCTTCCTCCTCCTCTTCCTCTTCCTCCTCCTCCTTTTCCTCCTCCTCTCCTCCCTCTCTTACCCTTTCCCCTCCTCTCATTTCTCTTCCCTTTACTGTTGTCTCTCCCATCACTACTACCACTACCACCACCATCATCATCATCATCATCTAGCTGCCCTGGGCATCATTCAATTGTCAAAACAAAACAAAACAAACAAATAAACAACAACCAAAAAAACTGAACAGCGTGATAGATCAGTTCACATTAGTTTTACACAATGACCTTAATCACCAATCCCTACAACTGTGCAGCTTTTTCCCCAGAAAGTTTCTGTATACATTTGGTTCACAAGGTAGGCATCAAAGACATATATGAAAAGCCCACGAGTGTTGGCTGACATCAGTAAAGGAAGCTAAAGAAAAGGAAATGTCTGAGTAGTGAGTAGTTCCTTGGGTCTGAATAGAGGGCCGGGGCAGGGAGTGGCTGGAGCCAAAGAAGGCTGATTCCAAGCAGCGTGCTAAGTAATAGATGCGAAGGCACGGAGTCCCAAGTAGCCAGGTGGGAGCTGCGGTTGCTGAGGCGACTGGGGCACAGCTCTCTTTGCTTTGGCGGAGATAAGGCCACGGAACGGCATTCGTACAGAACTCTCTAGCGTAGGAAACAGAAAGAGTTTTGTCCCCTTCGGAGAGAGTCCCATTTTCCACTCAGGCCCCATTTGCGTGCCACAGCCCTGACTCTGCGATCTTCCTTCAATGGGCGCTTATGTTCTCGCCAGGAAGGTCAGCCTTGCTAAATGTTATGGTTTGGAATGGTCCGGCGCAAGGATGGAAAACCGAGTTAATTCAATTAAGGCCCCGGGGTCCTGGGCTTTGAACCAGCCACAGTCTCGATTTTATGAGAGGATGAAAAGTTAATTATTTGCTCAGTTTGAATGAGGTCGACTTTGAAAACCCCTTTCCAAAAAGAGTAGCTTTCACGTCAGCTTTCCTGTGGAAAATCAAGGCAGGTTGAACCCGGGTCACAGGAGAACCTTGGGAACTGGGTCTGTCTGATATTGGGGTCCAGAATCTTCTCCTTTATCTGTCTCCTCACCATATGTAAAAGGCCAGGTGTCAGCTGGAAGGTGACCAAAACTGAGTTTATCCGCATAGCTACTTGGAAATGTAAATAAGAAAATATAAGCTGAACTCTGTAAGTCAAAGTTTTAGGGTGCTTTGTAAAGAGATGTCTTAATAATTCATTCAGTGGATTTACCCCATTTTCGACTGCCGGTTTCATTGATGTTTTGCTTAACTTTAATGTTTCACATTAAACGTTGTGCACACGTATGTGTGTCTGGAGATAAGGGAACACTAGGATTGTGTCACTGTTGAAGCAGGAATAATGTCGTCATCTGACATGAGTCCATCAGCACCTTGCGGGGTTTGTTCATTGTCACATAGAATGGCACCACACACAGAGACACACAAGTTCATGTTTAAAACACTTATGCAGCTGGCACTATTTTGGTTTTTGTCACCACATACTATATAGCCATGTAAATTGGGATAACCTAAGAAGAGAAACACAGTTTCTCAGGAGAAGCTTGGGAAGTAAAGGGGAAAGTTCTCAGCATCCCTAAGCCCCAGAAACAATGTAAAGTGTGGGGTAGTACTGAGCCGTAGTAAACTATCCAGTCCCCAATCCCCAAGCATGGTAAGAAATCACCATGGAGACATGGGGTAGCATCATAGTGCTAGTGTCTGTAAAGACACACTCTGCCTTTTAAAAATGGGAGTTCATTGTAGTTACAAATGCATCATGAGAGTTCATTGTAGTTACAAATGCATCATGAGAGTTCATTGTAGTTACAAATGCATCATGAGAGTTCATTGTAGTTACAAATTCATCATGATTTTTTATTGCTAGGTCCTTCTTGATGGACAGTTTTGTGGTTCTGATTTCTCTCTTGCATGGATCTGTGGAGCTGCGTATAACACACATACAATTTTTACCATTTTTGTAGTTAATGTAAGAAACCAGAAGGACATAGTCTTTAAATATAAGACAAATTTCATAAAAAGATATTATAACCTAAGTTAAAACTTTACTTGAACAAGCTCTAGGAATATTTTTTTAACACTATGACAAGACCAAAATCAAACATTTTGAGACTAATAGTCAACTGGGGCCTCTGGTGTGTGTGTGTGTGTGTGTGTGTGTGTGTGTGTGTGTGTGTATAGAAAGATGAGTGAGGTAAGTTGAAAGCCTGTTAGTGACTAGATTGTCTGGTTGTACACAGGATATCTCACATGTACAGGCACAGTACTGAAACGATTGTCAGGAAGGAACAATAGACTAGGCCTGAGGTCTATCACAGCCCTTCAGCTCTTCCTTTGTTATCAGCTCTAATGAGTCAAGAGAAAAATGAAATGCAAAATACACCTCTTTCTCTTCGCCCTGATGCCAAACTCTAGAGACTTAGTATGCCATCCAGATACAAGCACAGCTTAAGGCTAGAGTGAGGGTAGTACTTCCCGGTTTTGAAGCATCATGTCATCCAGAAGAAAGAGGAAGGACTAGATAAGGAGAGACGGAAGGAGACATGGTTCTAAACTGCAGTCACCAGATCATAATGATAGTAGGTAGTACGCAATGCTTAGATGAGAACTTATTAGGTAAACTGGCAGACAGTGTTGGAAGAAATCACCATCTCGTATGCACATGAAATCATTTATCTACCTGAAGTAAGTACTACTATTATCTCCAACCTAGCAGTGAAAAAAACAGACATGGAGTGGCCAAGTAAATTGAGCAGTAGTCAAATGAGTCACTTATATAGCTAAGAAGTTGTGGTTGTTTGCATGAGAAATGTCCCCCATAGGCTGAGGCATTTGACCACTTGTTTCCCAGTAGGTGGCGCTGTTGGGGGAGGTTTGGGTAGGTCATAGAGCCTTGCTGAAGGAAGAATGTTTCTGGGGACAAGCTCTGAGAATGTACAGCTTCACCTTGCTTCTAGTTCACTCTCTGTGCTTCATGCTTGCCATTCAAGACATTATCTCTCAGTTTCCTCTGCTGACACTTGCTGCTACCTCACTGTGAGGGACTCTTATCCCTCCAGAGCCATATGCTAAAAGTAATTCTCTTGAGTTGTCTTTGTTCATGGTGTTTTATCACAGAAAGAGAGAAGTAACTAGCACATAAGCTGTGCATGGACTATTCAACTAGGCAATTCTTCAAGGCTCTAGTCTGCGGTCTCAAAAAGTCACTAGTCCCTCTCGTGTTACCTCCAAGTAGCATAACAAAGAGAGACAGTTCTTAATAAATTTTAAAATTCTTTAAGCCTTCATGGATTTGAGAGTCTCTCTGAAAGCAAATATATGTCTGCAATCAGGAAAAGTAATTTTTTTCCATGAAAATCAATAAGGCAGGGTAAATTTTTGGTGTAGTCAGTGAGACCCGGGAGAGGCTATGACCTGTAGTGGAGACAGAGTCAGGAGGGCTTTATGAGGGATTCACACTAAAGGAACAGATTGGACTGGGGAAGGGGAGAACCTCAGCACTGGGGAGGAGGAGCACCTCAGCACTGAGGAGGGGGAGCACCTCAGCACTGGGGAGGGGGAGCACCTAAGCACTGGGGAGGGGAGCACCTCAGCACTGGGGAGGGGAGCACCTCGGCACTGGGGAGGGGAGCACCTAAGCACTGAGGAAGGGGAGCACCTCAGCACTGAGGAAGGGGAGCATCTCAGTACACAGGTACTGTGCTTCCACTTGGGAAGTTTTCAAGCCATTGTTGAAAACCTTGAATGCCTGAGCTACACTTGTGTTATAATCAAGATGCAGTTTCTACAACATACTGAAGACGCTGCCTTCTTGAAGGACAAGATGGAAGGAAGAAAAACAAATGTATAGAACCACACATTTTCTTGGCATAGATTTTGTATGTCTGCGAAGACTTGGAATTCTGTTCAGGAAAATAGCCGCCACCATGCCTGTGCATTGTCTTCTTTGTTATTCTACTGCATCCGTGGCTCCTGTCCAGGTCCATGGTTTCTGATGAAATTGGCACAGCAGAGAACAGAAGACTGGAGGGAGAGGTGAAGGAGAGAGGCAAGGAGGAGGAAAAGGAAGGTGAAGAAGGGGAGAGGGATAGAGACAGAGAAAGAAAGAAAGAAAGAAAGAAAGAAAGAAAGAAAGAAAGAAAGAAAGAAAGGGAGAGAGGGGGAGAGACAGAGAAAGAAAGAAAGAAAGAAAGAAAGAAAGAAAGAAAGAAAGAAAGAAAGAAAGAGGGAGAGACAGAGAAAGAAAGAAAGAAAGAAAGAAAGAAAGAAAGAAAGAAAGAAAGAAAGAAAGAGAGAGAGAGAGAGAGAGGGAGGGAGGGAGGGAGGGACGAAGGAAGGAAGGAAGGAAGGAAGAAAGAAAGAAAGAAAGAAAGAAAGAAAGAAAGAAAGAAAGAAAGAAAGAAAGAGGAGGAAGGGGGAAGAAGGGAGGGAGGGAAGAGGGAGGGAGGGCCAGAGAGAAAGAGAGAGAGAGAGAGAGAGAGAGAGAGAGAGAGAGAGAGAGAGAGAGAGAGAGAGAGAGAGGAGGTTTCAGGGCCTGAATCCCTATGAATGTGACTGACTAAAAACTACAAGAATCTCTAAAGCCATGCTTATTAACAGGCTGGTGACAGATATGAGAAAGGTCACCCATCTGCAGCCACTGGAGCTTCCTTGTCTCCAGAGAATCCCAGGCAGACAAGAAAAGAGCCACAGCAGATATATCTTTCAGAACACTCACTCACTTCAAAATCTAATGAGTGGAAGGTTGAGAATCTTCTCTGGGAACTCTGGCCAGCCTTGAAGGAGAGGGCTCTAAATGCAGTCATTGATGCCCCGATTAAGGGGAATAATTATCTCTTCACTTTATTCTGAACAGAGAATTGCTAGAGGCCAAGCACCGATTAGTGCAGGCTAACAGATCCTGCTTTCCTCCGACTCCCACCCCCACCCCCAATGGCTCTCAAATGAACAAGGCAAAGTGCTTTTGAGCTGAACTAATTCACAAACCCATAAAAGTCACCAAGCAGCCTCCCTTGCCGTTTACCACTATGATGTGAAAACACACAACCAGACAGTCAGTGTATCAGCTTTGTATACTGTTACGGAAGCTAAAGAAGCAGCTCCCTGAGGGAGGTTCTCACCTTGGTGCAGGCTAAAATCCTGCAACAACTTAAGTGAGGTTGTGAGAAAAATGTTTGGGTTGATTTTAACCAGACAAGGAATTACTGGGTTTGTAGCTTATAAATCAAGTCACTTCCCGCAAAGCAAATATACACAGATACAATACAATACACACACACACACACACACACAAATGCATATTTACTCACACACACATGCATCATACACACCCCATAAATACATATTTACATATACAAATATGCATACACACATACAAATATATACACAAATATGCATGTATATACATATACATAAAATACACGCATATATATATATACACAAACACACACATGCATACACACAAGTACAACAGACACATACACTCATGCATGCACATAAATACAACACACACATACACATATATATGTATACACACATATGAACACATGCATACATATATAACACATACACACATACACATATATGCATATACACACAAACATAAGCACATATGCATATATACATATCTATACACACAAACAGGCACAAATATATGCATATATACACGTACACAAACATATACACACACACATACACACACACACACACACACTGGATGCTCTCAGTTGTACAGCACTGCAGTTTTATGAAGCCTTCACCTGGACATCCTAATACCAAGATAAAAATGAGGGTGATATTTCTTTTTCAGTGTTGAAGGTGTGTATGTTTTATGATCCACTCACTCTTCAGTTTTTCATAAGATCTTATACCACAGAATTTAAGACATTGTCAAATAAGCCACCCCCAAAACCAATAAATGATCAATATGACAAAATGACAACAGCTTTCATGAGAATGATTAGAGATTTTTTGGAATCATCTAGAAAATCTGCAGAGTAAGTGGAGAGATTCACAGCGTGAACTGTGAATACTTTCAAAGATCTTAGTTAAACAGTGAAGAGAGAGACAGACCTACAGGGTGGCAGTGTGGTGGGCAGTCATTAATCATGCTATCACTTTTATATCGTTACTACTTCATTAAGTCGCCAGTGTGTAGTTGGCAAAAGCCCACTTGTTTATACGAGGCAGTATGGTGCTCCGTGAAGGACTATCTTGTGAAATGGCTATGTCGAACTAATTCATGGTTTCATCAATTTTTGTTCATCTTGTTCTGTGGTGGAAATGCTCAGGGCACAACTGAGCATCCTTAACCATACATAGCTGGGCTGCTACACCACAGAGGTCTGTAACCAATCTGTGTAGTCTAAGAAACGCTGCAGCCCCTTCTTTCACAGGCCCACATTCCCCTCACATCTCTGTGTGCTCATTTATTTTCATTCAAAATATAATGGGAGAAAAATTATATCACATATTTGCTTTGAGACCTTTGTAGATGTATATGATGCATCTGGATCATACACACCCCTCTCTCCAACTCAGCCTATCTTCCCCTAACACATCTCTTCAACTTTGTGCCTTGTTCTTTTATTTAATAACCCACAGAGTCTAACAAGTGCTGTCTGTATGGGTATGGAATTGAGCACTGGCACACAGGAGACTGACTCTCTTTCCCAGCAGTCACCAAGTGCCAAAAGCTTTTCCGTTCCTTCGCCAGAGGTTGGACCCTGGAAGGCTCTTTGTTCCTGTATATACTGGGATTTTTAAAGGGGTTGCCTTATGTATGTATGTATGTATGTATGTATGTATGTATCCACCCCACATGTGTGCAGATATATGTTGTATAAATTGAGCTGCTCTCCTTAGATGCTGGAAATCAAACTTGGGTCCCTAACCACTAAGCAATCTTCCCAGGCCTAATCACGCTGGAATTTTTACTGCCTTGATCTTAGTACAGGTAGCTACAGCTGCTGGGATCTCAAAGGTGCAACAACCACGTCATTTCCAGAACACAGCATTTCACAGCACTCCCCCCACAGCCTGTGGCTCTTATAGTCTTTCTTCTTCCTCTGTTGCCATGGTCCCTGAGCCTCAGGGTGTACGAGGTAGGGATAGATGACCCGGCTATAGCTGAATGCTCTCAGTCACTTGTTCTTTGCAGGAGCATGAATACATTCATATGCGCGCGCGCACACACACACCAACTTGGCATAGATTGCCTAGTAATCTCAGTACTGGGGGTAGTTAGTGGTCCTGAATTCTATTAGCTCAACTCTTTCAAGAAAAGAATGAAAAAAAAAAAAAAAAGAAAACACACATCCCACAAATCAGGCCTGTGATGGGACTAAGGATTATTGAGGGAAGAGAAATGAAAGAAAAGAAAAATTCAACAAGAAGAGTGACAGGTTGGAGTAGCGAGGGAGAGCAAGACAGGCTCAAACCAAGCAGCAGGTGGGGAAGATGTTGACTTTATTTAGCATTAATTACAGGAAAGGGTCTATAAAATGTGGTAAAGAATTATTAAACCTCCAGTGCTATGCCAACATTGTGCCATGCCCTGTTCCAGAGCAGGTGTATTATTCCTGGTCACAGGGATTAAAGTCAATCACTGCTTTACCATGTATTCTGGGCATTGCATTTCGTTACTTTTTACTGACGTGTCTCTCGAGGTTTTGTGGCTTAATAGGCGCTGTTCTGTGTAAACGCAGAGTCATGTCTCCATGTCTGCAGAGAGAATGTCAGAGACGGGAAGCTCCTTCAGCATTTGCTTCCCAGAGGTGAACTGACTCCAACCTCACTGCTAGAAATCTCTCTGATGCCAAATGTCTCTCTCATTTTGCCAAGCTGGGATACTTGTCTAGGGTCTAAAAGATTTACTTCTGGTCCTCTGCTCTTGTTATCTGTGAAAACCAGGAATTGCATCTTGGACACTCAGAACTTTCTTTGAATAGCCATAAAATCATGCTAATTGATTTAAACCAAAGAGATGTTGTGTTCACTTCAAAAAAAAGTTGAAGAAAAAAAAAGATTCAAAGCATAATTGTCAAAAACTCAATTTAAAGTTAATATTCAAATTAAAACCCCTAGGTGTGGCTGGAGGAATGGCTTGGCAGTTTGGGGTGAGTAACTTCTTTTACAGAGAACCTGATAATCATCATCTCCTACAATGCCCTGTAACTCCTCACATACACATACCTACATGCAGATACACACACACACACACACACACACACACACACACACACACACACACACACACACACACAAACACATACCTATAATATGGAGAGACGTCTTGTTTTTAAGTCCAGGTACCTTTTTGCATTAGGCTCTTAGCAGTACTTATTAAAATATTCATGAAAACCTATGTGAGCTGAAAATAAGCTAAGAGTCCAGGGCATTACTAATCTTGAGACTGATGCAGCTACTGACCCAGCCAGATGCTCCTCTTGTGCACCATGAAGGGACCAACAGCCTCCTGCAGCCAGGAACTAGTCAGCCTTCTCTTATGTGTCCTGAGTATGGTGCTGACCAAAATGTTCTTCCCTTTGAGGCTCTCCTCACTCCTGCCCATCCACTTTCTGTGTATTTTTTTCCTATATGTTCATGAGAAAGTAAAAGGTCACATGTCACAGTTTGACCCTACATTCCTTTTCTCATTGCCAGGATGCAAAGTGGTAGGCAGAGAAAAATACAGTTGAGTCCTGATTTCTTATTCTAAGAACCACACTCACAGGTTTAGCCATCCCTTGGTCAAAAGATTTTGAAAAGAAGACAGTCTCATCTATACTGAACATGTTAGATGTTTTCCTTGTCAATATTCACACACACACACAAAAATACCCACTGAATAACAACTGTTTATATTACATTATAAGCAATGGAGATGATCTAAAGTGCACAGAGATTCCTCATGGGTTATAGGTAGGTACTATCCTGTTTATATAAAGAACATTGGGGTCCCAGAGAAGCAAAGGATGACTTGGACAGAGAGCAGAACCATAGGGACAGTACAATCTCACACATGAGTAGAATGTACCTGATATCTTTACCGGTCCCACAAAAGTCACTCTCAAGATTTGACAAAAAAGAGTCCATACAATCCCATTGTTTGGGGGTGTTGGGGAGATAGATGGCTCAGCAAACAAATGCCTTTCCACAAACTTAAGTACCGAAGCTCAGTCATCAAGGAAGACATCCAGTATCAACTTCTGATCTCAACATGTGAATGGACACACATGCATGTGCTCACACCATACACACATGCAGTCAAACAAGTTTCAGTATTTCCTACACATGTACTATGATGCCAATACATTCTGTAGGACGGACTTAACCTTATGAGCCACAGGAAGCAACATCTGTACAATTTACTGTGTGCCATCGTTCATACACTGGATTTGAAAGAAAATATTTCTTTGAAAAAGAGACATCTGTTGGGAATTCTTATTATATGTTTTTATAGTTAAATCTTGCGTATGATCTGGGTTCAAATCTTTAAGCTCACAAAGGCCATGCTAAATAACTCTTGTTAATGGACAAAAATATATACAAATTACCTGCCAGAGGATTACAAATTGGGAGTTTTTTGTATCATGATTGTACAATTTGCTCTTAGTTTTATTTGTATTATTTTTAAAATATATATATTTTAAATGTACAGAAAGACCTGAGTCAAGTTAGACCCCTCAGTCCATTTGTCACCCCCTCTAAAAGCTCAGGTGACAACTCCTTAGCCAATGAGAGCTGGGAGGGAGTGCAAGGTGAAATTTTATTTTCTCTGTATGGCAGTATGTATTCTCTCTATATGTTTCCTTAATCTTTATATAATACTACTAGCATATGGGGCCAGACATTTCTGGGTGTGCCTTCTCTTTCTCTGTCTCTCTCTAACTGTCTCTGTGTCTATCTCTGTCTATCTGTCTGTCGGTCTGTCTGTCTGTCTGTCTGTCTGTCTGTCTCTCTCTCTCTCTCTCTCTCTCTCTCACACACACACACACACACACACACACACACACACATTCCTATCTCTCTTTCATTTGACTAATGATTTGGCAACTTCTCAATATTAGATCAATTAAAAAAATTAATCATGAAGATCATTGCTTTCTTCTCCTGTATAGATAAGACAAGCAAACACACACACACAAACACACACACACACACAAAATGACAAACAAAAACCTGTAGAGCTTCTCTTTCTTCCTGCCTCACTGACTAAATGAGCCCATTCCTATGACAAAATCATCTGGCAATGAAATGAGCTTCCTAGAACTTGATTTTCCTTTTCCTTCATTTTTAACTTAAAATTGATTTTCCATGCAATATATCTGATTACAGCCCCCCCCCAACTCCTCCCAGACCCTCCCCAATCCCCCACCCATCCAAACCACTCATTCTCTTTCTTGCTCTCATTAGAACACAAACAGGTGTCTAAAAAATAAAATAAAATAAAATAAAAGCAAAAACAAACCAGAATAAGACAAAGTAAACAAACAGATGGAGGAAAGGGAGCAAAAGGAAATCAGGAGAAACACATAAAGATGCAGAGAGACACATAGTCTCATGCACAGAAACCTCATAAAACCGCAAAACTAGAAAACCATAACATATACACAAAGGACCTATAAAGGGAAAAGAGGAAGAAAAAAGTCCAGACAAAGCATTATGACATTATGAGACAAAGACCCTCCGAATATGCCATTGGGTCCACTTCCTGTTGTCTATCTGCTGCAGAGGCTGGGGCCCTGACTTGAGTGGTTTTTATACCATCTTAAGGCTGGCTTTGCATCTAGGAAACTTCTAAAAGTTCCTAAAATCCCCCAAAACAAAGTTCTTTGGCATTGGCTGTCTTTGAAGGAAGCAAGGACCCATTCAAGGTCAAGTTCCAGTATCCATCAGACCATCCATAGGGACCCAGGGGAAGGGGTCTTGTGTTGGCAAATTCACACATTCTTTATGAGTTCGTTGAGTGACCGCAATGGTCAGCATCTAGAGCCTATTGCCAGAAAGCGCACACAGTTATTATCCTACCTCAGAATCTCCTCACTCCCTGGCCAAGAGCTAGAATAACTGGCTGAAGACCCGGGAACTTCTTCTAAAGAGCTACACAAAAGGCAAAGCCAAACAGCTCATAAAATTGTACTCCAGTCTGTAAAGCAGTGAAGGAGACACAGAGTAGGAGGTGTTTCCTTGGTTCTCTGTATTTTATGAGGTCCCAATAAGCTTCCTGGGGCTGCTGTAAAAGATCTTTTTTTTCTTTATAGTGGTTTGCCACAGGGAATACCCCTCACTCACCATCTCATATCCAGCCTAGCTCCTGCCTCCTCTCCACACCTTCTCTCCCTTTGTTCAGTTTACAGGAAGTTTTCCAAGTCCTGTCTAGGCTCTGTCAATGGAGGTATATTTGGTCAAAACATTTCTTTCCCCTCAAAGACCGGGCTCGCTAATTGCGCTGGACAGCATTCAAATTCGAGGCTCATCAAGTATCTGAATTGAGATTTTTGTTAAAGAATGACTAAGTATGATCTGAACAGACGAAAATTACAGTGCACCACCCAGCTCCCATTCAGGAATAAACAGAGGGCTGATTTCTCCAGCAGCAGGACGTTCTGAGACAGACCCTCAAATTCCAGTACCATTAATAATGGTTTCCATGGAGGATACCTGGTCCTGTGTGGCTATGTCTTCATCCAAGGTAGCTCATCCCTGTGACCAATCAACTGGTCACAGAGCCTCAACCTTGTCACCTTGACTGAGACAAGTGAGGTGATGGCTCTAGTCCCAGAGCTACCTGTGGATTCTCTTCCCTTCCACAGCCCACTGTACTTCCTGTCTGATTCGTCTTTCTTCAACTCTGTCAAGAGATGTTGATCTTTGAAGCTCCCAGTAACATCAGATCCAGATGGAATCTGCTTTCCAGAGAACCTAGCTTGTGATAGAATGAACCAAGAAATCAGGTTCAAGCAGGGTGAAATGATTTGTTTTGTGCTATTTTAATGGAATAATCAAGGCTGGATTCTTTTTTTTTTAAGTAATGTACATAGTTCATGACCTTAGAGATTCAAGAGCATGGCAGTAATGTGTACTTATCTCCAATGAAGGCTTCATGGTAGTTAGCAATATGACAGAGAAGCAATATGAAAAATGGATATTTCAGCTAATGCCATCCCTGTTGGGTCCTGGAGCATCTATGTTAGCTGAAATACCAAACAAAGGAGAGAGAGAACCTGTCAGGACCACATCCAGAAGTTAGGCATGGCCCCTTGTTGAGGGATGGGGCCACCCACCCATCTCAAAAAATTTAACCCAGAATTGCTCCTGTCTAAAGAAGACACAGGGACAAAGAGTGGAGCAGAGACTGAAGGAAAGGCCATCCAGAGACTTCCCCACCTGGGGATCTATCCCAAATGCAGCCATCAAACCCAGATACTACTGTGGATGCCAAGAAGTGCATACTGACAGGAGCCTGATATAGCTGTCTCATGAGAGGCTCTGCCTGAGCCTGACAAATACTGATGCGGTTCGTGCAGACAAATATCCTATTGAGCATGGGGACCCCAATGGAGGAATTAGGGGAAGGACTGAGGAGCTGAAGGGGTTTACAGCTCCATAGGGAAGAACAACAATATCAACCACACAAGAGATCTTGCTTTGAAACAACCCACTCTCAAGAGAACCTATGCTCTCTAGAAGACCAGCATCAATCCCTTATAAAGTAATAGCCTCCATTCTGTTGACCTATTTAACTTTTTACTGTGTCCCACATCTTACAGTTTCTACCATCATGATATCACCACATGGAGACCAAAACTTCACATGTAAACCAACAGGAAACACACTCAAAACACATCCAGAACACAGAAGGTGAGACTTTGAGACACAATCCCCCTGTCACTGGTGACCACTTTACTGGAGACATGGAGTACAACTGATGGGCTCTCATCACTGGGAGACAAAGTACTTACAAAGAAATATGCCAACAATGTGATCATTCTATAGAGCTGCCTCAGTGGATAAAGTGCTTGCTGTTCAAACACGAAGACCTGAGTTTGGATCCCTGGCTCTTGTGTAAACCTGAACATGGCAGCAGCCATCTGTGACCCCAGCACTTAGAGGCAAAGTTAGGTGGATCTTGGGAACTCATTGGCAAGCCATGCTAGCTAAGATGCTGTGCTCTGGATGCAGTGAGGAATCCTATCTCAAGAAAATACAATAGAAAAAGATAAAGGAAGAGGTGCCAGGCCTCTACACACTGATGTGTGGGTGAATATGCACAGATACATATCACACACACATACACAACACACACACACACAATACACACAAACAGATACCACACAATACACACAACACATACAACACACACAAATGCACATGCACATAACACACACAGCCTACACAATACACACATACAATACACACAAAACAAACGCACACATATGCAGGGAAACATGCCACCAAAAAGACAATGTAGTTGAGTGCCCACTGCTAAGCTTGATAGACTAATGTAGAAGAATGTACATCAGAGGACAGGAATAAGTCAACAACATGATGATTCTCCAGAGATGGCTCAGTGGATAAGTGCCTGCTGTTCAAACACGAAGACCTGAGTTCAGACCCCAACTCCCATGTAAAAGCTGAACATGGGAGCAGGCATCTGTGAGCCCATAATGTAGAAGAACGGAAGCTAAATGGGATAAGTCTGAAGTTTAATTGTAGCCAAGTGTGGTGGGCCCTGGGAACCTGATCTAGAGAGATCCATAGTTCAAGGACAAAGTGGGAACCACAGCAAGTCCCTGTGCAAAAAATCAAAATAAACAAAAAGCTTGAGTGTTGAGGTAGCTCAGTGGTATAGCACCTATCTTGTGCTCAAAGTTCTGTGTTTGAACCCCAACACTGTCAATAACAATGATGCGCTAAGAGGGGAAGCAGACAATTCCCAAAGCCACACAGAAAGAGGCTCCGACTGCAGTAGAAGCCTGTACTGGAAACAAAAGACTGAGCCAAGGAATTTAAATTCCTAATCAAGCCAGGATGACTATCAAGGTCAGAGCCATGCTTAGAAAGAATGGAGTTTCCATTTGTAATATGAAGATATCTGGGCTGAAGATACTCATAACTTCTCCAACTTCCCTGGATGTCTTTGAACCTACAAAAGAAACTGAAAAGATAATGGCATATGGAAGCCTTATAAACCTAAAAGGTTATCATTGCCATCAGAACAGTGATTGCATTATCGCCTCACTTCTGAGCTCCTACACTTTGCTTGGCAGAGAAAAGGTGACACGTGCTTCTGGACCATTGGGGTAAGACCTTCAAAGATTTACTGATGTGATTGTTCCTTAGACCACATGTGTTGGGCACATGTCTCAGGCACGCTGGTCAGTTCTTGCTTATCTATTCACATGAGCACAATGTCTGTAGGAACACGGACCAATGTCTCTGGAAGGTCTAGTACTACCGTGGAGGCACCTGAATAATGTTAACTGCTGATATATTTGCTTCAAGACAAGCAGACTATTCCTAGCCTTTTTTTCTAATAGGCTAGGAACAGAACTTGTCCCTTAGGGCAGTAACCACAAGCCATTTGCTAGGCTGAGCTGCTCTAGCAAACCAACTCATGCAGCCCAGTACCTGGACACGGGCTACTGTGATTGGGTCATGGTAAATCCGAGTCCTCCTCTGTTTGTAGAAGTCACACAGGGATATCAATGGAGATAAATTGGGGAGTAGCCTCTGGTACAGAGCTTGGCAAAACTTTTCTATAACATGTTACTGATATTTTAGTAGTGTATGAGCAAACAGGCAAAATTGAGGCGATTGTATTATACATGGATTTAGTTAATCATGGAAAATGCAACTGTTTACAACTGTAAACCATTTCATAGGTAAATCTCATTTCACAGGCTGCTCATAGAGAACAGACTCTAGTAGTGTCATGCAGATTCAATTCTTTTCAACATGAAGGTTGGGACTAACTTCTACTCTCCCTTTAACAATGAAGTATGTGTTTAAATTATCTTACCCAGTCTCCTTTGTACTTTCCACTTTGACATGCCAGTCTCTCCCTCTCCTCTCCCTTTCTCTCTCGCTCTCTCTCTCCCCCCATCCCCCTCTCCCCTTTCTCTCCACCCTCACCTCTCTCTCCCTCCCTCTTCCCCTCTCTCCCTATTCCTCCTCTCATCCCTTCATCCCTCATTCCCCCTCTCCATCAATTTCAGTTTGTGCCTGCCCAACTATTCTTGGGTATGGGGCCAGCCTCTAGAGCTGGTTGATCTACTAGCCCAGCGATCACACCTTAAAACACAAACAAAAACAAACAAACAAACAAACAAACAAAAATAAAACAGAGTCTCCCTCTCCAGGCAGCTATTAAAGAGTAAATAACTCTTCAGCCAGGAGTGGGACATCATGCCCACTTCCCCCACCCCCTTGTCTGATTTGAGTTTGCACGGGACATGAACATGCGGTCATAGCCTCTGTGAGTTCACGTAGGCAACAGCCTCATTGTGTCCAGGAACCAAAACAGTTCTGTTTTTATCCTGAAGCATTTTCTTCTGAAATATTCCAACTAGAAGAAAAAAAAGTGAAACACTTCTTCCCTTGTACCTCAATAAAATAATTATAATCTAGGTGCGATAATTGGAGTATTTAGTGTCTTGGCTGTTTTAATGGGATCTAAGATCAGAGAGAACCTAATGAGGCCTGCTTTAGAATTTAGAATACTGTCATCAGAAAATGTTTTCTTTTACATAACCTAGGATACGTCATGCTATAAAATGTACTACAGCCCTTGCTGCTTCATGCTGTCTGTTCCCAGGCCCAGGGTTGAAGTGTAATGAATCAGTTTTCCCTTGACACTTTTGTACAAACCAGGCATAGTTATTTGCATGTGAGTTCCTCCCTATTGGGCTGTGTGACCATCTGACTGACTTGTCACAGTTCAGCCTCCAGAATCAAGTGTATTACCTTTCACTTAGTAAACTTTCTACAGATGGTGGGCTAAGTGGAGTTGTTAAAGTTTGTATAGAGGGGTCAGTTTTTCTCTGTTTTCTCAGAAGACTACAGAAGAATCAAAATGTCTTTTTTGGTGAAGCCCCGAGGTTCAAGCGGGATACAGAAATTTCATGTGTAATTGCTATGTTTCTTACACATTAAAAATGGCTATCAACACCCGTTTCTTAATGGCCACTTAATCCTTGAGAAGGGTGCCAAGATCTTTAAGGGAGGAAAGAATAATACTCCAATGGGTGATGCCAGGACAGCTGGAGGCTTAAATGCAAAAGGGGCGGGGGATAGACCCCTACCCCATGCCATATACAAAGCTTGATTCAAAATAGATTAATGTCCCAAATATAAGAGCTGCAACCATAAAGAAAGATTAATGTCCTGAATATAGAAGCGCCGTGGTCATAAATACAAGGGCTGTGTTTTCCAAGATTACTCAGTTAGGACCCTGACTCTCATTTACAAAGCTACTTAAAGGGACAGAAAACATGCGAGCACGTGGCACCTCTATAAATGTTAGCTTTTAGACGGGGCCATTTGTAATGCTTGAGTCAAGCAAGAAAGATAAGAAGGACTTGAGCTTCCCACAGAGTCATCACCAGAACATTGTGTAAATGTCTGTCCTTCAGAGGAGACCTCTGCAGTGAGCTTTCGGCTTCGTCAGCAGGAGACGCTCCTGGGATGCCTCTCCTGAAGACACTCCTCAAAAGTACTTGGTCAAACTAAGTTAGAAAGAAAAGCACCTAGGCTAGATGAGTGTTTCCGGTTTAATATGGCCTTTGGGTTTTTTTTTCTTTTTTTCCTTTCTTTTCTGCTTGACAGGAGTTCACAGCCTTGTAGATGAGAGCACAGACACCCATGTTTACATTCTGTAATGACATCCTTGCCTAAGGTAGAGTCTCATTTCCTGCTGTCACTCTTAGGACATTAATAGGATGAAGTCCTTTATGCCTAAAGAAACTATGTGGCATCTTTATCATTTATCTAAAGATCCAGGAGAGGAAGGTTGTGGAGTTGTGAAACAGGTTGGACTCTGGAGTCTCTAACAACAGCTCCCTAGTGATGTGATTTCAAAGATCTTACTCATTTGATCCCCCTGGTTCATCATCTGTGAAGTGGGAGTGGCTATGCTTACCCACTGGGGCTGTTTGTGAAGAAGGGCGGATGTGTACCGTGCTGAGGACAGTCTATATAAGACTTTGCTGGCTGTCACCGAATCCATTCAAACACAGGCCCAGGACTGGATGACTAACTCTGTCGGTGTAGTACTTGCCTTATAAGTGTAAGGACTGGAGTCCAATCCCTAGAATGCAGGTAAAATCCCAAGCAAGTGGCTCACACTTGCAGCCTCTCCACCAGGAAGCAGAAACTGGCATATCCTTGGGCTTTGCTGTCCAGCTAGCTTAGCTTAACCCTTGAGTTCCAGGCCATGTGAGACCTTCTGAAAAAGAGTAATGATATTTTCTAAAGAACAATACCTGAGGCTGGACTCTGGCCTCCAGCTGTGGATGTATTCAGATGTATATATACCTGCACAAACATGTACACAGGAACACACATATACACAGAGTCCCTAATCTAAAGGCTGTAGCCCTGAAGATCATCTTTGAAATGGACACTGGTTCACCATCTCACCAGCTGTGTGATCGCTGGTACTTGCTCCCCGAGTCTGACTTTTCCCTCTGCCTAGTACACAAGGCTTTTGAGAAATGGTAATGAAATAAAGCATGTGAACTGTGGGGCACAGAAAATACTCAGTGCAGAATAGTAGACGTCTGGGTGGCTGTAAGCATAACTCCAAAGGAAATCCATCTATTAGCTCCATTCTCTGTCACATGTAGCCAACCCCATCTGGACATCAAATTTAGCAAGCATAAGGTCCACTTAGCTTATGTAACTAAATTAAGGTCTAATGATGGAACTAACTTTAGACACAAAGAGAATGAGAAAGAAGAAAGGAAGAGAATGAAGAAAGAGAGGGTGGAGGAGGGAAAAAAAGCTGAAGCATCAGATGCTAACAGCAAGATTCCACATCCTAAACTAAACATGGAACAGCCTCCCTAGTGGTAGGGAAATGACATCCTACAGTAAATGTTGACAGTACCTTGCCTGGTCCCTGATCAGGGAGTCAGTTGGAAAACATGCATTCCCGAACAAAAGACTTGCCCATTGTCCTTTATGGGAAATAACTTTGTGCTCTAAACACTAGCCATAAGAGAAGAACTTTCAAGAAGGGTTAGCTGCAGAGTAGCAGCAACACAAAGACAAATTTCTCTATAAATACTAAAAAAAGCTCAAAAAGATTTACAACAAAAAATTTTTTAAAAATATTCATTTCTTTAGGGGAAAAATATAGAAAGGACAGATTCTAGAAAAGAATTATGGACTGGACATTTCAAGCTTGATCTGCTGTCTGTATTTGGTATCTCTTAGTGATGAGGACCATTGCTCTGAGGATGAATGCAGTGGGATTCCTGTTCTCTTAATCCATCTGGACCAAAAGAAGAAGCTATTTTCAATACATAAACCCAAGTTTTTTTCCTTTGACCTCATGACTTAAGGCAGGCAGGCCATGCAATATGAGAGACAAACTGAAACCAAACCTGTTATTTCTTGTGATCAGAAAATCCACATTTTAGCAGGCTACCCTATATTTTATGAAGTTATCCAAAATGCCCTCCAGATGGAGACAGGGAGGATGCAGAAAGAAAGATCGGGTCGTACTTCATCTGACTCTTGTTCAGAAAGGAAGAGATGAGCTGAGAACTAAAGACATGTAGCATCAACCATGCTAGATAGCAGCTGAGCAAGGCTTCAGAGGTGAGCTATTTAGCTAAGAGATACATCTCATGGCTTGCTTCCCACACTGATAAAAGCACTGCAATCAAATCCATGTAGATTCCCAAAGAACATAGAGTCTTTGCCTCTGTGGTATTTCCAATACAACAAGGAGAGTTAAACAAGATGGTAGCCATGGAGAGCACTCAGAGAATCAAGAGCTCCAGTATAAGGCTCTCTTTTCATAGGTGTCTAATCATTTGCCCTATCCTTTTCAATACTTACATATAATGTGCTAGCCATGTGTGTGTGTGTGTGTGTGTGTGTGTGTGTGTGTGTGTGTGTGCATGCAGATGCACCAGCTACATCTCCAGGCCAAGACAACGTGCCCACTGCACAACCCTGAGAAACAGCTAAGACAAACTGGTTTTATCAGCAGCTCAAGTACCATGGAAAGGTTTCAACTTTTCACATCATTTTCCCCAATGATAAATAGCTCTTGGGGAATTTTCAAATATTCATCATATATTCTTCCTCTAATTTCCATGGAGGCTGCTTTTCTGGAATAGTGGATTATTATGGATGGTTAGAACAAAGAACCACAATTATGTACAAGGTGGAATTAGCATCTAGGCTCAGATAATCATTAACAGTTTTCAAGTGTTCAATTAAATATTTGTACTGTAGCATGTTACTGGACTCCAGGCAACTTTTTTTTTTAAACTGTGAAGTACCAACCTCAACAACAATGTAGAACAAAGAACACCATCTACCACCATGCACTCAAGGTCTCTCAAATTGTAACCACAAGAATGTACACAGCATCCATTTCCAACTGCTTCAGGAGGTAGTTATAGCTGAGATGAAAGCTGGGAGATCTAATAATATCTAGCTACTGAGTGATGAGGATAGGGTATGGCAAAAATGGAGTTTAGGGCCCTTGGCTATTGTTAGAGTAGAGAGAACATACAAGGACAAAATGAAAGTCAAAAACCGACACATTTCACCAGCATGACCCTCTGTTAGATATATACAATCAAAACTTCATTTTCTCTCTAAGGCCAAGTAGTAAGTGTTAATAACATAAATATTTTAGATGGATGCAGAGTCAATTTTCCTCAAGTAGTTTATGTCACATTTCACAGAATACAAACATGTGTTGTTGTATTAATGTTCATATTGATTTTATAATTAAATAGCATCGTGCAGTCTATGTAGTTGATGCAGTTTGCGGAAACATACAGATTATCAGGCTGAGACTTAGGAAAATTGGGCAATTTTCGGTTTTCGTGATAGGTCAAAGTTCACCTTCTGCAAGTCTTAGTTCAAGGTTCATCTAATTTTTGTTCTCTGTCTTGGGGATAACCTCACTAGGGAAGCTTAGACGAGTCAAGCATTTTAACCTGTAACTCAGAATGAAGGGTGCACCTTGAAGAGTCATGCTACCCAGATCCATTCTCAGTATTAAAAAGCAAGCACCTGACATCCCTTCCTAGCTCAAAGAGGAGTCCCTGCCAAGAACTCCCTATGAATAGTGTCCATATCTGTTCTTAGACAGAGCTCATGTGAAAAAGGAAGAGAAATAAAATTGTAGGCAGTTTCATAAGTTCTTGTTACTGAACCAGGCCCCGAACATCATGAAGGAATATATAGGTTTGAAGCAAAACAAACCCCAAATAAATAATAGCACCATAATATGATATGGATTGGTATACTAAGCATAAATTGCACCAGGAGGGAAACTCATATATGACTACCACCCCAGCCCACATGTAAGTAGTCCATGCTAATATGTTGAGAGAAGTCATGGACGGGTGCAGTGTGCTGGCATCTGGCTGCTTCTGGCAAGATGGCCTGTATGCTTTCAACGGATGTCATTTTTAATCATCACCGAACAGGGTTGACTCCCGTCGAACTCATCCTTACCAATAAACTTGGGTGGAGTACGGACCGAGGATCTTGAAAACCGAAGAATAGTCTTCACAGTGTCAGTATCAATGACGGTTACTCAGACTTCAGTAGACTACCGTCGGTGAACTTGATGTTAGTAGTAGTTTTCTGTCTGAGAAACCCCTGGACAGTAGAGACACCATGATGAACATTGAAAGATGGGTGAGGTCTCAGGAGAAGAATGCAAGCAAGGAACACAGGAGGGAAGCCTTCCTGAATGGAGACTTCTGCTCAGACAGCAATTGTTGCTGCTCATTCTTTTTTAGCTCAACAAACTAAGGTCTTTCAACAGTGGTAAGAGATACAAACTAGAGAGTGGAACTTTAGACTTGCTTCCTAAGCCATGAGTGAAATGGCAAAGGAAAATGCTGTAGGTCACTGTAAGGAGCCAAGCTGTTGAAGGATCGCAAGTTCCCTTGACCAGACACAAACAATCAGGCTTCTGTTTCATATCTGAAGAGAACATTGCTTACTGTGTTCAAAGTGGAACACAACAGCCACCCGAAGCAAGTTTTATATTACTAGGTCCTGACAGGCCTGAGGAGACTTGGGCATTGAGGAGAGTGTGTCACAAACCTTTACAAATCACAAAATGAAATGCAAACTAGTCCTGAAACACCTGACCTTGAACTAAGGCCTTTGGAGAACTAGTCACAGTATGCGTCACTCAAGCTAGGTTAGTGGGAAGGAAGAATCAGAGCTCAACTCTTCTGTCCCTGGTAAAAGCATGCAATGTTTGTGGGTGGGTGAATATTCAACCAGCTTCCTGCTAGCTTTCTCAGTGATGACCTTAGAGTTTATGTTTTGATCTTTAATAGTCATGGGGATCAGACTCCATCAACTTAGGAATCTTCACACTGAAGAGAAATGAGAAGGGAGTGTGATTGTTCTCTTCCGTGTCTTCAGAACAGGAAGTTGATGCCTTCACCCATTCACCTGGCCTCTCGATGACTTGCTTCCACAGGCTCACATTCACTCCGGTGATTGTTTACAAGTCTTGAGAGATGGGGAAGAGGTTGAGTAAATAACTTATTTGGTAAAAGGATTTTCATGCGTACAGAGAGTACTGAGTTTGACTCTTTGAAACCCTGTCAAATACTGAGTGTGGTGTGGTACGCTTGTAATTCCAGCACTGGATAAATGGAAAGACAGAGAGATCCCTAGGTTTGCAGGCCAGCAGAGTCTAATCAACAAGCTCCAGGCCAGTGGCTCGGGCTCAAAAGAGAAATGGATGGAGCCTGAGGGACATCTCTTGGAGTCAACATATGACCTCCACATGTGAGTACACATAAACAAGCAAGTAAGCAAACACACACACACACACACACACACACACACACCCCCTTCATGGGAAGGGAGGAATGGAGGGACAGATGGAGCAAGAGAAGAAAGGAGAAAGAGAAAGACAGAGATAGAGAGAGAACACTATGATAGAGCCAGCAATAGTAATGTCATGGAGTCAACTATTCCAGGCAGAGAAGTCAGCAAGATGCAGATGCTTGACCTAGGTGAGGACATTCCTTCTGGTAGTACAACTAAGAGGAGCCACAGGGTCAGGGAACAATGGACCTGGAGAACACAGGGTCCCCATGCATTTTCTCTCTTGGAGTAATCAAGTATAAAGTTGATTCTTTGTGCTATCAACCATCAAGGCTCTGAAACTACAAAACCAGGCCCCGTTTCTAGGAGGCTTTTAGGGTGTCTGGAGCTAGCCTCCAGCATTTCACTGACACTCCAGAGCAACCTTCAAGAGCAGGTTCCATTTTTATCCTCTTTCACAAGTCAGAAAACATGGGCTTAAAGATTAAGGAACTTGGCAAAACTGTCCTGCTGGTAAGTGCTAGAGACTCCACACCAAAGGCAAATGGCACCCAGGGTGGGAGGGGGGCAGTTAAATGGCCTCTGCTATTGTTTGAACTCCCACCCCACACTCAGGATTAAGAATCCCAGCAGACACAAATTTAGGTATGTTCTTCATAAGCCAGGAAGCAAGATGGGGGACAGTAAGAGAGGAGCCATATGGAAAAGCCAGTTTCTTGTTCCTGGTGCCTCCTCTGAAGCTACTCAACCTCAATTGGGAGAAGCCTGAGGTCTGGGCTGGCCCCTGGGTGGATATTTCCATCCATTCTGAGTGCTGAGAAGCCTTCAGTATCCTTCTCCCAGTGTGGTTAGAGGTGGAGGAGAGTCTGGGCCTCAGTGCCAGGGACCACACCCCTTTGTCAGGAACATGCAATTAAACAAGAAATAAAAGGGGGGAGCAGAGAGCGAAGACATTGCCGCCCACCCCCCACTTTTCTTGAGCATTCATTCTTACAAGTGCACACACATGTAAGGCAGGCGGATGTCTGGCCCTGGGGTCCACGAGCTTCTGGTGAGACATTTTCCACCTGGTGCCATTCTGCACTAAACCCTCCTCAAGCCCAACCTGAGGCTCGGACCGTCGGTGGGGATATTTTTAAAGGCATGACACACGCGGAGAAGTGTGACACACTCGGTTTTCTCAGTGGGTGGGGAGAGGGCTATTTCATGTTGTTCTTGTCACCGAGCCCAACGTTACAAGTGTGCCCTTCATTACTACAACGAGAGGCTTCTGCAGCCCAAGCCAGCACAGTGTGTTCCCAAAGATGGGAAAGTAACCTGGGCAGTGTGCGAAAGAGGGAGTGGAGGCCTCTGGGGACAGGACCTGCCCTGCTAGACGCTCCTTTGCACCTCAGGTTCTTGGCCACAGTGTATAACATGTCCCAATGGCTGCTACTTAATCCCCTGTGTTAATCAATTACTGCAACTGAAAAATTGCTAGATTCTTGGTTATTGAGACCTCCGTCATTCCATGAATGATTGGTGCTGTTTTGTTCCCCCACTTCTTAATCCCCCACTTTCTTTTTAATGGAGGGGGGGTATGTGCACATCACACTGAACATTTATAGGAGCATTATAACTAAATACCTGTCTCACCATTTACACGGAGAGATGCTAGTCAAAGGGCTTCATTGTCTCCTTGGGGTGAAGTGGGAGACAGTGGGTACACCTGCCTTGGGCACAGGCAATAAAAAGGTAAACTGAAGGTTGAGAATTTAAAAGCAATTACAGAAATAAGAGTGGGCCTGCTTTTCTCTTGGTACCTTGCACTGGTGAGTGTAAATATCAGTTGTAAAGGATTTCTTTCTCTTTAAGAAATCCATCCCCACCATTTCTCCCCACTTTGCCCCCCAAAAGCTGCTTTGGAGGAGGGAGTTGAAAGTCTGGATTTGTAAAATCAGGTTCAAGTTCATCTTATTTTCTACTAATGGAATGCAGCACTTGCATTTTTTTGATAGCATCCCGATTTCCCCTCTTTATTTTAACAGGAACATAAATGTTAGTCCCTTCTGAGCAATGAGGAGTGAGCCGTCCCTGTGTGATCTCAAATGCTTGAAAAAGGATCTTGTGGGCAAAGGCATATCCCCGTGGCTTGCAAGAATAAGGACCTGGATTCCATTCACAGAATACACATTAAGAAACAAGTGGCTAGACATGGTGGTGTGCACTTACACTGAGAAAGCAGAGGTAAGTGGACGCCTGGGGCTTGATAGTTAGCCTGCTAGGTAGTGCCAGACAAGTGAGGATCTGTGCATCAAAAAATAAAATAAAAGGCCGAATGTGTCTGAAAAATGACACCTGCAGCAGTATTCTGACTTCCACATACATGAACACATGAACATGATAACATGCCTCTCTCTCTCTCTGTCTCTCTCTCTCTGTCTCTCTCTCACACACAGGCACAAACACCTATATGTATACATAAATACATACACATGTATACACATAAATGTACACATGAACACGCATACACACAAGTGCATACATGCACATACACACAAGAACATACACACAGTATACACACAAGCACACATGTGTACACATGCACACATTCACATGCATGTGTACACATGTATACATAAATGTATACACATATATACATAAGTGCACACATGAATACACACACACGTGCATACATGCACATGCACACAAGCACACACACACACACACACACACACACACACACGAAGAAAGTGGCTCTCAGAAAGACGGTACCTGGCTTTGTGACCACTCTGATTTTCTCAATGTTCCTTTACAGAAGGCTCAGGGTTGCCTCTCACATAGCCCAGAGTCAGCTGCATTTCATTGTATCTCCCTACTTCTTTAGGGTCTGGACCAAGCCTTAGCCATTTCTAGATTATAACAAAGGTCTACAGAGCACAATTCAATCACCAAATTCAGCCCAGTGTCTGTTAGAAAGAGGTCTTAAAACATTGGCCTACATGCTATCCACAAATGATTTGACTTTGATGACAGAATTCAGTCTTTGGGCCTTAAAAAGTCTAAACAATTTTCTCTCTGAGCCTTTCTAGGAAACATTCACCAGACATCACACTAGAATATCTGTATGGCCGTTAGCTGGATGTATTGTTTCTTTTCTTGATCTCTTACAATTCATTCTCTACCAGGCAGGCAGCTTTGTTTGTTTATATAAGTCATACCATGATAGAATATGACCACTCAAAGCTGCCCATTAGCATCCATTATAATAAGAATAAAACACACTCTTCATTCCCCGGGCCAAGAAGATCTCACAATCTGTCCTCTGATTCCTCTCATAACCCCTTGATACAGAGAAGCATGATCTCCCAAATTTATACACTAAAGCTCCAACACCCAGTGTGTCTGTGTACAGGAATAGTTCTGAGGAAGGCAGTAAAGATTTAATAAAGTTGTAATGATGGAGTCTTGATCTAACAAGCCTCTTAGACATTTCAAAAGAGAAAAGTGGAAAGCCACCTCTCTCTTGCATGAATTAGGGAATAGCTTAGAAAGAATGAGAATATGTCTGTCTATAAGCTGGAAAGAGACTCCCTGCCAAAAACAAAATGGGACTGTATCTTGATCTCGGACTCCAGAAGAGGGAGGGAATGAGTTACCGTTGTTCAAACCATGAAGACGCAGGATTTTGTTGTGGCAGCTTGATGGAAGACCTTCTCTCTGTCTCTGGTACTCTGACCTGTTATCCCTGGAGGAAGGTGTTCTCCTGGTTACCTGATGCTTCCTCTTTGTTCTCACTGAGTGTTCACCCCACTGGATCCTGCTAGGGCTGTGACTCCTTATAGTTCAAGAAACACCACAAGGATTAATCATTGTGAATTTGGCTATGTTTAGAATCACCTAGGCGAGGTCCTTCGGGGAGTATCCATCCATGGCGGTATTTCTAGAGAGGTTTAATTGAATGAGAGTCATAGCATCACATGGGTTATGATCCCAAACTGGATACAAAGAGGAAATGGAGAGAGACATCTGGGTATCAGAACTCATTTCTGTTTCCCAACCATAGATGCAAGGATGTCAGATCCCCATACTCTTTCACCAGGCCTTCCCACCAGGATGAACTGTATTCCTTCAAACCATGAGCCAGAGGAAACCCTTTCTTCTTTAAGTTGTTTTTGTCAGATGTCCTGTTCCTCAACCAGAATGGTAAAATGATGACTTTGGTTTAATGTCATTTTTCTCTGACTCTATCACTGACCAAGATTTTAAAATGACACCTCCCCCCCCCCATCCCTCTTGATACACGCTATCCACCAGATTCCATGATTTAGTGTTTGATTCTACATTAGCCCATTGTTTCTGATATTATATACTCTATAGAATAATCCATTTTGATGATTGATTTCCCTGTGTTATAAAGAAAACAAGAAGAGTCTATGGTATTTCATAGGTACAAGACCCAGACTGTAGGGAAAGGTCATGTTGAATACTGGGATGAGAAAACCTGTGGTAGACACATAAGTGTTCAAGGGAGCAGAGGGAGAGTCACGAATTCCATTTTTATCAGATGTCAGGGTGACGATATCTCATAGTCAATTAGATATACAAGCTTGGAATTCATGAGAGAGATGGGGGTTAAAGATAAAAAATATGAGTCACACAGATTTAGATGATATTTAAAGCCATGATCCATAGCAAGGTTTGTTAAGTAAGAAATGTGGATTCCTAAGAGAAAAGCCCCAGGAGCTCCGAGATTCACAAATATTTACAGGCTGAGGGATGAGGTGCATCAAAGCTAAGGGAAAATGACTCTATCAAGGGGACAAGAGAAACAGTAGAAAAAAACAATGAAAGGCTGGCATTCCCAGTGCTGAAGAAGTACCAGAAAAGGAATGGATGTTCTGGGCCTGAGGTAGGAGATGAGTAAAGGAGACAGAAACTTTGTGAGGTAGGGCCCATAAGACAAAGGTGATAGGAAGGTGGGAGGCAGAACTGAAGATAATAATTTCCAAGAGTTCCTCTTAACATGGCAGAAAGAAAAATGTTGTAGCTGGAGGAAGCTAAGAGGAAGGGGACAGGGAGCCAGAAGGGAGTTCAGTGCACTGTGGATGGTAAGTACTAATAGATGGTAAAGACACTAGGCTGAAAACACCGTGTCACGATCAAGATTGGTCACCGATGAGGTGACATGTTTACAGTGGATATGGATGGAATAGTACCCTTTGCTGGGACCTTGATACTGATGGAAGGGAAGGCAGAAGACACGGGGCTAGAAGAGGTAACGAGGTGACTCATTTTTAGGTGGCTGCCTGCTTGTTTTCTCAGTGAGTACAAGGTGAGGTCATCAACTGAGAGTGAGGGGGTGGATGTCAGGAGAGGAGATGTCACACAGTGGCCCGGGGTGGAAGGACTGAGTTGACCAGGGAAATGTAGAAAGATTGCCAGAGATTGCCAAGGGCCCATGGGAGGTCCATAGTCAAACATCAAGGCATGACCATGCAGTCCTGCCCCATGTCTTTCTCCAGCTGGCCCGAAAAACACTGATCCGGGCTTATGGGAAGAACGTGTCTATGCTGAAACTGGGAGGAGATGTTCAGATCTATAGACTGGAGAGAAGAGTGGGGGCTGTGTGCTTATGCCATGATTGTGATGTCAGAGAAGATAATGAAGACACGGAAGAATGGGGTAATCAACCCAGAGGTCATTGTGTCCAAGGACTAGAAAGAGTGAGGAATTTTCTGAGGTCAGGATCATAGAGGTATTTGTCTAGGAGGTGGTAAATGGTGGATGGCGAGTGGGATCCTCCACACGAGATTTGAGAAGCCATCAAGGAATCCCACAGTAACTGCACAGAGCTGAGAAATGAACAAGCTGTCAAAGGGGGAGAGGAGAGCATCCTTAGAAAAGTAAAACACAAAAACAAAACAGAACAAAACAAAACAAAGAAAGAACAAGTGGAGAGGTGGGGAGAGAGATGCAACTTCTGCTGGGATTGTTGGCATATTCTTAATGATTTTAAGTGTGGTGGTGCCCATGGTGTGACCAAAGTGCTCAAGAGTAGGAGAGAGTAAGAGCTGGCCAGGGGAAAAGCAGTTAGTGCATGTGGTCTAAAGCCATGAGTATCAAAGGAGCAGAATTTCAAGAAGATAGAAAAGATGGTGAGATGGCCTGCGGATAGAATAAGGAGCTAGAAAGATGCACAGCTGCCTTGTAGAGATGCTGCAGAAGGTTAAAGGAAAGCCAGGGCTTCCGAGAGTGCAAGGAGCATCTGAGCTTCAGGGCTTCCGAGGGTGCAAGGAGCATCTGAGCTTCAGGGCTTCCGAGAGTGCAAGGAGCATCTGAGCTTGTCATCATCAATAAGTATGGCTCATTATAGGTGCAGTAAGCAGGTTTTAAAAGACCACATAGTGTTGTTAGACTGGGTGATATGCAGAGTTATAAGATGAGAAAAGTCTATGCCTGTTTCATCCAGAACAAAGTACACCAATCTATGTAGCTTATGAGAACAGAAGTATACAGTGTCATAGTTCTGCAGGTCATGTGTGTGTGACATCGGTGTCAGCTGTGCCACATAACCTCTGTGACCCAGAGGGAAAGAGCCTCCTTGCCAGTTCCAGATTCTGCAGCCCCAGTCTGTCACTACAGTCTCCACAGGATATTGTACGGTCTGTCCCTCAAACAGTCTTTACTCTGTGCCTGGCTGTCTAGGGGTCCAAATTTCTCCTTTTTAATAGGGACACCACTCATGTTGGATGAGGGCCCACCCTAATGACCTCATCTTAACTTGATTAAATCTGTGTGCCTGGGCACTTGAGCTGTTACAATAAAAACACTATAAAACTGGTCACTCACAAGCAACAGACATTTGTGTCTTACAGTTCTAGGGGCTGGGAAATTTAAGATCAAAGGACCAACAGGTTTGGGAGCTGACAAAGGCTCCCTTCCTGATAGACAGGTACCTTCTAATGATGTCTTCACAGGAAAGGCAAACAACTTTCTCTCTGCCCCCAGAACTTCTAGTCCCATCCATGACAGCTCTACCCTTGTGGCTTAATTTCTTCTAATATTACATGGGGGATCAGGTGTAGCCTCTCCTGCCAGCACAAAAGGATCATCCACCTCCATTCACTGCTCCCCCCATATAGAAACATACCTGGCATCATGTACAATCATAATAATCTGCAAGTATGCTAAGTCCTAACACTCTGGGCTTCTCGGGGTTAAGGTGTTAGCACAGATCTTGGGGATATCACAATTCAACCCATAGGAAGGTCAGGCTGACATCCCATGGTCCTCTACTATTTACACACAATGGAGTGAATTCTGGAGTTTTCTTGTGAGGGCAATCAGTTTGTGTCCTGGGATTGTTGTCTAAATGGGTGAGTGAGAAGAGAGGTGTCGTGGAAAAGAGGTGTGGTCCCACAAGGATATAGTGGACATATTAGTTCAAGGCAGTGTGAGCCTGCTTTGTAGATTGCTGTGGGTCGGTTGGAGCTAAGCAGTCAGTAAACCTTTCTGTTACTCGAGCACTAGTTGACTAGATTCAAGTTACACTGTTCTAACTCTAACAACAACAACATCAATTGGAAGAAAAAAACCACCTGGGTTGTTTTGTCCTCAGAGGCTCTGCACACACTATCCCACTGCTTGGAGAAGTCTCTCAGAGCTCATGACAGCTGGCTTCATCTCTCTTCCAAGACAGATCCTCTCAAAAACCTACTGTTTAGAGAAATCTGCCATGGCTATCCCTGCTAGAGTCCGACTCCATCCATTGCTGATTGGCTCGTCGTTTTTCTGAAAAGGTAGCATTCTCCACCTTGTTCCCATGGTTACTGCTCGCCTCTCCCACCAGCATCAAACTTCACAAAGTCAAAAGCCTACCGACCTCCATCCACCATTGAACCATAGCTGGCAGAGATAGGAACAACAGCAGCAAAAGGAGCCATCCTGACCGCGTCCCTTGTCTAGCTTAATGAACGTGAGCATGCCCAGAGCATCAGTCATCCGTGCTTTCTTATTCTCATCTATAAATGAAAGAGATGGAGCCCAGGGTTAATGGTGTAAACCTGTAATGCCAGCTACTCAGGAGACAGAGAAGGGAGAATTGCAAGTTCATCGCCTGCCTGCGTTACATACCTAGTTGGAGGCCAGCCTAGAGGAAAGGCAAAATGGGCCAACACTTTCCTACAGTCACTGAATTAGGTCCAATACCCAACGCTGACACAACCATGCCCCCCCCCCAAAAAAATGTGCTTAGGTCTTATCTTTGAGATGCTTTTAAGTCTCTCAACACCAGTCACATGACAGCCTGACACCACAAGACAGCCACTGGAACACTGACGTTTAGTAAACAGGTTAATATCTTAAAGCCAAGAGAAAAAAAAAGCCCCAGTGGGTTATACCATTAAAAATAGCTATGTATTGTTCTCTACTAACAGATGTCATTTGGACAAAGAATGGTTTTATTCATATGCCCTTAGAGCCTTCCCTTAATTCTTTAAGCTGAGGCTACACTGTCAGAGCAGTGCCTGGAAAGATGGCTAAGTAGTTCTTGCTGCTCTTCTAGAAGATGGTAGGGGGATCCCAGACCCCATGGTGCTTTCTATTGCTGTGACAAACATGGTGACCAGAACCAAGTTGGTGCTACATGTCAGAACCCCATTTTATCACTGCAGGAAGTCAGAGGGACTCAGGCAGGAACTGGGAGGCAGGAACTGAAGCAGGGACCTCAGAGGAGCACTGCTCACTGGCTGGCTTCCCACAGCTCACTCAGCGTGCTTTCTTATACAAGCCTGGATCGCATGCCTAGGAGTGGCCGTTCCCACAGAGGGCTGGGCCCTCCCATATCAACCACGAATCAAGAAAACACACCACACACATTGTTCCACAGACATGCCCACAGGCCAATCTGATGGAGACACTTTGTCAGTTGAGGTTCCCTCTTCCCAGGTGACCCGAGCTGGTGTTGACATCAACGATTAACCGGCTCACTTGTCAACGTGCCCCCGGCTGCCTGTAACGCCAGTGCTAGTGTATTTGACACCCTCTTCTGTCCTCTATGTCACTTCCTGATAGGTGCACATAAATATGCACATGCATGAATGTACACACACACACACACACACACACACACACACACACAAAACGTCTTCTTTAAAATGTGAAGAGTAAAATAAGCAAACAAGATAGCCAGACTTACAGGTACTGCTATGTTGAAAGCCATCTTAGATCTTTGGGAAGGTTCCATCTGGTTCTGGTTTTTCTTCTTGTATACTAAAAGTTTACACAGAGTTTCCCAAACAGTAGAAGTGGTCTCTCCTAAGAATCAAAAAGGAGTTTTACTAACCGATCTTACTCAAGATTCTTTTTTAAGTTCTTGAAAGTAGTAACGAGGCTCGTCTGTCTGTCAGTTTTTCCAGAATCATGAATCACGGGGTCTGCCGTACCCCAGGTCTTGAGCTAGGATGAGGAATAACTTTTCTCAAGCTTCTAGGGGCCTTGCTATTGCTTTTCTTCCAAGTCTGCTAACTGTAAATCCTTCTATTTATTCCACCACCCTAGTCTTTGTCCCAGGGCTTTACTGTCTGAAGAAGAAACATGAAGTGACAAAGGCCACAGCTGTTTGAACCAGCCTTCCTGGGCCACATTGATATTGGTCCACATTATCTCTGCGTGTGTACATGTTCACATGAGTATGTTCATGTGTGTGTGTGTGTGTGTGTGTGTGTGTGTGTGTGTGTGTGTGCACCGACCAGAGGGCCAGCAGCTCTCTACTTGTTTGTTTTAAGAATTTTTAAAATTTATATGGGTGGTTTGCCTACATGTATGTCGGTGTGCCATACGCCTGCCTGGTGGCCTTCACAAGAGGGCATGAGATGCCCGGAATTGGAGCCACCGGATGGTTGTGAGCGTCCTTGTGGGTGCTGGTAGTTCCCCTGGAAGATCAGCCAGGGCCCGTGCTGAGTCACCTTCTGCAGTCCTCTACCTTATTGTTTTTGCATCTGTGTCACCCACAGAGTGTGAAAATGTTCAGCTGGCTAGACTGGCTGGCCAACGAACCCCAAAGCTGGTCCTGTGTCAGCCCAACTGCCCAGCTGGAGTTACAGTCTTCCTGTCCTCGTGCCTGAAGTCTGCTCCTGCAGCTTGCTCTGTAAGCACTGCTTGACTCTCTGAACTTCTTCCTCATCCCCAGCATTGTTAGCTTCATGATCAAAGACTATCCCTTCCTTTCCCGCCACCCCCCCCCTTTCTGTCTATCCTAATTCCACAGCTGAGCCCAGAAGAGTCCTGGGCAGGTTAACAGGCATGCTGGAGGGGTGTCAGGATTTTACTGAGGCCGAGAGATGGATGCCAGCAGCCTAGCAAGGCGGGAAGAGAGGCAGGAAGAATCCTGGAGGCGAAGTCTGACCCCTTTTTGAAAAAATGACTGGTCTAAGGCTTCACACTTGAACTCCGGGTTTTATAGTTCTATAAAAGGCAGCTGACAAAAGAGAACCCGTTTTGGGAGGGTCCAGCTGGCGGGGCCTGAGCCCGGAAGGAGCTGCCTCAACCTTGGAAGGGGCCAGGGTTGCTTTTTTCATCCGTGAGGTCAGAGCGGATGGGATTCCCACTCCTGCTGGAGCCTGGGAGAGCAGACAGCCCCAGCCCAGCCTGACGGGTGCCAGCAGCAACTAGGCGCTGCCTTCCTGGCTCCACAGCAGGAGCCTTTCCTCTACGGAGACTCTGTGCAATGCTTGGAAGGGAAGCTAGCCCATCCTGTGCTGCTGTCTGCCCAGCTGAGGAGCCTGCTCGCCCCTTCTTTGGCTGCCCTGCGCCCCACACCCTGCTCAGCCCACGCAGCTGCCACCCTCAGACCCCCACTTCGAGACCGGGGGAAGAGCTGCAGTGTCTGACTCACAGGCAGACACCTCCCTTCCCCCTGGACTGTAGAATCGCTCCCCAAAATGAAAACTTTTTTTGAACTCGATAGTTATTTTCCATTAAATCTCTTTTTTTAATTTTCTTCTTTTTTCTTTTTTTTTTTTTCTCTTTTGCTTTTGCTTATTCACTTCAGACCCGTCCACTGCGCTGGCCTCAACTGTGCAGTTTCTGTGTGGACAAAGCTAGTAGCTCTCCAAGCCCTGGGGGTTTGGCATGAAGGAACTTCTGCTCACTCAGCCCTGACTCAGAGGAGGTACCTTCTTCTTGGCCAGAAGCAGGGCTGCTCAGCTTCAGGGAGAGGCCAGAGAGAGAGAGAGAGAGAGAGAGAGAGAGAGAGAGAGAGAGAGATGGAAGGGAGCCCAGGAGGGCAGAGGCAGAGGCAGGCGCCTCAGAAGGGAGGGCTTGCTTCAGGAAGGCTTGCTTAGGGGAAGATCTGAGAAGGTTTCAGAAGCCCTTGGCTCTGGCCAGCAAGCAGCTCACATCATACCACTGATTGGTCTGCCCTATTCCTTCCTTCCTTCCTTTGGCCTGTCTGCAAGGCCAAGAGAACAAGGCTGGAGTAAAGCCCCAGGGAAATTCTGCTGAGTGGCCCCAAGTCCCCAAATCATCCATCATCATCATCAAAAAGGCTCAGTCTACACAACATGGACACATTGCAATGTTTCTCTGTGCTGCCCTGTGACACATTCATCCCCTCAGCACTCAGTCCTCTCTCTCTCTCTCTCTCTCTCTCTCTCTCTCTCTCTCTCTCTCTCTCTCTCTTTCCTCCTTGGAGAACCACTGCAAAAAATTTCCTAAGAAATACAGACATGGTGGTGCATACCTGTGAGGTATGCATACACAGGTGGCTATGGGAGGAAGGATGCCTTGCCCCAAGTTTGAGGACAGCTTGGGCTGTATAGCAAAGCTATCCCAAAACAATCAAAATGAAAAAGTGAAGAAGGAAGTAAAGAAGAAAAGAAGGGGAACTTGAAGAAGAGGAAGAAGAGCAGAGGGGGAGAAGGAAGGGGGAAGGAAGGAGAAGGAGGAAGAGGAGAAGGAGGAAGAGGAGAAGAAAAGGAAGAAGAAGGGGAGGGAGAAGAGGAAAGAAGTGAGAGGAAGGGAGGAAAGGGAGAGAGAAGGGATTCTCCTCAAAGAATACAATCAAAATACCATAACTTGAATCTGGTTCCTTCCATCTGAACCTTACATTGAAATTTGACTCTCCACAGGAAAAAAAGCATTGGGAGTAGAAATGAGGCCTTTGAGGGATGATAAAGCCTTTAGAATAGACCAGTAACTCCCTCAGGACTGGATCTGTTACCATAAAGGGGGTTGTTGCAGTGTGTGGCTGCCCCTGGGCTCTGTCCATTTTGCCCATGCCCATGGGCGTTTCCATCATGCCCACGGGCACTTCCATTGTTCCCTGTGAGCTGAGAAGCAAACCCGGGTCCAGTAAACGCCACAGACTTGCTCTAGAGCTCTCGGGTCTCAGAACCTCTATTCTCTTTACCCTTTATTTTTATTCGCATGAGGTTTGTCTGCGTGGGTGGGTGGGTGGGTGAGTGAGTGTACATGCATGCAATGTGCCCAGAGAGCAGAAAAGAATGTGCGCTCCTCTGCACATGGACACCTGTGAGCCATGGGTGCTGGGACCCAAACCCAGCTACTTTGGAAGAGCAGCAAGGGTGCTTCGCCACCGAGCCATCTCTCCAGCCTGAGAACCCCTATTCTCTATAACTCATCAAGTTGTAGGTATTGTGTTCCCGACACAGAAGATGATCTCAGACGCAGTACGTCCTCAACTGGAGAGCAATGAGGAGGGAACCTTCGGATGCCACCTCTTTGCGTCTCCCTTCCATTCTTTTGGTACATTAAAAATTAAAAAAAAAAATGCCAGTGCTCCTTGCAATGACATCTGACATCCACCCCTGGTATGGAGCATTCCTGAGTACCACAGGTGTAAAACCGGGCAACACGGGACCTGGGGGTTGGGGGGAGTCCTGTGACAACAGAGCAACTCTCAAGACCAGGAGAGGAAGAATGAGTCGTGAGTCATGGATGCTGTCCTGTGGGTGAGAACGTGCTCAGGTCACTCTTCCACCCGCCTGGGTGAGCTCACAGAAACTGCTGGATTAAACAACAACATCCTTCTAAAGGACTTTTCGTCATCTCCTATCATCCACTGCAGTTGCCCCTGAGAGAGTGGACCAAGTGACTTATGTCCACCATGAAGAGAGAAGTCTGGGATACAGCTGAGCACTGACATTTTACTGATTTTTTTTTTTTAATCAAATACGTAGCAAGCAGAAAATGAAGCATCCTCTTGGACTTGGTATTATCACGCAAGGACTCCAGCACCCACATAAGACCAGTAAGTGCTCATTTGAAGCTGCAAAGGTAGCTATGTAGTAAAGAGGTCTCAGGATCATCCAGGAGCCCTGGGCTTAATCCCCAGCACCGAGAGACAATGCTATGTCTGATGCAGGAGCTGGGACTTTGAAGATGGTTCAGTGGACAAAGAATTTATCTCTGAAGTGTAAGGAGTAAAGTTCAGATCCCTGGTGCCTATATCAAATCAAGCCGGGCATGGCAGCTCACCTGTAATCATTGTGCTCAGAGAGGCAGAGACAGGCTAAGTAAACTAGCCAAAGGGCCGAGCTCCAGGTTCAGTGAGAGGGCCTACTTCAGTAAATAAAGTAGAAGTGGTTAAAAATGATCCCTAACACAAAGCTCTGGGCTACATACATACATGTGGGTGTACACACATGAGCCCATACCTGTGAACACAAATACATGCACATGGGAACATTTTTTCAAATAGAAAGAGAATCTTATTCTACCTGTTTTTCTTAATAACTTCCTTGGGTAGACATAAAAGAACATTCTAAAAGACCTAGATCTTAATGTGGCTTGCTTTAAAAGCCAGATCAATGCAAAAATACAAGCCAGATTCACTGTTGGATGCTCTAAACATGGAGAAAGGAGAAAAGCCAGGATCTCATAAATGCAGCAGCCTTTAGATGAAAAAGGCAAGAAAACAGATTCATTCCTGAGCATCCAGAAAGACTCCATCTCAGGGCTAACTGGGCCTTGCATTTTTAGCCCCATGAAACTTGCTGTTGATTTCTGTTTGCTGGAACTGTAACATGACCAGCATATGCTGTTTAATCCATCGAATCCACCAGTTTCTGTCACAGCATCCATAAAGACTAATAGGCATCAACAACCCTTCCTGAGCCTCCTCATCCATACACATGTGCATCTCCACCCACAAAACATTAACTAATAGCCTGGATTAAGTCTGCATAGCTAATTCCCCAAGACCTCTCATAGGGTCTCTCTTGACCATGACCTCTTCTTATGTTTCCACCTCGCCGCTGCTTCCTTCCCTCTTTTCTTCCCTCCCTCCCTTTAAGAAATATTTCATCTATAACATCTATAGCATTTGAAAGTGGGGGGAATGTTCGAGTTCTCAGCAGAATATAAGGAAAGAGCTCAAAACCTCTTCCCTTGACTCCTTCTTCCTGGTGCTGGGTCCCATCAGCCTCCTTGGGTACCATCTTTGTTTCTTGGAAAAGGAGGAGAGAGCATCATTTATTACATGGTGTGGTTGAGAAAATGAGTGTAGGATGGCACATGCTTGCATTTGACCCTTCCAAGAGCAATCAACAAACAGTCTTTTTCTCCGTTCACCCTGCTTTGTGTACATTACAATACGGTATATTATCCATGGGTGGTCCTGATCCCCCAAGTGCTGGAGCTCCATCTGCCTATAAAAATTATTATAAAAGTTTCCCAGATTGCAGAAACTAGCATGTTTTGTTTGTTTGTTTGTTTTTTGTTTTTGTTTGCATCTAAGGGCTCATTACATGGTTTCTACAGTCTCCTGTGGCCCTTTTCCCTCTGACCTCAAGCCCATTTGTCTTCCTTCTGTCCCCAGCAGCAGTGTCAAAAATGGCTTCCTACCTTCCCACAAATAATGCAGTTCTTATCATGCCCATGAAAGCTTCCCCCATGTCCAGTAGATGCTGGTGTGAAGTCTTTTGGTTTCTGACTAACTTGCTAATGCCCAGGCATTCCAATCACCAAGTTCAACCCCATGCATGGAAGACTTGCTCACTGAGTTCCTCCATCATGTGCTCTCTCTCTCTCTCTCTCTCTCTCTCTCTCTCTCTCTCTCTCTCTCTCTCTTTCTCTCTGTCTACCCACAAGTCTGAAGGACGTCATGATGGCTTCATTAGCTAAATATGTTCTAGAAACATTCACCCCTGTGCTCCTGCGTATCAACCATGAGCCAGGTCAGATGACTCCATGCCATTCCCATCTGATAAAATGTTTGCTGGCCTGGGAGGCAGAAACCCAAAACCTTGGCAGGGCCCCAACAGGTCTTCCCTTCTAGCTCCCCGCACCTTGCCATAGACGGTAGAGATGACTTGTGACTTGTGACCAGCACAGGAACTAAGAACCCAGTGTAGTGATGTATTTACTGAGTATTTACAGCACCAACAGAGAGAGAAAGAAACGGGTAGTCAGAGAAGATATACTATAGATTCTAGACCCTGTGAGGGTTCTTTCACATCACCACAGGCTTAGCTCAGGGTCTAGTTCTGTTCATCTTTCTTTGGATCCTTCTCTAAGTCTTAGTCCTTTCTCTAAGAAATGGCTTGGGCAAAATCAGATTATTTGTAGGGTGTACTCTAGTTCCCTATTTTCAATATCATGGTGATACCGTTATATTTAAGTATATGTATAAATATATAATATGGAATACATTATTTACATGTAATATATATTTACATATGCTATATATTACATTATAACTGTTATTTATATATAATATATTTATATATTGTTTATTTACATATGTATATGTCAGCATGCATGTTTATGCTGGTGTAAGTGATATTAAACACATTTGGAAGTGAGAGGGCAGCTCACAGAAGACAGATCTCTCTTTCCATTAAGTGGGTTTTGTGGATTGAGCTCAGGTGTGGCAACAAGAGCCTTTCACCTGCTTAGTTATCTCATAGCCCATGGAGATGCTGGGTAAGAACTGTAGGAGTTTCTACAAAGTCATTTTATCTGTTTATTGGTAAATGGGTTCTGTTTCCCAGCACTAGCTGTTGACCTGCTTGGTGGAAACCCTCCACGAGGTAAGGTAGCTTAAGATAATGACCTGTGAATGAATGCTTACTAGGTATGGCACTGGGCTGTGTCTTAGGAGCTTGTATTTGAATGGCAGGAGATAAGGAATTATCTCAGAAGCTGGAGTGGGACAGAAGTTGAGTGAAGAGCTATGAGCATCATATGAAAACAAGAAGAAAGAGGACAAGATGTCAAGCAGAAAGCACGAAAATGTCCATAACTCTGGTGTATTTGAACAGCCAGAAGAAATCCAGAATTGATAGACCATCAACACGCTTAGAAAGCTGTTTCAATTCAAAGGGTTATTACATGCTCAAAACTCAGTGATATGACCCCAGCTATTGAGCCCAGACAAGTTCACAGAGTCCTCAGTTTATCACCATAGACCACAGCATTCTTGGAGACCATGTGTATCTCAATTTTCTGGACAACGGCATCTTCATTCCCTCCCAGTTAAATTGCCAGTCTTCTATGAAGGGCTGAGATCTAAGGAGATGCCCTAGTGCACATGGCAAGGCTGGCATGCTTGAGCAGAGCATGTACCTTGCCCAACATATGAGGGTGCAGGGGGAGATCATGCTGAAGGCACAGAGGAGGAAGTAGGAGGATTAAGCTGAAAGCACCTCAGAGGCATGGTAATACCCTGGTTCAGACAAAAGGAAGAAGGATGGTTAGACCTTGGTTCAGAAGAAGCCTGGACCCTGGGAACCCCAGAACATGAGAGAACATAAGAACTAAGATGAACATGGGCCCTTCACCTCCAGCCATCTTTTTCAATTACATATATGACCTTGAACATAGGAGACCAGTGTGAAATTAGGTAAGAAGCAAATTTCTCCAGTGGAACTGGGCTTGCTTCTCCCAATCACTTATTCCTCGTCAAATAACTCATTATAATAGATGCAGGTTTTTTTGACTTCCTGTCCTCACTGGTATGAGTACATGTTTGGAATTATTTTTTGGTTGAATATGAAAAAGAGTAAATCGAGTTTTATTCCTAAAAGTTCCAAATGACCCTTGATACTTCAACATAATTATTTCTATTCTTTTATGTTTCTATACATTAACTTATTTTTCTATTCATCATTGGTACCATTTTGCATGTGCAATTTTATACCCAGATTTATTACCATTGTAGGTTTTTTTTCTATATTGTAAGGCTCATTGATGGCAATTAAATGTTAATAATAGTTACAGTGGTGATTAATGACTGGTAATATTCCTACATAAGGTTATAACAGAATTCACATTACCATTTCTCTCCTTAAAAATTAGTATGGTGAATGAACCTATTTTGTTGTTATTATTGTTACCATAACAAAATGGTGGAGGCTGTGAGATTTATTAAGAGAAAAGGTTTGCTTATAGATTCCAATGTATCAGCCTGAGTCTGCTGAAGGTCTACTAAGAAGACAGCATCACGATGTCAGAAGTGCATATGGGAGAGAGTCACAACATAGGAAGAGAGAAACTCAGAGTGTGATCCTGGAGTCTGGCTGGTAGACTTGTAGGTCATGAGTTCTCTATAACACATACTCTACACTACAACTGTAGTCTAGCAGCGGGAAGAAATAAGGCACTAGGAATCCCACAGTCAGAGTTCTCTTTCCTCCTCCTCACAAACATAGCGACTTCCATGTTTTTTTTTTCCTTTGCCAGAATCCGAGGTAAACTCCTCCCTTCTCTCCAGTGACTGATGTTTATCATACAGAACTCTCCTTCTGCTTCCTTTCCTCCTTCATGAACCTTCTCCAACAAATAAGTTCCACTTACAAGGAGAACTGTGGTGAACAAAACTTCTCCCAACTCATTACACATAGGCAGATCATTCCAAACTCAGGATCAGAGACTCCCTCCCCACCCCAGCCCCTCACCCTTATTTTGGTCTCCTTTTGGTGAGTCTGGCTACTTACTTCATCCCTTCTGTCTCTATATTGTGGTGTGGGATTTCAGGAAGGATGCCAACCTTATTTCAAACCGGCAACCACTTATCCTAAAAATAGACTTTCGGAGATGTAGGACAACCTGATTGTGATTGATGTTGGCACTTGAAATAGAGGAGAAAGAGTCATTAAGAAAACACCATCTTAGTTTTCTACAGGGCATCTGTACTTGCATCCCTCTGCCTATCCGGTCTTCCCTGCTCACCGTGACATTTTGATTAAACCCTCTCGCCTCAGTCTGTGAAGATTTTCCTGGCCATGTTGGGTTCTCTCTGTTTCCCAGTAAGTGTTAGGTTGGCTTCTTAAGTGGCCCCTTTACCTTATATTATTAACATTTTACTGAAATAATTCAAATCAAGCTGGACTACAGACAGGACAAGAATGTTCTTTCTAACCAATTTTCCCTCAGGAGAATACTCAGGCGAGGTTTTGTTTGTTGCTGTTTGGTGGGGTTGTTTGTTTGTTTGTTTGTTTGTTTGTTTTTGTTTTTTGGAAATCTGTCAGTGTGCATGATGGTAGTTTTCAAATCTAATTTTCTATTTGAACTGTGAATTTCAAAATATTTCAGTGACTGCTACCACAGCCACAGATTTTTGCCATGGTTGTTGTTGTTGTTGTTGTTGTTGTTGTTGTTGTTGTTGTATATGGAGTATTTTTATTAATTCTTTGAAAATTCTATGCAATGTATTTTAATAGTACCCTGATTCTGCCCATACCCACCATCCCTTCTTTAACCATTCAACATTGAATTTTCTGCTTTTTTTCTTCTCTATTAAGTCTGGCTTGTATTACACAACTACTCTTGGCTGTGGAGCCTGCCTTGCCCTGTGATCAACCTGCCAGGGGTCAAGCTATTAGAGAAAATCGACTCCCTCCCCCAGCAACTATCAAATGCCAACAGCTCCTCAGCTGAGCGTGGAATATCATGCCTACCTCCCCATTTCCGTGCAGGGATTCTGGCTGGCTGGAACTTGTGAATGCTGTGAGTTGCCATGATTTTTGTGGGGGGCTTTATGTCAGCCTTCTTGAAGGGGATTGACTTTCTCACACTAAAAATGTCCACACTTCTCCTGTGTCTTTACTCTCTCTCCTCTCTGCTCCTCTGTGCCCCTCCTTATTGTCTCTGTATTCTGTGTGCTTCTTCAGATTGCTCTGTATTACACTGATTCAGTCACCCATAGTCTCCCCACTGCATGCCCGAGCGCACGTGTGTGTGTGTGTGTGTGTGTGTGTGTGTGAGAGAGACTTTTCGCTTGTGTGTGGGTATTTGTGTGCACTATGTGTGCTTGTATGAGTGTGGTCTGTGTACACCATACTAGACAACCTTAGGTGTCCTTTACCAGGTACCACCACTACTGACTCCTGTGTGTTCCAGACCAATACTCAATGCCCTGTGGCCCAGTGCTCACTGGTCAAGGCCCAAGATCCACCTATGGATGCTCCCCATGCTCTGAGTTTACAAGAGCACACTGCCATACTTGGCATCCTCACATGCATTCTGGGAATCAAACTTGGGTCCTTGTGCTTGCAAGGCATGGAGGAGCCATCTCTCGCTCTTACCGACCCCACTACCACCAGCATCAACTCTGGCCTCTCTCCTCTTCATTGTGATGCTCGTTCTCAAATCACATGCTGTTTCTTCGCAGGTATCTTATTTCTCCTCAATCCCAGGATACGAGAACAACTGGTATCCTGCGAAACAGAAGAGAAGCCAAGAAGAGAGTAGAGTCGACGGAACGGAACAAAAGGGACTTTGTGATTTGATTTTAATTATACTGAGTCCTTGAGAAAATCATTTTCAGAAGTGTACTTTTCTTTTCTTCAGGATACAGTTGCATTTTCTTCTTCATATTAGTTCTTCCATGGGTATCTCCCACCCCCTCCCTCCCTTCCTCCCTCCCTCCCTTCCTCCCTCCTTCCTCCTCCTTCCCTTTCTTCCTATTCTTAAAGGATTTGGAGTTGTAGAGCAACATTTACAAACAGCTCCTGTATTCCCGTTCTCCTTGGCTCCTCCCACTCCTCACTTACACATCTTACCTGGAGGGTGAGTTGAGAACTTAAGAAGGAAATGAGCAGATGAATGAGCACATTCCCTAGTTCATGCGTCCAGGACGATGAGGGAGTGGCCTGAGAAGACATTCCCTGCTGTGGCTTTCAGGCCTACATCCCCTCTTCTCTGTCATCTCTGGATGCTGACCCTTGCCGAAGGCTTCTCTTGGAGATCTGAGAGAGAAGCCCCATAAGGCTCTGCAGTAGGAATGCACACAGCAAAGGGAACCTGCCAGAAGTGTGGGAGGCAAAGACACTCTGCCCTATAAATCTCATTTCCAGTCGCAAACCATGCAAGCAGCAACTCAGCCCTGTGACTCAGTGATTCCCAGCTGTGTGGGTGCTGATCACATGCATCTCAAAGGTTAAGCATAGGCCACAGGGCATTGAGTATTGGTCTGGAACACACAGGAGCTAGGCCAAGCGCAGAAGAACCCCTAAGAAGCGTCCTGAGACTATGTATGCATCCTTGCGTCTTACATGTAGGAGTGATGGCATCAATATGGAGAGAAAGGGATGGAATATGAAGCTAAACCCTTTAAGTTCTACCTCAGCCTCAGCCTCAACCTCAGTCCTCCTGAAGAGCTGTACTGCAGAGGTAAGAGCCCAGTGTCTATCTCAGGCTTAGCTCCTTCTATTAGTCAGCCACTGGGTTTCACTTCTTAATAAGGTGAAGTGAGGGAGATGAACAGCTCACCAGCTTGCTATTTAGTGATGAGCTGAAGTGATGTATCTCATGTCCAGAATAGAACTGCAAATGACAAATGAGACGCTCCTCAGTACTGTCTACTGTCTTCTTCATCCTCACAACCAGGACATATTCCCAGTGTGTGTGTGTGTGTGTGTGTGTGTGTGTGTGTGTGTGTGTGTGTGTGTGATACATACAATCAGGGAGCTATTGGTGGGCTTTGATTATTATGGCATGATTCAGGTTATTGCTTTATTATGTGTGTCAGAGTATGTGTGTGTGTCCATGTGTGTGTCTTTTTTATGTATTTGTACCTGTGTTTCTGCATATGAATGAGTGTGTGTATCCGTGTGTGTGTGTGTGTGTGTGTGTATTTGTTTGTGTCTCTGTGTGTCTGTGTATGTATGAGTGTGAGCATGTGTGTGTATGAGTGAATGTGTACGTGTCCATGTGTGTGAGTTTCTCTGTATATATTTGTTTCTGCCTGTTGGTTTGTGTGTCTGTGTGTGTATCTGTGTAAATGTATGTGCAGATTAGTGTGTATGAGTATATGTGTGTGAATGTGTATATCCCTGTGTGTGTTGTGTGTGTTTTTGTGTGTGTGTGTGTGTGTGTGTGTACACCAAGTGAGTGCAGTGCAGCAGAGACTAGAAAGGAATGTTAGAACTCCTGGAGATGGAGTTACAGTCTTCACCTGAGGTGCATTCTGTGAACCAAACTTGGGTTCTCTGGAAGAGAAGGAAGAATGCCTAACTGCTCATCCATCCCTCTAAGCCCTGAGATGATCCTTACACGTCCGATCCCTTAGTCAAGCAATCATGACAAACTCCTAACTCTGAGTATTCGCTTCCTCATTTGTCCATGGGAGAGAATCCCAGCACTTCCCTTATAAGAAGACTTTAGAAATGCATCGCCTATAAAATGCTTAGCAGTGAGACGGCCATGTAATCCGCACTGTGTGGGAAATCCCTCAAGCTTATTTTTTTGTATCTAAATAAGAATAAGTGAAATGGCAGTTGGCAATTTTCAACTTACAGCCAAGAAGAGGAGAGGAGAAGAGAGAGAAGGAGGGAGGAATGGAGGGAGGGAGGGAGGGAGGGAGGGAAGAGAAAAGAAGAATTGAGGAAAGAGGAGGGAAGGAGAGATCAAGGGAGGGGAGAGCAGCAGAGAATGAGGAAAATGAAAGAAGAGGGAGAGGAAAAGGGAAGGGAGGGGAGGGAAAGAGAAGAGAGGGAGAAAAAAGGAGACAAGGCAAATACTGCACTTATATGGTGTACACAGATATGTATGTATGTATGTATGTTTGTATGTATATGCATATATATGATAATTTGTGGGACTCAGCTCAAAGTAATCAATACTTTACTTGCTTGTGTTTCAGATGCCAATGTGTTCAAGGCCCTATGAGAGCTAACTATGTAAACCGGTAGCTTTTATTTTCAGGTAAACACCTAAGGAGAACACAGGCTCCAACTCTTGAACAGCTTTCCCTCTGCATACCTTCTCCCTCTCTGGCAGGTCTGGGAATGGTGGCTGTGCACTGGGAAAGTAAAGGTGATGTCTAGAGGACCTCCCTTCGTTTCTCACAGCAGGGAGGGAAGCAGACTTAGGGTGTGGTGTCCCCAGAGGGCCTCTCTACATACACATTCTCTGTGGGGTGTCTCAGCATACCAGAGGTGTAGTTAAGCAAGTATCGCTCCACCCATGTGTCTGCTGGCCAAGCCTCATCATACCTAAACTATCATCAAGAACATTAAGAGAAGTGTACAGTAGCAGGGCTTCCAGATGTGGCGATGCCCTCTACCCTCCCAATAGACTGGTGGGTGCGTCTGCTGAGATCAATCTGCCCATAATCAAACCCTATTTCTTTAAGAAGGTAAGTTTACTGAGTAGGTCTCACACCTCTTCAATATAGCCCAGTCCAGTGGCAGGCTAAGAGGCAAGTGCTGGGCTGCAGGGCACCTTCCAACCTCACAACAGGATGGCCAGTCTCCTGAGAGCACTACTCAGATGATCTTAGTATAGACACACAATGGAGACATCCATATCTCAGGATATTGTGGAGTTCCCTATAGCTAAGGAAACATAATAAAACTCTGCCAAGCTTCTCCTCCTGGGGATAAAATCACCTGCAAGTCTAGGTTACCCCAAACACCAGTACCTCCAGAAAAATACCAGAAAATTCCAATGTACATCTGTGTTGAGTTATCAACACCTCCTGAATTGGTATCTGTCGTAGGGTTTTACTGCTGTGAACAGACACCATGACCAAGCACTCTTATAAAGGGCATTTAATTGGAACTGGCTTACAGGTTCTCAGGTTCAGTCCATTACTGTCATGGCAGGAAACATGGCAGTGTCTGGGAAGGCATGTTGCTGGAGGAACTGACAATCCTACATTTTCATCCAAAGAAAGCCAGGAACAGACTGGCTCCCATGTGGCTAGGATGAGGGTCTCAAAGCCCACTGCCAAAGTGACACACTTACTCCAACAAGGCCATACCTCCTAATAGTACCACTCCCTGAGCCAATCATATACAAACCACTATAATATCCAAGCAGCATTCACATTAAGGATCAAAGAACACCATGAAGATAGATATATAGGTATAACTAGATACATGATAGATAGATACATAGATAGATAGATAGATAGATAGATAGATAGATAGATAGATAGATAGATACATACATACATACATACATACATACATACATAGGTACATAGATACATAGATACATAGATAGATACATAGATAGATACATAGATAGATACATAGATAGATATTAAATTGTAGATATTGATAGATGTGTGTGTAAATTGATAAATGTGATTTATAGGTGATGGATGGTTAATATATAAGTAGATGATAAATAGTTATTTGCATATAGTATAGAGATAAGCAATTGATAGGTATATAGATGGCTGATTAATAAAAGATAGGCAGGTGATAAATAAATGAGAGAGAGAAAAAGAGAGGGAATGTATACATACATACATACATACATACATACATACATACATACATACAGCAATGTTGTGCTGACAAGTGTTTCATAGTGACAAAGTAGGGTTTAAACAACTAGATGGACCCATAGCAACCCCTTTCAACCTTACTTCAAAGGGAGCAACATCATTTGAGACTTTCCACACAGAGAGTACAAATGATGCTTTCTGGCCATCTTGATTCTACAAATATTGATGTTAGATGCCAGTATGAAGGCGTAAGGTGTCTATTACCCTTTGCCCTGCTTGAACTCATGTCGATTTGTGTTCAGACACTCCTAACTCCAGAAGAGGGTTTAGAGGAGATGATGAGTTTTAGGCACTCTAAATCAAGTTTAAAAAGCTGGTCAGACAAGACCAGGAAGCAGCCAAGCAAGCCCAGCCCCAGTAAGACACTAGATGGAGAGAGCTGAGAAGTCAAAGACCAATCAGTCAGCTACCTAAGTTCTGCTGATCTTCATTTCATCTCTTGTATGTGCTTGTCTTCCTTCAGTGGAAGAAGGTGGATGAATGCTACATCAATTCTGAGACATCTACTAAAACATAGTTTGTACTGGCTAGTTTTGTGTCAACTTGACACAGGCTGGAGTTATCACAGAGAAAGGAGCTTCAGTTGGGGAAATGCCTCCAAGAGATCCAGCTGTAAGGCATTTTCTCAATTAATGATCAAGGGGGGAGGAGGTCCCCTTGTGGGTGGTGCCATCTCTGGGCTGGTGGTCCCGGTTCTATAAGAGAGCAGGCAGAGCAAGCCAGGCAAGCAAGCCAGTAAAGAACATCCCTCCATGGCTTCTGCATCAGCTCCTGCCTCCTGACCCGCTTGAGTTTCAGTCCTGACTTCCTTCAGTGATGAACAGCAATGTAAGAAGTGGAAAGTGTAAGCTGAATAAACCCTTTCCTCCCCAACTTGCTTCTTGGTCATGATGTTTTGTCTAGGAATAGAAACCCTGACTAAGACATAGTTATACCTGGCTTCTATATTAGGACCTCTGTTCAGTCAGCCCTGAGTTCAGATTGGTCACAGAGAAAAGACACGGTGGCAGAAATAATATATACTTCAGTTTCTCCTTACAATCTTTAATTTCTGTCTTATCTATAGTGCCTTCAAGAAGCTATGCCAGGGCTGGGGCACAGATTCAGACAGTAAAGTGTTTTCCATGAAAGTGTGAGGATGTGAGTTCAATCCCTAGAAGATGCATAGAAAAGCAGGGTATGTTAGTGCATGCTTATAATCCCAGCACTGGAGAGATGTGAAGGAAACAAAGGATACTGATAGTGATGGGCCAGGTCCATAGTTCAAGTGATAAGTTCCAGTCCCCGTGAAAAACTCTAACTCTAACTCAAAACAAAACAAACAAACAAAAAAGGTAAAAGTGTCCTGAGTCACACATGAAGTTGACCTCTGGCCTCCACACCTTTATACATCCATGACTGCCCATGCCACACAGCTATACATACATTTACATGTTTACACACACACACACACACACACACACACACACACACGAAGCTAAACTATATACAATAGTAATAGGTGGCCTATAACTTACTTTCTAAGTACAATAAAGCCTGATGAGCTTACATTTGAATTGCACTCAGATGGTCTGAATATAGTCCACCAACTTGCAATTATCCACTTAGCATTCTACATTGAACCTTTGAGACTATGTCTCAAAGATGGTAAGGATCCTGACACATTAGGATAATTTATATAGGGCTAAAGGCCTGACATGAATCCCTGGGATTCACTGAACTCAGTTAAAAATCTTAAATAATCAACCTCAGTTGATGGAAATTGGCATTCGCACAGTATATCTCTATCATCTGGTCCCACTATTGGTTGAATGCTACTCCTTCCTTGAACCTTCTTTTATTCAGTTTAGTAAATAGCCCCCCACCCCCACCCTGCTCTGTAACTCGCAGAGAAGAGCAGGCATTTCTATGCAGATGACCATCAATTACATTGAGCTCTGCCAGATATGGTGTTACTCACTATGCACAGGATTGTGCACAGGAGAAATAAAACTGACTCATTGGGATTATTTTTATCCATATTCAAATCCCATTAAGCGAGGAAAAATCCCAACATGGAGTGGGGAAAGTGTGGCCATGAATCCCACCCTAGCTGAAGAGTCATTGCTTCTAAGAGAGGAGAGTCTGTTTTCTTTGAGGGCGTGGTCCTTTGTAGTTCTACCAAGCTGCAGTGCATGGCCATGCATCCAAGAACTTATGGGCAACACGAATTGACTGGTTTCAAAGAATTAAGGTCACAGTGTCAGGTGTATAAGGAAGGGGGAGTAGGCTGAGAGGAGTCGGGAGGGGATTGCTCTGATCGAAATAATGTTGCGTGAAATCTTCAAAGGATTAATTTTTAAAATCTTGCATTATAAGTAACACGTGTCAACCACTTATTGTGTTTTTAAATGTTCAGATATTCTTAGACATTCTTCCTATAACACTTCATTATGTCACCGATTTCTATCTGTCTTCTATTACCCCAAAGTAAAGCAAGCTAAAAGCTAGCTTCCTCTCCCACGAAATACTTGCTCTAAACGTTTAAATTTACAGGAGGTTGTCCATTTGAGTCTCCCTGGCCACCACCACCAATACCACTGATCGTCAAGGGGTGATAAATCATCCATTTCCACATGGAGACTGAGATTGACAAGTGCTAAGGCATCTGCCAAAGGGTGTGCCATAGCCAAAGGCAGAGAGAGTCCCTACAGGAACCCTGTTCCCAGGCATGGGGACTTGAAATGCCACTGGAATTTGCCTAAATGCCAGAGTCAACAACAAAGGTCTCAGCGGGAAGCTCAGAACTTCCTTGGGACTGGCCAATCCACCTGGTCTAATAACTTCCTAGAGGGAGATGCAGGGCATGTCAATCAAAGCACAGGAGAATCGTTCTGCCTGCCACCAGACTCTGCCACCTCCAAAGGTAATGATGGTTTCTCTCCTCCTTTATTTTGAAGATGGGAAGAAGCTGCCCCCTTCTCATCCACAGGCGGCTTGGAAGCACTGCTATAACCATCTGCCGTATTCTTCCATGAAGAATATTTTTGGCATGACATCTTACTCACTTTTTACTTGACAGTCAATGTTTAGGAAAGTGGATAGATAGATAGATAGATAGATAGATAGATAGATAGATAGATAGATAGATATCATATATTCTTTCATATATATAACTGATCATTAACATAGAAAGGGAAGTGACATTAAAGAAGGTTGCTATAGTGGTACATGACTTTCATGCCAACACTTGAAAAGCAGGGACAAGTAGGAGATAAATAGAAGCAAGAGAGAAAGAGAGAGAGAAAAAGAAAGAGAGAGGAAGAGAGAGAGGGAGAGAGAGAGAGGGAGAGAGAGAGAGAGCGTGCGCAAGCTGGGAAATGTGGTTAAGAGTATTTGCTGCTCTTACAGAGGAGCAGACTTCAGCTCCCAGCACCTTTATCAGGAGAGCCTCAACTGCTTGTAACACAAGGACACCATCTTCTGCACTCAGTGGACACTCACACACATGAGCACACAGACACACACAAACATTGACATATACACATAAAAAAAAACAAGCATAAATACAAGCTAATCAACCTAAATAATCTTAAGATAGAAGAGACACTTGTAATTAAACTTTAAACTCTCTGTAATAGAAAGAAAAGAAAATTCTCTGCTGAGGCTGATATCTAGT